>JAJHZJ010000603.1:1605162-1610162 GCA_023548195.1 Bettongia penicillata ogilbyi | reverse complement strand
CAGGCTATAGAGCTATTGAAAAGAGGAGAGGGCCAAGGGCAAGAACAAAACAATTCAGTTACAAAACTCTGCTATTAATCATACAACTTCTCTTTTTCTGCCTCCTTTGAAAAGAAGAGGAGGGGTCAAGTGAAAAAGAGACAAGTATTCGAAGATATGATGGGGGGAAATACCGAATTTAACGATCATAGCTGCAAATGTAAATGGGACAAACTCACATAAAAGGGAAGGTGATAGCAGAATAATTAGAAAGCAGAATCCAATGACAATAGTTTATTTTCAAGAAACACACTTGAAACAAAAAGATTCACAGAGAGTTAAAATGAAAAGCTGAAACAGAATTTTTATGCTTCAGGCGATTTCCAAAATGTAAGAATAGCAATCCTGATCTCAGATGAGGCAAGAGAAAATTATACACAGTGAAAAAAGATAAAGTAAAAAACTACATTTTGCTTAAAGTCACAATAGACATGAAATAACGCCAGTACTTTATAGATATATACCAAATGGCATAATATCTAAATACATAAAGCAAAATTTAACTGTAGTTGGAGAGCTCAACATGCTTCTTTTAGAACTAGATAAATCTAACTAAGATAGAAAAGAAAGAAGTTAAAGACTTTAATAAAATGTTAGCTGTAGGGCAGAACCCTGGCAATGATTAAATGGGAAAATAAAGGGAATATGCATATTTCTCAGTTGTGGTACCTGCTCACTTTTACAATATGCTAGGGCTGAGGTACCCAAACTGGATATTGCAGGGGCCTCACAGGAGTTTTCAGTTTTCAAGGAAAACATAGTAATAACTCACAAAATACTAGCATGAGATAAATCATGCTTTATTTCATTCAGTAAAGGTCTTGAATGTTTGAGATATGTTTTTATTTGTAATTTTAATCACACTTCTGAGGTTGCATTTTCCACAATTGCTGTGATAAAAACCAAGTACTAAGCAAAAATCAATGTGGGACAGGAAATGAGGGTGACAGTGTCCAATTTGATTGCAAGGATTTAGAGGCTGTGCATGGCTCATCCCATTAGTAATTGTGGTTATTTAAGAATGAAATAAAACCCTTTTTCTTTTAATTTATCTGTATCATTTTTTCAAACAGCTCCTAAGTTGGTTGGATATAGATATTTATTCAGTTGTTTGGACCAAATTACTTAATAAATGGAAGAACTCTTGGATATTTCTTTTAGCCTAGAAGTGGGTAAAAATTATTAGGGTTCTCTATTGGAGCAGTTTCCAAAGACCAGGGTAAGTGTCTTGACACACAACTGTCACTTCATAAATGTTTATTGAATAAATGAATGAATGAGACAAACTTCATTGGATATTTGAGGTTCTTTCAAGGCAAAAATGAATTATCCAATTAATATCCAATTAATCATAATAGCTTACATTTACATAGTGCTTACTATGTGACAGGTATTATGCAGAGCACTTTATAATTATTATCTGATTTGATCCCCACCAAAAATCTGGGAGGTAAGTATTATTATTATTTCTATTTCACAGATGAGGAAACTGAGGCAGACAGAAGTTAACCAACTTACCCAGGGTAACACAGCTAGTAAATGTCTGAGGCTAGATTTGAACTCAGATCTCCCTGACTCCAAGCTCAGCACTCTATCCACTGGCTATAATATCATTGCCTCTCTCTTCCTTTTTCACTTTATCACCAGAGCTTGCAGGCTGATATTTTAATGCTCAGAACTGGAAAGAACAGTTTGTATTCCCCCTCTTGGGGGGGGATTGGCCCCCTGGATTTTTTTTTTTGGAGGTGGCATGTTAGAAGTGAGTAAGAGATCTCCAGGGAGAAGCAAGAAACCCAGGCACTTTGCTCAGTAGAGGCAATGCCTTTAAAAGCCCTTTTTCTCAGCATTCAGCTTATGTTCTCAGTTAGACATTTATAGATTGTGATCTTTCATCCAAAAAAAAAAGCCAAAACAAAACTAGGTCGTTCTTTACATAGAACTTCATGCTTCATAAGAAAAATCATGCCCAGAAATGTGTTTGTGTGTGCATGTGCACATACACTCATGCATGTGTCTGGCTCTGCCAAGGAAAAGAGTAGGATTCACAAAAGCAGAAAAATCTAGTACTGAAAAGACAGTCTGGGCCAATGTGAAAGGGTCATCAGGTTTCAGGAGAAATGACATTAATGCCATACCTGGTTCTGCCGATTTCACAATGGTGTGATTTTATAAAAGAACCTCTCTGGGCTTCAAGTGACCAGCATAGAAGGGGGCTAATACTTTCTAGCCTTTTCTCATCTCCTTACATTATTTTTAAGAGAAGAACAAGACTGAGTGTAGTAAATGATTAGAGCTTTTGTGCATGTGAAAAGTATCACTAAGGAATTGTTGAACTGGAGGAGGCATAGCTCTAGGTCATATTTGCATCAGTCTTTAGGAGACTCTTTGGATTGATTCTGGACTAAGTGAAGAAAGATTCTGGGGAACATACTATACTCTGTTATACTGCTGTTGGGGAACATAGATGACTAAACACTATCATCAGTGGGGTTAGGGTTTCCCCATCACTGCTCTCTAGGTCACTGGAGAGGAGAGAAGATACCATGTTTGGAAGCCTGGTACAGTAGGAAGAATACATAATTAGGCATCAGAAGATCTGAGTTTGAATCCTAGCCTTCCTGTTAACTACCTGTGCAACATCTCTGGGTCTCAGTGTCCTCATCTATAGGATAAAGGGGCTAGACTAGATAACCTTATGGAACTCTCACGTCTATGAATGGTGAGAATCTTAGGTTGCTGAGCTGTCTCAGGCTTTGGCCAACCTGACCTCTCAAAAGCATCAGCTTTCAGGACAGATTTTATAGGAGTATAACACAAAAACATGAAACTACCCCCTCATTCTTTGCTGCCTCCCTACTCATCACTGCCCAGTCCTCTCACAAGAGAAAAACACAGGCACACAGGATAAATAGCAGCAGAGGAGAGGGAAGGATGCACACAGCCTTGAGTGTTTCCCAAGGCAGTATTTCCTAAATAGGCCCTGATGAGATGGGAAAATGGCAATAGAAACCCGATGACCTGGGGTTCAAACTCTGGCTCTGAAACTTCCTCTTGTAAGCAAATGGCATAATCTTTCTAAGCTTCACTTTACATGTTTGAAAAATGAAATTTTTCTTGGGAGGAGAAGGGAAAGGAAAAGAAGATTTGTTATTTCAACAGTAAGGTGTAACAGTGATCACCCCAACATACACAGAGGATCTGGTACCACAGGTTCTTAGATCTGCATTCATAAAAGAAAAGGCAACTTTTGAGGGGTTAGCAGTCACTTTAATCACTCACATGTATCATTCCTTTAACTGAGCACATATATCATTCACCTAGTTCAGGGGAGTCAGCACCCTGAACTTCAAAGAAAATACAGATAAATCAAAGATCAACAGTCATAACTTCCTCTGCTGACCATCAACAGGCAGGTCCAACTGTCTGACCATAGTTACCAGAGAAGGAAGCACAGACATCTGGGTTTTCCAAGTTGGGGGTAGAGGGTCCTTAGCAGCTTCCAGTTAACTTTTGCATCTCCTTTTCCATCTTCAATTGTTCCTTTTACAGAGTTATTTTCTCCAGTTAGGTTTTGTACTTCCTTTTCCATTTGTCCAATAGTCCTTTTAAATTCTTCTGTGATTTCTTTTTTTCATATTTTTAAAGTCATTGGTTAGTTTTTCTTCTACTTCTCTAATTTGGCTTTTAAAAATCCTTCCTGAGTTCTTCCAAGAAGGTTCTTTGTACTTCAGACCAGTTCACATTCCCTTCTGAAGTTTCAAATGGGAGTATAGTCTCAATGCTGACCTCTTTGATATTTGTGTTTTGGTCCTTGTCCCCATAGAAAAGTTCTGTGGTCTTTTCTGCTCTGTGTCTTTCTAATACATCACCCTTTTCCTGGCTTTTAAAGTTGATCTCTGCATCTGGGGTACAGGGGGTCCTGTCCCACAGCTCTTGTGCCTAAAACTTGAGGCTTTGTGTGTTGTGGCCTCTGGTTATTTCAGCTAGAAGTTAAAATGCTGCCACTTACCTGGTGCTGAGCTGGCTGGTGTTGGAAAGTAGAGGCCAGGTGAGGTCTTTTTGAGTTTCCCCACAGTTACCCTGGAGCTAGCTTGTTAAGTGTGGGGAGGGCTGGTCTGGTCACAGGAGGTCTCCTCTGCTGAGCTAGAGCATAGGCGAGCTCAGCTGTTAGTGATCTCGTCTGCACTAGTCTTCCCTATTTCCCTGGGGTGCTGAGGCATGCCTGGGGTCCTGGTGTTGGCAGTTGCTGGCTTCACCCACCCCCCCAGGGCTCTGGATTTTCTCCTGGTTTGTTGAGGTGGGGCTGTCTGGGACAGCTCCGATCCTGCACTGGTCCCCTTCACTGATAGCAAGAGGGACCCTTCTTAGCAATCTCCCTAGCCTCACAGGCTAAGAGTCTGTTTACTCCTTCAGCTGCTTCCAGTGTTCCAGGGTTTTTCCTGGGGAGATATTCTCTGGGCTTGTCAAGGTTAACAAGGGGAGGGAGATAGCAATTACAGATCACTCCACCATCATGTTTCCCAGAACCCCTTTGCAGCTTTCCAGAGTCCTCATCTGGCCAAACAAGCACTTCCAGTAAGTCCCAAAGTAAAACCTCAATTCAGAGTATTTATATAACCTTTTTAGAGCCAAAGGGCATTACAACCCTTGAGAATCAGTTGCCTCATTAACAAAAGGGTTGGACCTTCCCACAAATCTTTCCTAATCAAACTCCCCCTAATGGGCAAGCCCATTAATGGGTGAAGAAGATCTTTAATCATATTAAAATAACTAACAGTTTAAATACATATACTATTTCTAGTTAAAGAAACTCTTGTTTCTGTACTTTACTCCTAGTAAAGACTTGATTGATAAAGACAAGATGTAATCAGAGGCACTTGATTATACTAAAACAAAAACATCAAAAGATCCTTGCCATTACATAAGGGAATCCTTTTTGCTTCCTGAGTAATTCAGCAATT
>JAJHZJ010000603.1:1588286-1601889 GCA_023548195.1 Bettongia penicillata ogilbyi | reverse complement strand
TGGAATTTTAGTTGCTGTCTTCAAGTACGATTTTGAACCAGATGAAAATTTTGGATATCATCATTTTAGGGAGTTCCCAGTACAGAACTTCCTCTATCAAGTGCAGATTGGGACTTTTTCTGAAACTTGTAAGTTACAGAAAAGTAGTTCTATTTCATTAAACAAATATTTATTAAGTGCCTACTATGTTTGTGGCACTGGTGGAATACATATTTATACACACAAACACATACACACACACATATATATGCATATATACATACATAATATGTATATTTCGTATATGTGCCTTTACTATTTACTAAATAGTAAATAGTGACTGTTTCTCTTTTAGCCAGCAATCTGAGGGTCTTCCCCTCCCAGTTGGATTTTTTTTTAGTTAAAGGGGCCATCCCTTGACTCATTTTTTAAAGAGGCCCACTCATTGAAGGGGCATTATTTCTCTCAAAGTGAGAACCTAAAAAGACATTAGCCTAAAAGGGACCAGGGTCTCCCATTGCATCCTGGGCCATTTCCAGTTTTCTGATAACTATCTGATCACTGGACCCAGCAGAAAGTGAGGCTGGTGACCTTGCACAGCCCTTCCTCACTCAAATCCGAGCCAACTGCAAATCATGTCATCATCTCCCTGATGTCATGGTCCTTTTTGAGAACAAGGACAAACACATAGTATATGCCTTTATGTGTGTATGTGCATGCACATATTTATGTATGTATTCACATATATATTTATATGTATGTGTATAGTTTATTTGTATATGTGTATGTAGCTATATTATATCTATATATAGGGCATATGAATATATGCATAGTTTAGCCCAAGTGAAGTCCCTGGACCCAATAAGCTTCTAGTCTAATATAATCAGTTGTTTTCCATCTCACGAGAGTCTAATCAGACATGAGGAATATTTTCCACTTAAGACAAATGAAATAACAGCCTCCCAAGAGGAAAAGAGGAGACTTAAATATGAAATAGGAGAAAGCTCTTTTGGGTTTTGTCACCCAGCAAGAATGGGTGCTTTGGAACAGTGAGACTGTGGAGGAGAAAGTTCTCTGTTTATCCTTTTGTTTAAACAGGTGGTGACCTTTGTACTTTTGAGAGAAGAGGCGGGTGAGGGCAGGAGTCTGTGGGAGAACATATGGGGTGACTCAGGTCCTAGAGGCCCTGTTCCAGTTAGTCAAAAGGAATGATTAAATAAAACCTTGGCCAGAAAGGAGTCTCTCTCTTCTATCCATATCCTCAAGTTGCTTCTGGTGACTGGTATCAGATATGGTATCTCCAGGGGCCAAAAAGATGAAAGCATAATTGGACTGAAAGACATGATGGGAGAAGTCCCTTGGAGAGGGTGTACAATTGTGCAGAGAGGTGGTAGCATGGATAATTGAAATATAAGAACCTCCAAAGCCTCATTTTTTATCACCAGTTATGTCTCTCCTTTTACCCACTTTTTACCAAAGGTGCTAAAAGATTCTAATTAGGGGATAAGGTGATTTCTGCAGTATAGGGAACTTCCAAATGAGGTAGCTGCCCTTCATTACAGGTTGACACTGCCTTCTGATACCTTGAAGCCTCTAGACATTCATTCACAGAGCTATTAAGTACATACTATGTTTTAGAGGTGCAGTTAATTGGTACCATAGATAAAGTGCTAAACCTGAAGTTAGGAAGACCTGAGTTCAGATACGAACTAAAATGATCTCGAGAAGGAAATGGCAAGCCATTCTAGTGTCTTTGCCAAGAAAATCCCCAGTGAGGTCATGAAGAGCTGGGCATGACTGAACAATATTTTTATGTTTTAGTGAGGTGCCCAAGGCACTGAGATATTATCTTCTTGGTTGGAGTCACATAGCCAGTTCTTGGTTCTGAGGTCAGCTCTCTATTTAGTCTGGCTCAATCAATCAGTAGATGTTGATGAAGCACCTACTACATGCCTGTCACTGTGCTCAGAACTGGGGATACACATTTTAGCAAATTTAAAATTTCCCATTCTCATGGAGCCTATGTTCTAGTGAGGAGCTCATGTTCTATTTTTCCCATCTAGCATCATCCTAAGCCAATTTGGATAGTCTATATTCCAAACAAATTGACTTATTGACTGTCCACCATTTTGGTGTTCTTATCTCCTATTTCTGTGCTTTTGCTTTTTCTTTGCCTCCCTCCTGGAATGGACTTCTCCATATGCCCACCTCTGTTAGTTCAAAATCCTTCCTTTTTTCCTTCAAGGCTCAACATCACTTCCATGATGAAACCTTTTCCGACTCCCCCACCCTAGCTCCAGTTCAAGGTGAATTCTCCCTCCTCCAATTTTCCATGCCACTCTGTCTGGGGTCTTCAGCAGTCATCACACCTTCCCTTGTAGTTCATAGGATTTAGACCCAAGAAGGAAGTTATAAATCAATTCAGTCAACTCACCAATTTTTTCTGAGGAAACTGAGGCCTTCAAAAATGAAGTGAATTTGCCCAAGGTCACACAGGTACTCAAGTTAGAGTTTGAACTAGGGTGCCACATATCATATCACCAAGAACCATTGTGCAATAGATTAGAAAGCAAAGGATCTGAACAGTTGGTTTTCAAGAAGAAGCAATGCAAACTCTTCATAACCATAAGGGGAAAAACACTCTGAACCATTAATAATAAGAGAAATATAAAATAAAACTTGTCTGAAGTTTTAGTTCAGACCATCATGTTTGACTTCTGTTTCCATAGTCAATATCTCAGAATTCTGGTACCTCAGGCTCTGGACATTCTAGTCTATGGGACAATTAGAACTTGCCTGTATTTTTAGACACAAGGAGATTTTTACTGAGCTAATTTTAAATCTTCCAATAAGTCTAAAAGGAAGATATCAACAAGCAAAATTCAAATTAATCTTTCCTAGAGCTACCCAACATCAGCATGTGAAATATGGGGACACAAAGGGGTGAGGGTAGATTATCAGCTCCTTGGTTGTGTTTTATGTTGAAAGATAGTCATGTAGGGAGGAAAGGAGATGGACCAGAGATGGATTACTCAGATATTCTCAGGTGGGCATGTATAACAGCAAGGACCCCAAAATACACAGGAGAGCCTGCTGTCACAGGTTCTGAGATTTGCTTTTCTAAAAGGAAAGCAACTCTTGAGGGATCCACAATCACTTTAATCAAGCATATATATCATTCCCTTAGTTCAAGGGGAAAAGTTAGCAACTTGAACTTCAGAAAAAATACAGAGAAATATAGGTCAACACACAGGGCTTTCAGCTGCCTGGCATAAGCAATACAAACATTACAGATCAACAGGACAGATACATGCATAGTTACCAGAGACAGAAGCATCAACATCTGGGTTTTCAGAGTGGGGAGCTGCTTAGGGGCTTCTGAGTCTTATCTGGCCAACAAACCTTCCAAAATCTAAACTCCAACATAAAACTTCACCTCAGAGTATTTATACACATTTCAGAGCCAGAGGTCATCACAATCCTTGAGAACCAGTGCCTCATTAACGAAAGGTGTGGGCCTTCCTACAAATCTTCCCTAATCAAACTCACCTTAACGGGCAGTCCCATTAATGGGTGGGGGAGATCTTTAATCTCATCAGCATTATAGCATAAAAGATGGAAATAACTTGCCGGCCACATCCTGAGCCCAGTAACACAGGAACATTGAAATGGTGCCCTAAATTTAAAAGACCAAAAAAAAAAATGGGCCTAATTGTCAAAGATGATGAAAGATGTAAAAAAACAAAGTGAGCAGGTCTTCCCACAGACACATAATATGTTGGTCGAGCTATGAATTAATTCAGCCAGTTCTGGAAACTTCATACACTTTTACCCACCAAACCCATTACTGGATGTGGAACCCAGGGAAAATAAAGATAGAAAAAAATGCCACATATGTGCTAAGATATTTATAGCTATAGCATGATATAGTGGCCCCAGCACCGGCCTTGTTGTCTGAAAGTGCTGGGTTCAGGTCTCATCTCTGAAAACTTCTGACTGTGTGTCCCTGGACAACTCACTTAAGTTCTCAATGCTCAGAGTTGTTGAACAGGCAACCCAACCAAGCTGCACATAGCCTACAATCCTCCCAAGTGCCAGGATGTCATTGGGGAAATATTTAACAAAAATAAATAAAAACAGTACAATATAGATAATGTTAATTTGTAGTTTCCCAAGTCAGTAGGTAGCCCATAGGGATCTGTTTCTATTAGGGTTTGACACCACCACTCTAGGCAATGCTCCAAGACATAAACTGAATAAAAGGTGTCCACCTATATTGGTTTAGAGTCCTTGGGCTAGGCATTCCTGATATGAATGAAATTACAGACTC
Organism: Bettongia penicillata ogilbyi; assembly: GCA_023548195.1. Classification (NCBI taxonomy): domain Eukaryota; kingdom Metazoa; phylum Chordata; class Mammalia; order Diprotodontia; family Potoroidae; genus Bettongia; species Bettongia penicillata. Next base: position 1,597,580 of record JAJHZJ010000603.1, on the reverse strand, counting down.
TGTGTCTATTCATAGTTGTATTTTTGTGACTGCAAAAAAGATTGGAAATAAAGTGGGTACCCATCAGTTGGGGAATGGTTCAACCAGTCATGGTGTAAAAATATAATTGGATATAAACCAAATTTCTCTGATTCCAAATCTAGCACTTTCTTCTATAAAGTCCTGATATTTGTGTACATGTTTTCCTCCCATCAGAGAAGGGGCAGCACATAGCCAAATAAGAGATAGTAGGAGTAGGAGGAAACAGGGGAAAGTTTATGTGAGCTGGTGGAGAATGAAATCAGCAGAACCTGGGGGAAAAACATCTACACCATGCCTATTATAATAATGTAAATTACTGTAAATAACAATGGACATTTTAAATTATAAATGACAATAATGAAAATTATCATAAATGACAATAATGTACATTGTAATTATAATAATGTTGAATAAATGCAAATGATAAGTGTTCACCTGGCTTTTACCTGAAGACAGTCCTTTCCACCTTAAGATAGGTTTAATTATTATAAGGATTTTCCTTAAATTAGGGAGAACCTGCAGCTTTGAGGCCACATGTCAAAGGAAAGCACTTGAGGATCTCGAGGGTCACATGTGGTCTAGAGGCCTAAGTTTCCCCACCCCTGTCTTGCATCAATGACCAATCTTGGTCCTATTGAACAGATAATGAAATTCACAACTCCAGGTCCTCTTATTCTATAACAGTCACCCCATCAGTAAGCATTTATTAAGCACCTACTGTGTGCCAAACACTTTCTAGGAAGGAATTTAGTGTTACATGCTCCTTGAACACCAGGAATAAAGGCCTTGAATGGGTAACTTTTCCAAGGGAAGTTTTTACTTTTTGGACTTTGCAGTGCTACAGGGTTATCCAGGGTCCAAGCCTATCTGGTTTCAGTGGTGAAATGTTACTTCTCCAAATGAGACTGCCTAAGGTATCAGGGAACCTCTGGACCCTGGGAAGCCAACTTACGACACAGACCAGCATCATTTGTCGTGCCACTCCAACTTCCCCTTTTAACTTTGTTTTCCTAAAACACAGAATAATTTGTATGTTCTTGGTTACCCCTACTAACTCAAATCCTGGCACTCGATGCAATGTCTGTTAGTAATACAATTTTATCTTTCCAAGACAAGTAAGAGAGGCATCCTGAGATAATGGATTGAAGGCCAGCCGTGGAATCAGAAAGACCTGAGTTCAAATCCTACCTCTGACACTTTTCTAGCTTTGTGAACTTGGATATCACTTAATTTCTCAGGGCCTGGGCCAACTTTCTAAGACTTTAAATTATAGATGCTTTACCATTTTGTATTAGTGGAGGGAGTTGCCATACTGGAAACTCCTAATCACTGACAGATCTAGCAAATATAGATATACATATATGTATGTATGTCTAATAAATTTGTCCATTAGGACATATTCTCCATAGAAATCAAGTGCTTAATAAGTACTTGGCACAGTATAATACTAAAACATCTGTTTTGTTGAATTCTAGGCTTAAAAGAGAACTGATTAGTGTATTTTCCTGACTAGTTTAGATCTGTATTCTAGGCATCCAAAAGAGAAATCTGTTTCTCTGGCCCCTATCCTTGCAACTTAAAAATCTCCAAAAGTGGTTGGCAGCCTTCACAATAAATGTGCAAAATGATTTTTAGGGACACATTCCCATTCCCTACCCTCACCCCCAATCTCTCCCACTAATTCTTGACATAACAACTTTTAATGATCTCTAAATGACTCATTTCTTTGCATTACCCTAGTTGCCCCCCAGGGTCCCTCCCCCTCCAAGAGAACAATTATATTATAACAAAATAATGTTTTTTAAGAACAAAAAAAGGGGGAAAGGTCAACAGAACTGATCCATACATTGAAGATGTTTGAAAACGTGCAGTACATCATACTTGTAGACTTCCCATCTCTGCAGACATCAACGTCATTCACCGCATCTCAAGACATCATCAGTTGTCTTGATTTTTATCCTGTCACTAGACTTAGATGACTGGAAGAGAAGGTGAGGCTGATGATTTTGTGCAACTTTGCTTCACTTAAATGCAATTCACGCACAAGTCAAGACATCGCTCCATGATGTCCAAGTCCTCTTTCAATAAGAAGTGGGGAGGAGAGGATATCTTTTCATATATCTAGAGGCAACTAGGTAATATAATGGACAAAGCTCTGGACCTGGTATCAGGATAGACTTGAGTTCAAATTCTACTTCAAACAATCTCTAGCTATTTGATCCTGGGCAAGTCACTTGACCTCTGTCTGCCTCAGTTTCCTCACCTGAAAAATGTAATAATAAGAGCACCTACCTCTCCAGAGTTGTGAGCATAAAATGATATAATATTTGTAGAGCACTTCACAAACCTTCAAGTGCTATATGATTTGTTGTCGATTCTTGGCAAATGTGCTAGAGTGGTTTGCATTTCCTTCTCCAGCTCATTTTACAGATGAGGAAACTGAGGCAAATGGGGTTATTTACCCACGATTGCACAGCTCATAAGTTTCTTTGTTTATTATTATTAATTGTACATATAACTTATATTTTTTTTCTCCTCCCTCCCCTAGACAGCATGCAATTTTAGCTGGTAAGTTTCTGAGGATAGTTTGAATTCATAAAGATGAGTTTTCCTGACTGCAGGCCTAGCACTCTATCCACTGTGCCACTTAGTTGCTTGATAATCTATATAAAAGCTAGCTACTATATGTTGTCTTTTGTCTTCTTTGTAATTTTGCAATATTCAACCTTTTTTGGTGGTAATGGGGGCTGGGTTAGTTCTTTCAGTTTACTTTGCTGTGGTTATTGTGTATTTCTTTTCTCACTTCTGGCAAATACTTCTTCCCCCCCTCCCCCCACACTTGATAGTATTTTAATTTTTCCAATTACACATAAAGATGCTTTCAACATTCACTTTTATAGGATTTTGAGTTCCAAATATTTTTCTTCCCCCTTCCATCCCCTCCCCCCCTCCCCAAGACAGTATGCACCTGATGTAGGTTATACATGTACAATCATATTAAACATTTTCACATTAGTCATGTTGTGAAAGAAAAATCAGAACAAAAGGGGAAAACCATGAGAAAGAAAAACAGAGAGAGAAAATAGTATGCTTTGATCTGCATTCATACTCCACGGTTCTTTCTCTGGATGTGGATAGCATTTTCCATCATGAGTCTTTTGGAATTGAAAATGCCCAACATCAAGAGATAAGTGTCTTGTTCGAGAAACAGTTTTCTGGAGGGATAAGGTGTAAGAAGAGTTGCTGTTGGGGGAGGTGGGGTAGGAGGGGACAGTAGGATAGGTTATGAAGGGCTTTGAATACCCAATAGGAAATATTATATTTGATCCTAAAGTTTGCTGCTGGAGGTTTGTTGAATAAAATGGTGACATGGTGCAATCTGGACTTCAAAAAAATCACTTTGACAGCTAAGTAAAGCTAACCAGGATTTTCAAAGTATCAAAAGGAAAAAAAAAGGCTGGCAGGTGGGGTAGAGGTGGGGGAAGGAAAAGACAAGTTGGCACCAAAATCTTCTACATTGTTATTTCTCTGAAGGCCAGCCCTAGTCAAGCCTTTGAATTTTGCTTGGCATTTCTGCATGGTTCAGCCACAACAATTGCATTAAAATGTGACACAGAGGAAATAACATTGAATTTGGAGTTTGAGGACCTGGGTTCGAATCCCATGACTGCTATTTTTGTTGCTGATGTTTAGGGCATCTGAGTGACTCAATGGATAGAGCACCAGGCCTGGAGTCAGGAAGACTTGAGTTAAAATCTGGCCTCAGGCACTTAATATGTGATCCTGGGCAAGTCACTTAACACTTTGCCTCAGTTTCTTCATCTGTAAAATGAGCTGGAGAAGGATCTGTTATTTACCACCACTTTAATCCTGGATAAGTCACTTATTCCTAGGCCTCATTTGTTTCATCTGCAAAATAAAGGAGTTGGACCTAGAAGGTCCTTTTAGTCTCTGAATTGATCTTGTGTCCTGGAGTGAATGATGAAGTAAGAGTGTAACCAAGGACCGTAATGAAGGACTCCATTAGATGTATAGGTTCAACTGATTTTAGAGAGCTATTATTTATTCTCTGGTTATATTGGTCAGGACTCTAAAGGTCTTTAGATACAGCTTGTTGGAAGGAACCAACCATGGAATGGTTCCCATAGTATGGGCTTGAACCTGAGCTCTTAAATCTTTTTATTCATGATTTGGATCAAAGCATAGACAGCAAGCTTATCAAATGTATAAATAAAGGGAAGAAGAGCTGGGAAGGAGAGCTAATGGAAAAGGATCTTGGTGGATTGGAACTACTGGCCTAGTCTTGTAAGATGAAGTCTAATATGCACTAATACAATGCGTTATACTTTGGTTTAGAAACATCAACTTCACAAGCCCAAGATGAAGGGGAGACTTGGTCAGATAGTAGTTTCTTTGGGAAAATAAAGATGGGAAGGGGGTAGGGGGGGATAGTAGACTGTAAGCTTTGTTGTTATTTGGTCATTCCAGAAATATCCAACTCTTCATGACACATTTGGGGTTTTCTTGGCAAAGATACTGGAGTGGTTTGGCATTTTCTTCTCCAGCTCATTTTATAGATGAGGAAACTGAGGAAGAGAGGGTTAAGTGAATTGCTCAAAGTCAAGCAGCCAGATTTGAACTCAGGAAGATGAGTCTTCCTGAGCCTAGGTCTAGTGCTGTATCCACAGTACCACCTAAGTGCTCTGCACCTCCTAGCTCCAAGTTTAGCATTAATCAAAAGTATAAGCCACCCCCCAAAATGCTAATGTGATCTGAGGCTTTATTAAAAGAAGAATAGGTCATCTGATCAAACTCTTCCACCCTTCATTTTACAATTTTAGAAAACTGAGAGGCTGGGAGATGTTGAGTGATTTGTCCAAGATTACACAACCTCCTTCTACTAATAGGAGGCTGTGAGTCTTGGTAGCATGTTGGCTGAAAAGCTTCCCTTAAATTTTTCTTTGTTTGAAAAACATTGCCCAAACTCAGTAAATTTGGTGAATGCAACTTCAAAGTGAAAGAAAAATAGCAAGTGTTAATGACTGACCTTTCTGAAAACAAGGTAATTCAGCAAAAGCTAAACCCAGCTGCAAGATCTCACTGCCCCTTCTCCCCACCTCCACCTTTCTTTACGGTAAAATGAGCTAACCACACCCCACACTCTCACCATATTTGGTCCAATTGAGTAGTCACTTGGTGGTTTGACTCTAAAGGGGATTTGTGGTTGGTTCAAGGTATGCAACAGAAATTCTAAGAAGGTCTCAGAAATGACTTGAGTTGCCTATGGCCTTGGGGCATATGTTGTATTAAAATATCCTGACATTTCATGCTGAAAATTTTCACCTGAAATATTTTTTCCCAGGTTAGTAACTTGTTTCCAGTTTGTCCTTCCTTCCTTATTTTCTTCCACATCACTCTTTCCTTTCCTTTCTTCTTTCTTTCTTTTTATCTTTCCTTTCTTCATTCCTCCCTTCCTCCTTCCTTTTCCTTCTTCCTTTCCTTCTTTCTATCTTTCCTTTCTCCTTCCTTCCTTCCTTCCTTTCTTTCCTTTTCTTTCTCTTTCTTTCTTTCTTCCTTCCTTCCTTTCTTTCTCTCTGTCCTCCTCCTCCTTTTCTCCTCCTCCTACACCACTTTCTTCTTTTACATATAAAGAAGTTATTCCAAATGTGCTACACATTTTCGGAGTTGGCCATTGTGAGACTATGTTTCTTCCCCACCCCACCCCCAGTAGGTGGAGGGGGCAAGGTTGGAAAAATAAAATAGTAAATATTTCTTCATTAAAAAAAATAAAATACAATAAAAAAGAAATCAATTTTTTTTAGTATCTACAATATGCCACGTACTAGATCTGGCATTAGAAATACAGAAACAAAAATGACAAACAGATTCTCCCCTTGAGGAGATGACATTTCTCTGGAAGCACAGATAGTATAATTAATCTGTTCAAAACTAATACATGGCCAGACTGAAACTTACAATGTCTGCCTGTGATCTGATGTCTCTCCTGACTCTGATATAGTTAACATTTACCAGATTCTTATCACTGCAGTCAGGCTTTTATACTGCCACTATAGATTTCCAGAGACTGTGTGTCTCTCTTTGTAAATTATCCTTCATTTGGTTTATTTTCTCTTTTCAATATTTCTCTTCAGTATTTCATCTCTTCGAAGAGTCTCCCTTCCCCCTGACACTATGCTATTTGCAGCCTCTATGATAGAGTTGCTATGGTCTTCATGAGCTGCTCTGATCAAAATCTAAGGTGTATAGTCTTGATAGAGTGCCATGTTTGGTCTCAGAGAACTCTGAGTTCAAATCCTGATTCTTACTAGCTGTGTGACTCATAGATAAGTCATATAGCCTCTCTCAACCCTCCATTTCTTCATCTGTATAATGGGCATGATAATAGCATCTTTCTCCCAAGGTTTTTGTAAGAGACAAAAAAGAGATAAAATATGTAAGGTGTTTTGCCAACCTTAGAGTACTCCATGAATGTTAGTTATTGATATCATCACCTGATGGTCAGTCTGTAGGGGAAGAGTTCTCACTGAACCTCTGAGAGCATAGTTCAAAAGAAATTCACTTTTGGGGACCCCTCTTACCAATTTGGTTGGATGTACTAAAGTTTATCATCCCAAACAAGGGTACCTCCCTGCCCCACAATGCTTTAGAGTGGAGCTTTAGGAGAGCTCTCCCTCTCTACTTTATTTTAAAAAGGGAAGAAAGCCAGTATTTCAAAACAGGGGTTAATTCCCTCTCAAGGGAATCTTGGAGATTCTCCATGGCCTAACCCTTGGTTTGGGAAGGTCCCCAATCAAACCACAGTTCCCCCCTTTTCTGTTGTTCAGTTTTCCCTATAGGTTACAGTAGAGCAGGTGTTCTTAACCTGGGGTCCACTAGTAGATAGATTTCTGGATGGTCTATGAATTTAGTTGGGGGAAAAAAATCTTTTTCTTACTAACTTCCAACTGAAACTTAGTATTTCCTTAAATTATTTTAAAACATTCTGAACAAGGAATCTACAGGCTTCTGTCAAAGTGGTCCATGACTCAGAATAGGTCAAGGACTCTTCATGACCACATTTGGGGTTTTCTTGGCAAAGATACTGGAGTGATTTGCCATTTCCTTCTCCAGCTCATTTTACAGATGAGGAAACTGAGGAAGAGAGGGTTAAGTGAATTGAGTAGAGTATCACTGTCTTCAGGATCACTTCATTGGCAGGGACCAAATCTCATACCTTCTTGCATGGGCCAGGTATACCAGTACTTCTTCCTCTTTGTCCTGGCCCTAATAGTGTTGAGCACAGCAAAGGTACTTAAGACACATTCCTTAAGTAGACAAAGAATTTATCCTCTTCTACTGTGAAACTCTAATGAGGCTACCATCCTCACTACCATCCCCACTACCATCCTCACTATCAAGACTTTTGATATTTTTGCAGATGATACGATGATATGCTTAGAGAATCCCAGAGAATCAAGTAAAAAAACTGCTTGAAATAATAAACAACTTTGGCAAAGTTGCAGGTTACAAAATAAATTCACATAAATCATATGCATTTCTATATATTACTAACAAAGCTCAACAGCAAGAGACAGAAAGAAAAATCCCATTTAAAGCTATGGTAGACACTATAAAATATCTGGGAATCTACCTGCCAAAACAAACCCAGGGACTGTATGAACACAATTACAAAACACTTTTCACACAAATAAAGTCAGAAATAAGTAAATGGAAAAACATCAGTTGCTCATGGGTGGACTGAGCCAATATAATAAAAATGACAATTCTACCTAAATTAATTTACTTATTCAGTGCCATACTAATCAAGCTACCTGATGATTATTTTCTAGAGCTAGAAAAAATATCAAAATTCATCTGGAAGAACAAAAGATCCAGAATATCAAGGGAACTAATGAAAAGACATGCTAGGGAAGGTGGCCTAGCCCTACCAGATCTCAAATTGTATTATGAAGCAGCAATCATCAAAACCACTTGGTACTGACTAAGAAACAGAGAGGTAGACCAGTCGAATAGGTTAGGTATTCAAGACACAGTAGTCAATGAATATAGTAATCTACTGTTTGATAAACCCAAGGACCCCAGTTTTTGGGATAAGAACTCACTGACAAAAGTTGCTGAGACAATTGGATAACAGTGTAGTGAAAACTGGGCATAGACCAATGCCTGATTCCGTATACAAGAATAAAGTCCAAATGGATACATGATCTAGGTATAAAGATTGATACTATAAACAAATTAGGGGAGCAAGGAATAGTGTATTTATCAGATTTATGGAGAATGGAGAAATTTTTGACCAAACAAGAGATAGAGAACATTATGAAGGGAAAAATGGATAATTTTGATTACATTAAATTGAAAAGCATTTGCACAAACAAACCCAATGCAACCAAGATTAGGAGGGAAGTAGAAAACTGGGAAACAATTTTTGCAACTAGTGTGATAAAGGCCTCATTTCTAAAATATATAGAGAACTGAGTCAAATGTACAAGGATACAAGTCATTCCCCAATTGATAAATGGTTAAAGGATATGAATAGACAGTTTCCTGAGGAAGAAATTAAAGCTATCTATAGTCATATGAAAAAATGCTCTAAATCACTATTGATTAGAGAGATGCAAATCAAAACAACTCTGAGGTACCACATCACACCTATCAGATTGGCTAACAGGACAAAACAAGACGTTGATAAATGTTAGAGAAGATGTGGGAGAGTTGGAACACTAATTCATTGTTGGTGGAGCTGTGAGCTGATCCAACCATTCTGGAGAGCAATTTGGAACTATGCCTAAAGGGTTATAAAAATGGTCAAAACCTAGCAATATCTCTCTGAGACTCTATCCCAAAGAGACCATAGAAATGGGAAAGGGTCCCACATGTACAAAAATATTTATAGTGGCTCTCTTTGTAGTGGCCAAAAAGCTGGAAATCAAGGGGATGCTCATCAATTGGGGAATGGCTGAATAAGCTGTGGTATATGAATGTTATGGAACACTATTGTGCTATAAGAAATGATGAACAGGAAGACTTCAGAGAGGCCTGGAAAGACTTAATATGAACTGAGGCTGAGTGAAAGGAGCAGAACCGGGAGAACTTTGTACATAGCAACAAGCATAATGTGTGAGGAATTTTTCTGGTAGGCTTAGTACTTCATTGCAATGCAAGGACTTAAAAAATTCCCAATGGACTTTTGAGGCAAAACACTTTCCACAGAGAAAGAACTATGGAATTGGATTGTAGAATGAAGCAGACTAT
>JAJHZJ010000603.1:738286-873286 GCA_023548195.1 Bettongia penicillata ogilbyi | reverse complement strand
CAGCGCCCTTCAGTGCCCCCAGATAATTCCCTGAGACTGTAAGTTCAAGAGAATTGTTTATTTGTGTAGGCAGGGGAACTTTTCTTTCTGAGAGGTGCCCATATGGATTGGTCCAGGACAATAATGGGATAGGCTTCCCCTAAAAGAAGTGAGTTCTAGGTCATTGGAAGTATTTAAACAGTAGATAATTGTCCAAGGGCATATCTGTAGTGGGAAACTATCTTCCAACTCTAAGATTCTTTGATGCTAAGATTTTTGAATGTTAAGCTTTTAGTAAGAGGCATTGAGGTGGCACAGTAGATAGAGCAGCCAGTGTGCAGTTAAGAAGGGTTGTATTCAAGTATGGACTCAGAAACTTTTTGGCTGTGTGACCCTGGGCAAGTCACTTAGCCTTTGTTTGCCTCAATGTCTTCATCGGTAAAATAGGAATAATATAGCTTACTATTATTATAGTTATAATACCTATACCTATAATCATTCCCAGGTTGTTATTAGGATAAAATGAGAAAAAATATTTGTGAGGTGTTTAGCATATTGCCTGGCACACAGTAGGTGCTATATAAATGTCAGTGATGATGATGATGTTGGTGATTTCACTTAAGAGTCCTGCAGTAACTTCGCAAGAGGCTTTATGGAATGAGACAGAAAGCGGATAAGGCTATGATACAAAGTGATTGGGACAGACTCAGAACATTCTATCCTGCCTAAGAAGGCTGTTCTACTAGCAGATCCTGAGGGGCTGGTGACAGATTTTTCTCATTTTTTACCTATCTATGTCCTACTCCCCTTCAGTAGAAGCAGACCTAGTTGTTACTGAAAATGGAGCAGGGCAGTGACCCTACGCTACCTTCACCTACAGTCAGGAGCAGCTTAAGGTAAAATTGTGGATGAGGCAGTTTTTCACTGGTTCATCCTAAGTCCCCTTCCTGTGCCCTCTTTCCTCATTTTAGTATCTTTTCTCCCCCAAGAGCCCAGTGTTCTCTCATTCCCTTCATGTGGAAGAAAGCATCTGTTAGACATTTGTAAATTAACGGGTTACTCCTTCCAGGAGCATTTGCATCTCAAAAGACCAGAGGGAGAAGGGAATTCTTTACTTAAAGGAATAAATCTCTAACAGCGGAATTTCAGACTGCAGTGACAAGCTAGTGGGAGAAATATTTTTTAGGTAGAAGGGGTCTTCTGGTCATGTCTTAAATCACAGCACAAAACTGTCTACTTTGCCTGTTTGTAAGGCTGGTTTTACCTCCACTACCTGTCTTTGCTTTTTTTTTTCAACACTTAAGAGGACCACACATTTAATATATCCCATTAAGGCTCTGATTAAGTCCCCTAGACTTAGGATTCATCCATGTCATTTATGTGAGCGACCATAGGACTGTTTGAGAACTCAAGACAGCTGTTGATAAGATTTTTGTTGTAAGTCTGACCTCTTTTTTAGGGTTCAGATTCCCCTAGAAAAGAATTTAGGTTACCTGAGCCCAGAGCCAGAGTCTTTCATGAGAGGAAGATAGCAATGATAATTGTTTTTTTTTGTTTTTTTTTTTGGTGGGAAAAAATAAATGTCACTTGTCAGGAATGTCATAGAAAAGATGTGTACTTCAGATATTGGCTGTACCAGATGATTTCTGAAGTGTGATGGAAAAAGTGATATATTTGTAGTCAAAAGTAATTTGGTTTGAAGCCTGATTTTTTCACTTAAAACTGGTGTGTCCTTTAGAATTCATAGCTCTTCTTTAGACCCCAATCTCCCCTTTAATAAAATAAGGGAGTTGGATTAGATGATCTTCAAGTTCCCGTCCAAATTCTATGAATCTATCCCTCTTAATTCTACAGTTCTGTGGTTATGAATCTGGGCAATTAGAGTGGAGTTCATGTGACCCCATGAGGAAGCCCTCACTGCTATGAGACCTAGGTTGCAGAGGATTTAGCTTTTAGATATGTACCCCTACTGTTGCATTAATGGAGTGTTTGGGGTCTAATTGATACATTTTCGTACATGTCTACGGAATTTTAGTGCTGACAGAGCCTTTCCAGAGCTAGAAGATAAATTTTTAGCTGTCTCTAAACTGCCTAACTCTTTAATACTCGCAAAGATAAAGCAGCACCGGGTAGCCCCTCAATGACATCAGGATATGCTTTTTCTTCATTGATTCAGATAAGTGACAAGATGCTGCAGGTCTGTCTTTTGAGGTGAAAAATCTCTGTGTGATCATAGGTTCTAATTTATCTTGTAATGGTCATATTAACTCTCACTCGCTTGTATTCTATCATCTGGGGACCCCTGAGAGGTAAGGATATTACCCCTTACAGGAAGATGCTGACTTACTCACTCATACTTTGGTTACTTCCTGCCCGAATTGCTGCAACTCTCTCATTGGAAGCCTTCCAACAGGAACATCCATCGTTTACAAATTGATCAACCTGGCCAGTGCCAGCACATTTTAATTCCAGCTCCAATTTCTTTTCATATGTCACCTCTACTGAGAGCTCAACTCAAGATTCCTAATCAAATGCTATGTAGCTGGTGTATTGCTTTTAAGTTACTTCATCAGCTCAATACGCCTTCGCTTAGAGGATGTGTCGCCCCGTCTGGGCCTCTGTCAGTTGACCTAAGTTTGAGTTGCCTGCTTCTCTATTGTCACTCAAAATCCACCTGGTCCTTCGGCTTCTTGTTGAATATTTTGATCAATCCAATCCAACCCAACAAACATTTATTAAACACCACTTATGTGCCACACACTGTGCATACATACTAAGTGCTGGGGATACAATTAATAGCCAGAAAGACTGTCATTGCCCTCAGAGAACTTATCACGTGCCAGGAGGAGACAATACACAGAAGGATCCAGGAAAGATAGGATGGGAAGGGAAGGAAAGGCCAACTCTTCATATACTACCTATCTTCCAGGAGCCCCCTCAAGTTTTTCCTTTTTCAATGAAAGGAAAATGGAATGGAAAAACATTTATTAAGGGCTTACTATTTGCCAAGCACGGTTCTAAGTCCTAGAGATACAAAAGAAGTCAAGATAGCAGTTCTCAAGGAGCTTGAAATCTAATGAGACGAGACAATAAATATTCACTGGCAGGTTAGATGGAAAGGTCTAATCCTTAGCATATACCATGAGAATGGATGACAAAGCCTAGGAGTCCTTAGGGTACAAAAACAAGGTCAGTTAGCAATACTTTGGTAAATAGTGGTGGAACAGATGGTTGGGGCAGTGGACTTGCGAGAGCTATATTGCTGGGCAGTTAGTAAAGTCTGGTGGTCTAGCATCTTATCCGAAATGCTTTAGTTGATTCTTACCTGGTCCTGGTCATATCCCATGAAACCTTCTAGGACCAGATTAGTTCAGTCATTAATTCTGCCTCCAAATTCATGGAGATTAACTGCTACACTCATTTGACTCTTAATCAATGACTGCCTAATGGCAACTCTGATATTGATCTATTGTAAATTCTCATATTGTTGATTAAAATTTCCATTTCTGTTTCCACTCTCTAACTAGTTAAATCCCTCATTACTTCTCACCTATATTATTTCAGTGTTCTCTTACTTGAACAGTTTCTACTCTCCCAATTCACCTACACATCTCTTGCCAGATTGCATTTTTAAAGTGAATCTAGTTATGTCACCTGCTTGTAACACCCTTCTCCTTCTACTGTTCTTTTCATTTCTTATAAAACTCTTGAGCTTATATACATAATAATATTTCCTTTTTCAATACTGTAATTTTCATGAAGGCATGAACTATGTGTTGTTATCTAAATGCCATGTCTTTTAGATGGAATTTTGATGTTCACAATGAACACGATGGGTGCCAAATAAATGTTTCTTCATTTTTTTTGGTGTTATTGGTCTGGCATTTGAGGCCTTCTGTAATCTGGCTCCATTTTGCTAATCAGCCCTATTTCAAAAATCTCACCTTTTACTCACCCTGAACTCCAGCCAGATTGAACTGGTTACCATTCCCCAAACATACTTTGAGATTTTCATCTAAGTGCCTTTCCTACCTCTGTTCTCTTTGTCTGAAATATTCCTTCTGTCTGCCAATGTAAATTCTCATCCTCTGAGGCCCAGTTCAAATTTCACCACTTCTCTGGAGCCTTCCCTGGTCTTTCTCTCCAAACCAGAAGTCATCCCCTTTTCCTCTGAATTTATGCATCACTTAACTTATCGTAACATCTGTAATTGTCATTCATTTATGTATATCTTTTCTCTCTTCTACTGGGCCACAAATTCTGTTAGGTTAAAGAAGGTAGTTCATCTCCCACAGCATTTATCACAGTCTTTATATATAATAGACATTCAATAAACAATTTTTAAAAATTGTGAATTATTTATCAATTCTCCCCAATTAATTGGCAAACTGAAGGCAGGGACCTATGGCTTATATTTCTTCATATACCCACTGTGTCTAGTATAGTACTATAGATACTGCATTTTTCAATAAATATTTCCTAAATTCCCAAAGATAAAAAAGGAAAAGGATGAAACTTGTTTCACTGATGAGCGTACTTCAAAAAATACTTTTTTCTATGTTGGGACAAAAACTGTGAAAATGTAGATGTAACCCAATTATTGGCAAAAGCAGTTCTGCTTGACCTGAGTGAGCCTACAAGCAAAGTGAGTTTTTTACTCGTTTGTTTTTGTTGGTGGGCATTTTATTTCTCATTGGTTTTATATCTTTGACCTGCAAAACAAAGGCAATAGCAATTGTCATATGGAGTTGTGTGGGGGGAGTTAAAGGGCGTTGTCCTGTGATCTGAAAAAACCCTTCTTTTGTACCAGAGAAGAAGTCTGAATTTTTCCTTTTTCTTTTTTGGGATGTTTACAGTACCTTAATTGGTTAAGTATTTGGTCATAGGCTGGCCTTTGTGTATAGTTGTGCCTTCTACAAATCTCCACCCAAATCGCCACTTAATTTCTTATGTCAACTTGTGATATATTGAAAGTGTAATGTTTGGGAAGGTCAGGATACAGAAGGGATAACTGTCTTTCCCTGGGGTATGGACAAGTGTGTGGGAAGGCATGGGTGAGCTAGGATCTCAATTAGATCCCATCAAAGGGGTCATAACCTGTGAAAGGTACATCAAAGCATCAATGCACCCCCTTCGCAAGGATATATAAAATAAATAGCATGAAGATATTAATTCAATCACAGACCAATTTTGAAAAATATTCTTTTACGACTGACTTGATCTTGTCTTGTAGAGATTGTTTCATATCCTTAGGGAGCCACATGATGCAGTGGAAAGATGGCTAGATTTGGGGTCAGAGTAACTGCCTTTGCATTTGAATCTTATTAAATACATAGGTACTTACTACTTGTGTGATGATAGGCAAATCATTTAAACTCTTTGAGGCTCAGATTTCTAGGTGCTGAAATAGACAGAATCTTGGCTTTGGAGGTAGAACTCAAGATAGTTCAAGTTTGAATCTTGTTTTAGAAACTTATTAGTAATGTGACCCTAATCAAGGGTGGCTTAACTTCTCTCATCCTCAATTTCCTCATCTGTAAAAATAGGAATTATAATTTGTCATTGTCTAGTTGTGTTCAATTCTTTGTGATCCTGTGTGGGGTTTTCTTGTCAAAGATACTGGATCTCATCAGCTCCTATTAGTTATCATCTTTCCATAGTTAGCCTCCAAATATTTATACCCAGTCCTAATCTCCTTCCAGAACTCCAGTTCTGCATAAAGAGCTGAATATTGGACAGCTCTGTCAGGATGTTCCAAGGACATATTATATTCAACATGTCCAAAATGGAATCTAGTACCTTGCCTCCTAAATTGACTTTTTCTTCAAATTTTCTTTTTCAGCTAAGACCACTGCCATTTTTTCAGTTTCCCAGACTCAAAATATTGGTGTCATCCTGGATTCTTCCTTCTCTATCACCTCTCATATCGAATCACTTACCATTCTGTTACCTCAGTTTTTCTCCCCAGATCCCCTTCTCTTTATTCACCCAGTCAAGCACCCTAGTTCAGGACCTAATCTCCTCTCATTTGCATTATTTCAATATCTGGCAAATGAGTCTCTTTGATTCTACACTTTCCCTTTTCCAATTCAGTCTCCACAGAACTGCCAAAATAATTTTCCTAAGGCAAAGATCTCATTCTGCCACTCCTGTGTTCAAAGACATTCAGTAACTTCTGCCTTCAACCTGGCATTAGAAACTCTCCAAGATATTAGCTCCAATCTTTGTTCTTGGCCCCCTTTTGCATGACCTCCTGCACACATTCCATTTTCTGGCCAAAATGAACAGCTAGCATTGTCTGAAATCAGCTTCCATCTCTTTTCTCAGTACATTTCTACAAAATGTTTCTCATGACTGTAATATACTCTATGCCCGGCATGGTCTCTCAGAGTTCTTATCCTCATTCCCTTTTCAGAATGGTTGTTACCTTCTCGATGAAGTCCTTCAAGATTTGACCCTCCTTTCTTTCATTTACTTCTCTGTGCGTATATTGGGCTTTTATTCCTACCAGCAGTATTTGAATTCCTAAAAGGGAGGCTCATTTCATTTTCGTCTTTGTACCTCTAGTGTCTGAAATATTAGTGTATTTTATTTACAGATTCATCGCAAAAAATTCTAGTCCACCTATAAGAATATTATTGTTTGTCATTCATTTTTGAAGAGGAGCTTTGACATTGCAGGGTGATGTCTTGACTCATGGGAAAATTGTCTTTAAGTGAGGCACAGTTACACAAGATCATCAACCTTACTCTTTCTCCCAGTCATTGAAGTTCAGAGGCAAGACAGAAGTCAAGATGACTGGTAATAGCTTGGATTGCAGTCCTACTGATTCTACCTTCATAATCAGTATCTCTGGTAAACATTCCTTTTTCTCCTCTGGCACTGCCACCATGTTGGTGCAAGCCTTCATTACCTAATGCCTAAAATATTGCAATAACTTTCTGGGTGATCTCTCTACCTCAAGTCTCTTTCGACTCCAGTTCATACTCCATTCAACCATCAAGTGATCTTCCTAAAGCATACATCTGATCACATCACTACCACCCACCCTTCAATAAACTCCAATGACTCCTTATCTGGCCCCTTCCTAACTTTCAGGTTTTCTTGCATCTTACTATCTGATACATACTCTGTGATCTAGTGACACCAGTCTTCTGACTGTTCCTCATCCATGGCACTCCATTTTCTAGTTCTGCGCATTTTTACTGGTTACCTCCATTCCTGGAATGCTCTTTTCTTGTCTCTATCTTCTGGCTTCTGTGGCTTCCTTTAAGTCTCAGTCACAATCCTATCTCCTGCAAGAAGCCTCTCCCAGTCCCACTTAATGCTAATGTCTTCCCTTGGACATCATCTCTAATTTATCCTATATAGATCTTTCCCACCAGTTTTTATTTTTTGCAATAACCATCCAATTTAATTCATCCCAACAAACATTATTAAGTTTACACTATTTATCACAAACTGTACTATGCATTGGGGACACAAAAATAAAAAATAAAAATTATAGTCTATTTCATATGGAGGATATGACATATATGGAAATAAAGTAGAATACAAGTTAGATTGTGATAAGAGTAAGACAGAGGTTCAGTCCAATTTGCTCAAGGCTAACATTCAATAGATGGGACAGGCAGGATTGGTGATGTGTGGGGGTACTTAGCTCTAATACATCAGTACACAAACCTAGAGCTGTAACTGAATTCTTTCACCTAGAATAAGTAGTGAGAGGTTCCCCTCAGTTGAGCAAGGGAAAGTATAGAAAAATACCCTAGTATGCTGATTGTGTGGTTCTTACTATAGATGTCAGAGTGTTCAGGGGCTGAAGGGCAGCTGAGTGGGGCAAAGGAGGTCTCTCCAGTTCAGCATCTGGTAGCGTTTGATCTTAACTAATTATTCTTGCCAACTAATTACTAAGCTCTGTGATGCTCATGTATTGCAGTCAATATTCTTTTTCTTCCTTCCTTCCTTCCTTCCTTCCTTCCTTCCTTCCTTCCTTCCTTCCTTCCTTCCTTCCTTCCTTCCTTCCTTCCTTCCTTCCTTCCTTCCTTTTCAGTGTTCCACACTCACTGCCATACAACCTAGATTTTTTTCTTTCCCTCCCTCCTCCCCACTTCCCTCCTCCCTCTCCAAGATGGCATACCTTTTTATATAGGTTCTACACATACATTCTTATTAAATACATTTTCATCATAGTCATGTTGTATAGAAGAATTGAAATGATTGGGAGAAATCAGTCCATGTTCTTTTGATATGGCACCTTGGTGCAAAACTCTAGTTGCCTCTTCCTAGTTTTAAGTCTTTGTAGACTTCCATAGTTTTAAGAATTGTGATTAAAACCAGTGGTGCTCATAACAAATTCAAATAGAATAGACAGTCTTAGGAAGAAAGAAGTCATTTCTGCAGAGCTGAAATTTATGTATAAAATATTGATGCAGCATGGCATAATGGGAAACTAGGTTGAGCTACATTCTAACCCTGGCTCTGTTGCTAGCTACATGACCTGGGGTAAGTCATTCAATCTCTGTGTGGCTCAGTTTCTTCATCCCTTGAGTGAGGGGCAGGGAAGGAAGAGCTTTTAGTTTCCTTCTAGCTCTAAATATTTGATCCTATAAATCTATGAATTTGGACTAGCCTTCTGGTTCCATGATTCTGTTGATATTTACCTCATGCACCAAAGCTAGGCTAACTAACATCACCTGTATTTGTTCACTACACAACTGGTCTTAGATAGATTAGGAATTTGCTTCTAGCTATCACTATCAATGTTGAATGCAACCTCTGAATTCTTCACTGGGAATCTTGGTGAGATTTTTGGTGCTCGCTTTCCCAGGGACATCTTTGGGTGAATCTAACCCCCTGCCTCCTCCTGGGTAGAGAGGAATCCATATATCCTACTGAGGGAAAGTCAGATATTCAATTGACCAGGCATTTTATAGATCTCTATATATTATCTTTCCAGGCTAGAGGCAGGTGAGCCCATCTCCTGACACACAGGGTGCTTCAGCCTTTGAGTGAATAATAGCTGTATTTTGAATGAAGATAAGACAGACAATCAAGGATGATGCCAGTGGTTAGGGATTGTCGGTTTTGGCTCTGGCTCGTCCCTCTTATCTCACCTAATGGTAGAGTGGCTGCCAATGTTTATTTGGCCATTCCCGTTCACCAGCTGCTCCTGGACCATGGTGTTTGTCTTCCCAGATGGCAACACGATGTTCCACGATAAAACCGACACAAAAAACAATGCAAAATTTGTCTAAGAGAGGTTCAGCAAGCATGAGAAAAACATCTGATATCTCTCAGAGCACGCCAAGTTGCCTACTCACAGTGCCAGAGTAATTATGGGATGATTTGAACAGAGGGTGCGCATGGGGAAGCCACTTCCAAATTTATCAGGTATGTTTCTGGAGAAGCCAAAACATTAGGCTCACCCTCCTCTTTTTGGCACCTGGACAAAATCGATGACTGCAGTCTGCTGGGCTCCCAGAAGCCTCATACATTACTGAATTCCTTGTGTTACCCCATGCCAGCTAATTAATGGCTCACTATTTTAAAAACCCTTTTATTCAATTAAGTTCTGCTCTAAATAAGATAAACACTCAGCATATCAAAATATCAGTAAAGCAACACTTTCAGGCAGTACCTTTCTAACCACAACAACTGTTTTTATGCAGCCTACCTGTTCTCTTTGAACAACCCAGTGCCCTTATTGACTGTTGGATTTTGCCCCCTTTGCCTTTGATTCTTATGTAGTCTTCTTGTTACTATTATGGATGTTATGGTAGTGGTTTCTTCTCTGTTTTCCACAGTAGCATCTAAAAAATATTACTAAACACTCGTTGATTATAAAGAATCATGGTGAGAGAGAGAGGGGTGGGAGGTTGCGGGGAGGGAGGGAAGATAGTGAGGTCGACCAGGAGGCTATTAAAAGTTTAGACATGAAGTGACCAAGGGCACGCACTAGGAAAGTGTTAGTGTCGGAAGACAGAAGGGAGCATATGTAAGCACTGTTATAAGGGGAGAATCAACAGTATTTAGCAACAGTTTGGAGAGAGCGAGGAGTTGAAGTGTGACATGTAGAGTCTGGGTGACTGGCAGGACTGTGGTGCCCTTTATAGTAATGGGAAATTGAAGGAGACAATAGAGGGGAAAAAATTAATGAGTTTAATTTTGACCATGTTGAGTTAAAGATATATGCAAGACATCTAGTTCAAGATGTCCAATAACCATTTTGAGATGGGAGACTGGAGGTCAGGAGGGAAGCTAGGACTACATAAATAGATCTGAGAATCATCTGAATAGAGCAGATGATTGAATCCGTGGGAGTTAAGCAAAATGATATAGATGGGGAAGAAAAAAGAGTTCTTGGGAAACCCCCACAGTTAGTAGCAATGATCTGGATGAAGATCAGCCATAGAAGTCTGAGGAAAGATCAGAAAGGTAGGAGGAGAGCCTGGAGGGGATCAGTTTCATGAAAATCTAGGGAAAAGGAGAAGAGGTTGATTGATAGTATCATAGGCTACAGGGAGACCAAGAAGGATAGGGACAAAGCAATGAGCTTAGTGTCATGAAAACCTTGAGCTCCTATCTTCCTTTAGATACTTACTAGCTATATGGCTGTAGGCAAACAATTTAATGTCGTTCAGTCTTAGTTTGCTCGTCTGTAAAATATACCTAATAATGCTACCTACTTCACAGCTTACTGTGAGAAGCAGATGAAATGACATGTCAAGTGCTTTGCAAATCTTAAAATCTATAATAGTAATGACAGCTATCATTTTTAATATTCATCTAACATCCTCACTTTACAAATGAGGAAACTGAGACCCAGAGAGTTGGCTCAACTCTCTGAGCCCAGAGACTGGCCCAAAGTGAATGAAAAAAACATAATATCAAGAAAATCTTCCCAATAATTTAAACTACCCAAACAAGAAATGCACTGCCTCAAGAGGGGGTAAGTTTTCCCTCAATGGGAGCTCTTCAAACAAAGGCTGAATGACCAGTTGTTAGATGTGTTATATGGGAGATACCTTTCACGTATAAGTTGGATTACATGGCTTATAGGCTCATGTGTCCAGAGCCAGGAGGGACCCCAGAGGGCATACAGTTGCACCCCTTCATTTTACTGATGAGGAAATGGAGCACCCAGGAGAAGTGACTTACTCAAGGTCACACAGGCAATAAATGGCAGAGTTCAGCTGAGGTAACTCCATGTGATTCATGTCACATAGTAAGTTGGAGGGAGAATTGAAATTTGAACCCAGGTCTTCTGACTTCCACCACAACACACAGTTGTCAATGCCTTTTGAATATAACCTTCCTGTCTGCAATGGGGAACTTTTTCCCATTTATGTGTAGCCATTTGTTATTGCAGTCTTAGAGCTCCCAAGAGGGCAGGGAAGTGTAGATTTAATGACCGCTTTGAATATTTGACCTTCCAAGGACAAAGGAAGAATTTGAATACCATTAACATTTGGGGTCATATTCTAATTCACTTTTGTAGAAAGCAATGTGTTTTGACACACCAACCTGCTGTAGGACAGATTGTTGGGCATTTTCCAAGGTTGTGAAAGCTGAAGTTTTCTTTCTAGTATAGAAAGAATTTAGCAAATAATAGAGGAAAAGAGTCAAAGAGCAGTGGAAATGGAGACTAAGGATCTAGGTTCAGATCTTGTCTTTGACATTATCTGTTTAGTGTTAGGCAACTCAATTAACTTTTCTGGGCCTCAGTTTCCCCATCTGTAAAATGAGGGAATTGGTTCTCTGAGTTCCATTCTAACTCTTGAAACTCTGATCCTATGAGTTATTTGAATAGTTTCAAAAATAAAGAGGATTTACATGAAGGTCCTTTGTTCCCCAGTTCTTAATCTTGATAGCCATTGAAAGGTCATAGTTAACCTCCAGTTGAATAATGAACATATAATGAGACATCTGATGTCACCTAATGAGAAAGATTCCTTTAGTAACTAAGTTCCTACCTGATTGTATGCTTCAGGCACCAATACCTTACTTAGTAAGTTGCTTCTGCAGGTCATTAAATTCGAAAATTAGTATTTGGGGTGTTTTTGTTGGGGTGTTCCCATGCTTCTGCCCCATTTGTTCCGATTTAGAGATATCAAGCTCAGAAGTTGTTGTACAAATTAAATAGAAGAAATAGTTCCTTCCTTTGGGGAATGTATAGTTTCAAACTAGTAGCTTTATGAACCATAGACTTCTCTCAGTTATCACATATTGCTGTTACTTCTATCTATGCACTAAATTTAATCCATTATATGTTTTATATATAATATATCATACCTGTGATTTCAATGGTATAGGGAATTTCGCTTGGAAGAAAATCTCTACCAATGTGTAGATTAGCAGCTGTTCAGCCTCAGAGAGTTACCTGGGGTACCAAGAGTTTAAGTGACTTGCCCAAGGCTTTACTATATTCTGTAAAGCACGCATTTGTTTAAAAAAACTTAATCAGTTACCATTTAGTTTCAAGATGGTAGCCTAAGCTACATCTCAAACTAAAGGTCTATCTGGATATGCTTTATAAAGACAGCAAATCTGACCCCAAATACTCAATTTCTTCAGAAGGAATCAAACAATTAAGACATGGAAAAGGAAGAAAGTAGCAAGTTGTGTTCTACTATGGCCAGTCATTTTGTTGTTTGAAATACAGAATGGAAAGAGTTCAGTGATCTGATTGTGAGAAGAGCTGGATTCAAGTGGGGAATATTGAAAAGGGAAACTTTTTAGCAGATACAAAAAGTGTTATGTCCTAAGCATTCATTCACTAGCTCTTTCCTACTTCAGTCTAAAACGTATTCCATAATACTATGGAATTTGTTTGGATGTTATTCTTGTTGATATAAAAATCTAGCATAGTCTAGTGTAGGGGTTGACAAATTATGTTTTTGTGTGACCTGTGAGCTGAGAATGGTTATTATCTTTTAAAATAAAATTTTATTGAATTTAGAAATCTAAAACCATTCTTAACTTTTAGACCTACCAAAGACAGGTAGTAGGCTAGATTTGACACTCAAGCTGCAGTTCTCCACACCCTAGTTTAGTGCATTGCTCTGTACGTTACTTACCTTTGAAGGGCTCCTGCCACAGCCACCTTGTGATATGATGCACAGGAGTAGATATGCCTGGGATTTGGGAATGTGTGTATGGAATTTTCCTAACAGCACTTGAGGCTGCTTCTTTGAGTATTCAGGTAATTGTTAGGTTATAATTGCCCCAACTGACCCATACCAGGCTCAGTAGCTGAGGAGACTAGAACTTGCACAGAGAAGGAAGAGAGTATGAGAGTGAGGGAGTATTACAGATAAATGACTGTTGGAAACAAGCTCCATAATTGGATATTTCAGGGAGGGTGGGAAGTGACCCCTCTTCCCACCCTCTGATTGATTGATCTTTGATTTCTTGGGGTTAGTTCCTTGGTGACCAGGATACCTTGACCTGTACTTTGGAGGTCACTGGTCGAGCTAAGTTGTTCCCAATCTTTTTGAGTATGAGGATTTCTTTTTTAGTATTTAAAAATTTCTCAGACCCTTCCATATTAGCATTCATACTTTCAATCCTAGATTTAGGCCTAGATATCTTTTGGTATTTGGATTTGAACACAATATACAAAGAATTTACCTTCACAAACATTTGTTATGAGAAAGCGAGAGGTATGTCATAGCTTCCCATGGACCCTTTGGAGGTCTTCAGCCCACAGACTGTGAACTATTTGTTATCTTGCAAAAGGTCTCAGGCTTCAAGCCAAGGGACCTGACTTCTGCCTCTCAAGCTCTTTGTCTTTGGGTAAATCTTATAACTTTTCTGTGCCTCAGGTGTCTAATCTGTAAGTACTGCCTTTGTGTATTCAAAGGGGATTAATGTATATATATATCCAATATATTCATATTATTTAGGTATAGTGAAATGAATTTCATCAGGCATAAGTTAAATATTGTCACTCAGAATGCCATTGCTGTGCAAATTGCTATGTAACAAAAAAATTTCCAAGCCTTAACCAATGGTCCATTCATTTTAAGTAATAGTCAGTACAACAAGAATTCAGAATTCCAACGCAACAAAATTACTCAGTTTCTTGGAGATAATTTATTTTACTTTGTTTTGACATATAGGTCAACTAATAGAAATTGACTGAAATATAGAAAATGAAACATAAAATATGAAAAATAGAAAAATATAGAAAATATGGCAGTTTGAAAAATACATCATATAATCATATAATTAGTTTTTCTTAATTCTTAACTAAATATTTTGATCAATACTCTAAAGCTGCTTGATTATGATACTGAAAGTTAAAGGAACACTTAGAGGTGGCTCATAAAGTGGGATGAACATTCCATTCATTTTTATATCAGAGGACCTGGGTTTGAATCTCCTATCTACTATCTATGGAACATGTGACCATGGGCAAGTCATTTAAATCAACTTGGCCTTCATTTTTCCCATCTCCATAATGAAAAAGTTGGACTATATTATCTGTAAGCTCTCTTCCAACTCTAAATCTACAAGCCTGTAACTTCTGCAAATAAAATATTTGATCTTATGATAGGCTGATTGCATTATTTCTCTGAGTACAAAAGAAGTAACAAACCCAAAGAACCAAAGACCTAGAGGTATGGCTGATCTTATTCTAAATATAACATTTTACTCTTTATAAATTAGTCTAAATGCATACCTTGGGTGATATTCTAGTGTCAGATGTTGTTTTAATTATTTCTCAGTAAATTTAGGAATTAAGACTCAGTTACCATATATTTCAAATTAAAATATATATATATATATATATATATATATATATATATATACACATACATGAATTCCACCATTTCTGCAGGTAGATTAAATTATGATTAAATCTGCAAAGTCAATTAATAATTTGCAGGGAATTAACATGCCAAAATAAGTGATCAATTTTGTTTCTGATGGGAGAAAGTTGACTTTAGTAGCTTACTGCCTGGGTCTTTGGTTAGGTTTAAATATCATTTGGAGCAAAAATGTTATAGTTCCCTTATAAGATGATTCTGTGACTTAAGAGTCCTCCTTTAGAGCCTTCTCTTGACGTTTATCAGGCATATTTTCATCTCTCTCTGTCCTGTGATTTACATTAGATCCTTTGTACTATTCAGTTATCAGTGATTCCTCAGAGTTTATCAGTGTCTTAACAAATTCTCCCCTTTTATGCACACAGAGAAGAATTCATTTCAATTTTGTTCTTTAAGAAAATGACTAGGACTGTCTGGGGATTTGGTCCTGGGTGAGTAACTGAGAGGTTGTCGTTATTATTTGTCTAAGAGAACCATGGCACCAGGAAGGTGATACCATGACTTGAAAGTGAGTTGGATTGAAGTGTGGGAGAACTGTGAAAAGTCACCAGCCTCACTCTCTCCTCTAGAGCCATCATGGGCTACTCCAAGTTTAAAACTGTCAGCCTCTGTCCTTTACATATGTGACTATGTGGAATAGTTTCCTTTGCCCCAGATAAAGAGACCTTGATGGGAGATATGGTGCTAACCTCTTAAATCAGGATAGAGTTTTTTATGGAAATATTTGGCTATGCTATGGGTTACATCACTATTACTGGATTAAACTGGGAATCCAACCACTACAAATGTCATTTTTTTCTATAAGATAATGTATTCTCCATTCTAAAAAAATTGACACACAGAGCCATAACTAGAAATTTTGGTGCCTAGGGCAAGCAGCACAAAACAAGCCCTCAAAGCAACTTTGTAATTTGCAATGTAAAAATAATATGAGAAGTAATGAAGACAAATTCAGTTGAAGTGGTTACTATAATGTTTTACAGATGGGTGTTACTAACATTGTTAACTGTTAATAACAATGTTTCTAATTTTGCCAAATTAGTGTTTTTAAGTAGGTGCTAACCACAGTTGTCTCTGCATTGCTAAAGACATGAATGTGTTAAATTTTTATGTCTTCTAGATTTTTGTGTCCTTGCAAAAGTTCAAGGTTCTCTAGATTAATTATGGCCATATTAACTTACAGGAGAAATTTTAGGCTACCACATGTTTGTGAATTTAGGACTATGAGGCAAGGGTCCAATGGAAGTTCTGGCTTTGAGTCAGACAATTGGGTTCAAACTTGGCTCTGCTACTTCTGACTTTGACCTCTTTCAGGCAAGAACCTTTAAGAAGCCTTACAGTTTAAAGTATATCATTGCTGGACATGCTAGTGCACATCTGTGATCTCAGCCTTCAGGGAGGCCAAGTCTGGAGAATCTTTTGAGGTCAGGAATTCTGAATTACACTAGGCCATGCCTAGCATGTGTTTGTACTAAGGCATACAGTGAGCTCCTGGGAATGGGGAGTGGGCTAGTGGCACAAGGTAGCCTGAGGAGGGCTGAACTTCCTCATGTCAGTCAGCAGTGCGATTGGGCCTTGTCAGTAGACTCTGAACTTTCAGCCTGGAAGAGATGGAGAGACCCAATCTTGAAAAGATAAAAAGAAAAATAAATAAAATCCATGATCCTATATCTTGTAATACCTCTGGATATAGCTGATCCCTGTATTGGTTGAATTCTTGAACAGAATAACTCCTTAATCTAAGATGCTCACTTCTACCCTCTTGGTCTTACCTACTGTACATACTAGGCGAAGGTCTTGTTTTAACCAGTTAGTCTATGTGCTTCTAATCGAATATATAATTAGACATATTTCTCCACAGACACCCTGAAGGTCAATTCTCAGTACAATTTGGTCTTCAAAGTGATTCACATTTCCTACTTAAGTCAAATTTCACAGAATCCCCATGAAATCTGGAAGTTGGCAGAACTCTTCTTCAACTTCAAACAAAAAACCCTATTCCAATGACTCATCAAAGCATAGAGGTAAGCCTGTCTTGTTGAAAGCTCTTGTCAGCAGAGGACAAGCTTTGACATTTCCTCCCAAGCTGAGAAGACTTTGAGGAAAGGACCAGTGAGGAATTAAAGACCAAGACAGGCAAATTTTGGAGAGGTTCATCACAGCCCATTGGTTGGTCAACAAACTAACTTTTTGGTCATCTCAAGTCATGAATACTTCTACCAATATGTGAAGGGGTGTTACCTCATCTGCCATCTGGTGCCCCACTGGGTACTGTCTGTCTGAGACAAGAAACAAGGAATTCAAATGTCCATGCTTCTGGATTCTGGTCATAGCTCATTCTGTGCTGATATATATTGTTGGGCAGTGGCTTAAACTCACTATTTTTAGTTTATTTTCAAATAACCCACCCACAGTGAACCGATATTTTTTTATTTTTTAAAATTATTTTACTTGTTTTCAGTTTTCTACAATCACTTCCATATATCTTAGATAGTTTCTCCCTCCCTCCTCCTTCTTCCCTCCCTCTCCCTTCCCTCCCCGAGACAGTGTGCAATCTTATATAGGTTCTACACATATATTCTTATTAAGTACATTTTCACCTTAGTCATGTTGTATAGAAGAATTAAAATGAATGGAAGAAAGAATAAAACAAAACAAAGCATAACACAAGAGAAAATGATCTGCTTCATTCTGTGATCAAGTTCCATAGTTCTTTCTCTGGATGTAGAGGCGTTTTCCCACAAGAGTCCATTGGGAATGTTTTAGGTCCTTGCATTGCTGTGAAGGACTAAGTTTACCAGAAAAATTCCTCGCACACTGTGGTTTTTGCTGTGTACAAAGTTCTCCTGGTTCTGCTCCTTTCACTTAGCATCAGTTCATATAAGTCTTTCCAGGCCTCTCTGAAATCTTCCTGTTCATCATTTCTTATAGCATAATAGTATTCCATTACATTCATATGTCACAACTTGTTCAGTCATTCCCCAGTTGATGGACATCCACTTGATTTCCAGTCCTTGGCTACCACAAAGAGCTGCTATAAATATTTTTGTATATGTGGGCCCTTTCCCATTTTTATGATATCTTTGGGATGTAGTCCTAGAAGTCATATTGCTGGCTTAAAGGATATGTACATTTTTGCAGCCCTTTGGACATAGTTCCAAATTACTCTCCAGAATGGTTGGATCAGCTCACAGCTCCGCCAACCATGAATTAGTGTTCCAACTTTCCCACATCTTCTTCAACATTTATCATCTTCCTGTTTTGTCATGTTAGTCAACCTGATATGTATGATGTGGTACCTCAGAGTTATTTTGATTTGCATCTCTCAGAACTGATATAGTTTTTTGAAATTTTTTTTAAATGGGGCAATGCATTTTATTTCACAGAGTAATCCAGAAGAATGTACGCTTCTTGAAAGCAGTTACTGTTTCATTTGTGTCTTTGGGTTCCCAGCAACTAGGGGAAGGTCCAGCATCTAGTATGTACTTAAGAAATGTGTGATGAATTGAATTTTAACAACTGTCGCCTACATTCAAGGTGACCATTGGACATACTATACTCTCAGAAGTGGCAGCAGCATGGTATATTGAGAGGAGAGAGGATTTGGAATGAAGCGGAGGACCCAGCACTTGGTGGATACTTAGGAAATGTGTAATGAATTATTATTTTTTTAATCTACTATGGCCTATACCCAAAGAGAAAATTGGATGGACTCTATTCTCAAAAGAGGAAACATGGCATAGTAGAAAAGAGAGTGGATTTGGAATAAAGAAAAGCCTGGGTAACTCAAGTGCCACCTTCTACATGAAATATTTTTTGATGCCCTCCTCTACTCCCAGCTTCTTGTGCATTCACTTCTCTCCAAAGCACTTTATGTGTATTTTGTACAAACCTATATATGTACATGCCATCATCTCCCAATAAAATGTAAGCTTCCTGAGGACAGGGATAGTTTCACTTTTGTCTTTGTATTGCCCATGTGTAGCCCAGAGCCTGACAGAACAGTTGAATATTTGTTTAATTGAATACAGATTCAATTTACTCCTTGTTTGATGTTTGGTTAGTCATTTAACTTCCGTTGGCCTCAGTTTCATCAATGAGGTTAAAACACATATTTTTCAAATCTTGAAGGAATATAGAAATGCCAGTTATTATTTAGTCTCTAATCTGATTAAAGACTTTTAAGGTTTTAAAATAGTACATTGCAAGAACTTCAGAGATTAAATACAGAGGAATAAAGATTATTTCTTGTAAATGGAAGCTGTGGTTGATTCCTTCCATATTCCATCATTGGTTGATTCTCAATTTTTGTAATATAGTAGGAAGAACATTGGACTAGGGGATCAAAAGACCTTATTCTACTGTGGCTTTACTCATATCTGTGTGTCACTTCTTTTCTGAGTTTCAATTTTTTTTTTGTCTGAAAAGAGAAGAGGTTAGACTACATGATTATGCAAGTCTCTTCTACCACTAAAAATCTTGTGACTACATATTTATTATCTTCCGTAACTTGTTGCAATCTCTGGTGTCTATGGTCCCGACACTCAGTGAAAGAAGCAGAGAATTTGTAAACTCTCTCTGAATTCCAATTCCAGTTCTAGTGCCTTCTTTATGTTGAAAACTTTCAATTTATCCTGTATATATCTTCCTTGCCAATAGTTATTTGCATGTTGTTTCCCCCATTAGGTTGGAGTGATACCAGGACACTCTCAAGGTCTCTCTCAAGAACTTTGGATTTGACTGTGCAATACGGGAGATACTGGTACAGGACCGCTCAGCATGGCATGCCCATATCAGAAAGGGCACTGTGCTGTATGAGCAAAGCAGAATTGAGATAGCACAAAGTAAATGTAGGATGCTCAGATTTGGAGTATCCACACAGACTATCTGTGCCTAACCTGTGGTAGAGCATTCCAAGCTCGTATGGGTCCGATCAGCCACAGTCGGGCACGCTGAAACTTCATTTTATCATGGTGATATCATTTTGGTCCTCTTGGGAAACAAAGGATAACAACCTGGTTGTGAGCTCTTGAGAGAAGGGGTTGACTTTTTTTGTCTGTTTTTGTTGCCTTTCTTTATATGCTCAGTATTTGGCACTGTTTGGGCACATAGTGGGGGCTCAACAAATATTTATTAACGGACAACATGCTGAGTGACTCTGATTTGCTCAACCACATCTCTGTCACATCCCTGAGACAATAAATATGTTTCCCATCTGTGGACTTCAATACCTGCTTCACTTTGGCCACTTCCTACGTAACTACTCCTTACCCATCACATTTCTAACCATACTTCTCTCTATATCTGGTACTCAAATTGCCTTCTTTGGAGAGTGGCATCCTCCTAAACCATCAACCATGTTATCTGGTCCCAGTTCTTTCAAAACCAATTCTGCATTTAACTCTACCACCTCTGAAGCTCCAGTGAAGAATGGAGAATGGGGGAGGGGGACCCCTTGTGTAGGGGACTTCCAGATGAGGAAACTCTCTCTGCCAATGCAGGTCATCACCTTCCCCACAAATTACAGTTTTAAAGAATTACCCAGAGCATCAAGAGGTTAAGTGATATGCCCAGCGTCACATACCCAGTATATGCCAGAGGTCAGGCATGATCCACAATTTTCCTTGCTCCAGAACCAGCTCCCTATTCATTGTGCCATATTGCTTATGGACAGGTGTAACTGACAAAAACCATGGGAAGGCATTTAGCAAGGAAGAAGAAAGCAGTATAAGATGAACAAGACAATTCTTTGTACAATTCTTTCATTTCTTTTTAATAAATGAGGCAACTGAGACTTAGAGAATTAGAATAACTTGATCAAAGTCACATAAATAGATTTCAGACCCAAACTCCCTCCTTAAAAATCCAGGGCTCTCTATAGTGGATCTACTCTTTGTAGTATTTGGTGTGATTTAGATATTACCCTTTCTTTCCCTCTCCCCCCAGATAATCACAAAGATGGAGATTTCCCTTCCTTTTTCAGTCATGATTGCTTATCACTTTGCCATGATTTTTTTTGGGTCCAAATCAGAGATTTATTTCTCCAGCATAAGGAACCATTAGTGAGGAAATTTTCTTTAGCAATACAAACAAGCAACTTTTCTACCATTTAGAGTATTAGAAAATTGTCTTAGGATGTTTTTAGTACTTTTTTCCACATGCAGTAGATTTTTAAAAAGATTGTATTTTCTTCTAGTAAGTAGGTCAATTGCCATAGAAAGAAGATACTAAAACTTTTTTTTTCAGTTTTTAATATTATTTATCTTCATTCAAATAGTTATTCGAGTTAAAGATATGTACATGCACTGTTAATGGACCCAACAGGTTCACTAAAACAATTAAAAATATTTATGTAAATACCATAACCATCAAGACAAATTTCTGCATTTTGCTTCTTCTGATTCCATGAAGCATTTTTTGGTCATGGATGACTGGACAACGTTGGATACTCTGCTTATGCTGGCAATTTAAAGTGATTATGAACAACTGGGTTGATTTCCCACATCTCTCTGTTCTGCAAGGGTAAAATATTTATATGCATGGTGATCAATTGGAGTGTGGTTTTAGGTCAGAGAGAAGGTTTTATAAATCTGAAACAATCTGAATCACACGAAGAGATAAATTGTATTGAAATCAACGTGTTGGATGTTTGATGGTTTAGGAGAACATAATAGATTGGTTTTATGGAGGATCTTCATTCGTCAGTCATTTTATTTAACTATCTTCCTAAGTTAATTTGCTTCATGGATGTTTTGCACATATATACACAAATAGGGATATATCTACGTGGGAACTTTGCATACTGTGAATTTAAAATATGTTGCCATTTATGATATGCATTATATATGGGTATTCATTTTTTAAGTTAAGCAACACATTTTCTTAAGTTCCACTTAATATTTTCATTCCTTTGTAGGAATATTTATCCCTGCTTTTCCTTCAATAAGAATATTATTACTATTTGCTATTATTATTTTTGTTTCTATGATTATTCATTATGTCTAAGAAATCTATAGGAGTACAGTTTTTGCAACTATGCTAATGTATGACCTTTTATTTTTCTTTCTTTTTTTTGAAGGGTAAGGTTCAGATTTTTATCTGATCAATTTTGGGAACTGCTGGTATAGAAACTTCATTCCCTCATACAGATCAGCAACTGGCCTGTAAAGTCTTATCATGCTGCTTGGGGAACTGAGGCCAAGTGATTTTCTCATGGTTAAACACCCAGGTCTTCCTGACTCTGAGGCTGGTGTTCTCCCCACCACACTAAAGCTGACTCTAATTTAAAGGCTAATAATATACAGTAGAAAATATTTTATGTCACTACAAATCTAGACACATGGCTTGCACTTCTCTATTGAGTAATGGCTTTGTTTTCTAAGTGGATGGTGGATTTTTTTCTCCTGTTAAATTTGTGAAATCCTTACCATTTCTTCTCTCTGTTTGATGGGTACTAGCTGATACATGATTCCCCTAGCAAGTTCCTTTGCATACTCCTTAGATTGTATCAAAATATAGAGATAGAAAAAAATCAGTGCTATCTTTTTTCCTCCCAAGAACAAATGATTTCCAATAAAACTAGTGTTTTCTTTTTCTCCTCTTTCCCATTCGACTTTTCCCTGTAAACCTTGGAAAACTAGATTCAAAGCTTGTTGGCTCTATGGAGCCTTCCCCAAACAAGTGAAAGGAGCAGAGAAATTACCCTCTGTATGTCTTTCTCCCAGCAAACAGTATCTCTAGAAATTTAATTTTTCTATTCACATCTATATGGAAACAGATTAGCTTTGAACATACTAAACTTATCCATCTTTTGTCCCATGTAGATTCTAGGCTTAAGTTGGTAGTGTGTTTCCATTTTTTGTAAACTATATCTTTCATTCAAAAAATGTTTATGCCATAATAATATTTACAGAGTAAAATAATAATTTACATTTACATAGCACTTGCTGCATAGCCCTTGCAAAGTATCTTAATATCACAGGATCATGCATTTACAGCAAGGAAGTGACCTCTAGAGGTCATCTAATCCAGCCACCTCATTGGACAGATGAGAAAGACCTAGGAATGGAAGTGACTTACCTAAGGTCACATGGATAGTGATAGAGTTGGGATTTGAATTCTGGTCCTCTGATAGCTCTTACATATGTGTCCCCTTTTGTTCCCCATAACAACTATGTTAGCTACAGCAAAGTTGCTTTAATTAATCCCCTTTTGTAGAGGAGAAAACAGGTTCAAAATGGGTAAGCAACTTGTTCAAGATGGCACAGCTTCTGTGAAGTGGAGCTTTGGGACTTAAATGCTATCTTTTGATTCAAAATCCAGAGATCTTTCTAGCATGTGAGGCTCTCTCAGTGACATGCTTAGTCCTGACTGTGAGGACACCACAGAGTGTTCCATAATCTCCTTCTTTAGCAGAGTGCCTATGGCAGTGTGCCATGAACCTAGTAGTCCAATACGCAGTAAGCACTGGGTAATGATAAAGAAATGACCCTGTCAGAATCTGAATCAACCTGAGAAGTCTGAAACTTCTTTTTATGATAAAATTGACTGGTTCATCATTTGATGGGAGTTTGAAGCTGTACAAGCTGTATAGAGATAGATTTATTTGGAGAAGGAATGCTGGGAGCATTATGTCCTTGAGGACTTTGGAGTTCTCTGAGTAGCGTAGATGTGACACATTATCTGAGGTGCTCTGTCACTTAAAAAAGATATGAATCACCATAAACTGTCTAGGAAGCATCTCTAACACCTATCCATTTAGACCTCAGCAATCACTTTTTACCAACATGACCTGGGAATCAGAGGGTCAGGGTTCTAGTCTCAGTTCTAGCACTAGCTTTTGTCACTTTATCTCTGTGTGCTTCAGTTTCATCCTATGTAATATGAAAACATTGGACCAGAAGATCTCTAAAAGTCCCTTTCAGTTGTAAAATTCTACAGATTCTATGTCTCCTCAAAGATGAAACTCTAGGTTCTTTGGCAACAATATTAGATCAAAGATTGTGGAAGTTGTGTTTATTCCAACAGTTATCAAGGATTTGCTAAGGTCTTTCAACATGAAGGGTGACCATCTGGACCTCATCTTTGCTGAGTTAGAAAGCTGATAGCTACAAAGGTCCTAATCTTTATAGGGTTTGATTTCTGGGTTTTATTAAGCAGAAACATTAGCCAGGAATACCATAAAATTTTCAATTCCATCCTCCCCCCTGCATTGCCTCCATATTAGTAAAAATTCCTTGATATCATTTCTACCTTCCTGATGGCTATGGTATGTAAGATCCTAAATCTCCTAGATAGGTCTTCCTCCCCTATCAAACATATTTTGGGGAATGGGTTGAAACTCATCTGGAATAGATGAAAAAGGAAAAGTTAGGTAGACAGTAGGATACAGTGAAGAATGCTAGAAATCATACTGCATATAGAAACAGGAGAACCTGGGTATGAATATTACCGCTGTCCCTGGACAAGTTACTTGAACTTTCAGAACCTCTGTTTGCTCATCTGTAAAATGGGGCTGATAGAAAGCCTAGAGGACAGAGTGATACTGAGAATCAAAAGGTTCAACGTATGTCAGTTGCTTTGCAAACCTCAATGTACCAGATATATGTGACCTAGCATACAAGGAAGGCCCTTGTCAAAAAAAAAAAAGGATTTTTCACCAAACCACACTGGGAAATTCAGCACCTTACTTTCTGTGAATTTGCAGACAGAATGAAAGTTAGTGCATTCACTTGAAGGTTGCCTAGATCTTGATGAATTGCCATTAAAATCCAAGTGTTTAACTTGAGAGTGTTAAGAATGAGCCTGTTTGTTGACTGGGGTGAAGGAGGATGTATAATGAAACTCATCTAATGAGGCTTTCTTTGAGCAGACGTGCTGTGACTAGAGGCGATTTCCATTTGTCTAGTGAGCACTGCAGAGTTGCTCATAAGTAAAGAGATTTGTTGTAAACACATTATTTTCCAAAGGGCCTGTTCTGACAAAAGAAGGTATTTGTAATTCTCCTGGCTGACCAAGAGAGGGCACTTGGAGCTTTTGAAATAGAGACAAGAGCGATGGTTTCTTTGAGTCTAGTAAGTTCAGATTTTCTAAAGACCTTGTCCTGCTACAGTGGAGAGAGCATCATGAGCTAAGGGTCTGTCCCTGGGCAATGGCATTTTGCAAGTAAGAACACACACACACACAC
Source organism: Bettongia penicillata ogilbyi (assembly GCA_023548195.1). Lineage (NCBI taxonomy): Eukaryota > Metazoa > Chordata > Mammalia > Diprotodontia > Potoroidae > Bettongia > Bettongia penicillata. The sequence continues at coordinate 848,287 of JAJHZJ010000603.1, read as the reverse complement.
ACACACACACACACACACACTTATTTATGAAGCGGAATGTACAGGGAAATCCTCTAAACTGAGTAATTCCGGTACATCAGAGCCTTCGTATTTTGAATATATTTGCTTTTCCTTTATGAGTTGCTGTTGTCTTGGTTCACAGAGTATCTACTAGAAACAGTAGAAGTGAAACCAGTATAGCTAAAGTGAAACCACCTGTTTTTATAGACACTCCAAAATTTGATTTTATGTTTGTGAAGTCAAAATCTGATAAAAAGGATTGGTTTGGGGATATCTTCTTTCTCTTGTGTCCCCTTATAAGCCTGATGTCCACTTAGCTATATCAGAGCCTTCTGACAATTGTCAAAATTTTGTAGCTGGTGAGGAAGAGAAGTGTGAAAATAAAATCTTTGAATTTAATGCACATACTAAAGGTATGGATTGGTTCAAACAAAAAATTTTAAAAATATTGTGGGGAATGAGTGTGTAGTGCCTTGGTTCAAACAAAAAATTTTAAAAATATTGTGGGGAATGAATGTGTAGTGCCTTGTGCTTCAAGGGAAATGTTGCCCAGAGGCATGAATGAACCTTGGGAAGTATAGAATTTTATAAGGATTTTCATTCATCCTTCATGTGAAAATAATGTAGTGGCCAGAACATGTGTTAGAAATGGAGAGATGGAAAACAACTGCTCTGTGCCTCAGTTTCCTAATAAGCAATGAGAAAAAAATAATTATCTCTTGCTGCTTCACTAGGATCTGTGGGAAGGTCAGTCACACCAATAAAATGCTTCAGCCAAGGCAAAAAAAGATATTTGCTGAGAAAAATAAACTGTGTTCTGGTGATCTCTTAACTAGGCTTCTCAAGCTAACTCTTCTGAACATCTACAGAGATAAGCAATGATGCTTAAAGTGACGACTCTGAGGCTTTGCATCATCCTGTAGGGCTGTACGACTCATCAAAATAAGATTAAGTGAGACACAGTAGAATTTTAGTGCTACGTGCTTCTCACCCTATTCCAATTCCTTAAAAAAACTAACGTGTCATATATAATATGTGGCAGCTTTCTATTAACTATCATATTTGACTTTCCAAAATGCTGTTCCTACTTCAAATTACAATTTGTTGTATTGGTTTTTTTCACATTTTTGATAACAATTTGCATAGAATTATTCCTTGTGAGAGTCTTTAAATTCACAGATGACTTGGGCTAGCACAATGGTATGTAAAATGTAATCAACTTTAAGGTCAGGATCCTAAACCAAGTTCAAATTCCCAGTGCTGTCTCACCACCACCAAGCCATCCAGTTAATATCTAAGCATCATCTGCTCTATTGTTTTTCATTGGATTTTTGATTTGTACATATGATAGTCATTAATTCTCTTAATGTCTAATCATACAATACTTATTTAGCCCATAAGCAGAAGTTAAAATCATTTATTGTTCTAGGTAGACTTTAAAAAGGATTGGTTTTGGCATTTGCAATGTAATTATAAATTAAGAAAACTAGAAAAAGAGGACAACACAACCAAGAATCCAGCACATTGATTTTTGTGCTTTGTTACCTGTATGGCCTTCAGCAAATATCTGCATCTTTTCTGATGACCTCAGTTCCCTCATCGACAAAATAGGGCATTGGTGAATTCTCTAAAATTGTTTTTAGCTTTAAATAATTGTCTTGTGTTTTCTTACCTGGTCTAATCTCCATTGGTACATTATAACACATTATTCTGTCTCAAGAAAATATGGATGCTAAAATATTTGGGAAATATTTAACCATTTATTATAGATTCATAGTAATAGTTAAGACTCCTATAATCCCATAAGACTTAAAGATCCTTGAATAAGGATCTCATTGATGCTCTGAGGATGCTCTGAAGCAGTCAGCTAGGTGGTATAATGGTTAGAGAGTTGGATATGGAGTTTGAAAGATCTATTTTCAAACAGTCTGGTGACCAATGTGCTTTAGGTAAATCACTTAGCCTTTTTCTTAAGCTCCAGTTAAGCACCAATAAAATGAAGATTATGACAGTACCTACCTCCCAAAGTGGTGTTGAAGATCAATTGAGATAATATTTCTAAAGTGCTTTGCAAACTTTAAAGTGTCATATAAATATTAGCTATTATTGTGAGTCATGACAAGTTTCCATTTTACAGAAGAAATAAGTCAAAAGAGGTTTAGCCCTCACAGCAGAGGTACTGATCTTCCCTGAACACCCCCTACACCCTTGATTGATTCAGAGCTAGGAAGGACTTCAGAAGACATCTAATCTTATGTCTCTCACTTTACAAATGTGAAAACCAAGGCTCAGGGAATAGCTTGCCCTAGTGTACATGGCTAACAAGTGTCAGAGTTGGGATTTGAATTGGGCTAGCAGGTCTTTGTAATATTAATCATGTTAATGAGAGTTAAAGATCTCCCCTATCCATTAATGGGTCTGCCCATTAAGGGAAGCTTGATTGAGTAGGAAGGCACACATCTTTTGTTAATTTCTAATGAGGCACTGGTTCTCAAGGGTGGTGATGCTCTCTGGCTCTAAAAAGTGTATATATATTCTGAGGTGAGGTTTTGGGGCTTACTCTTTGGAAGTGTTTATTTGGCCAGATGAGACTCTGAGTAACCTCTAAGGAGCCCCCATCTTTGAAAACCCAGATGTTCTTGCTTCTCTCTCTGGTAATTATGGTCAGACAGTTGGATCTGTCTGTTGATCTGTGATGTATGGTCAGACATTTGGAAGCCCTGTCCGTTGGTCTTTCTCTTTGTAATTTCTGTCCATATTGTCCCTGAAGTTTAGAGTGTTGAATTTTCCCCCTGAACTAAGTGACTGCTATATGTGCTTGATTAAAGTAGATTGTTGATCACTCAAAATTTCCTTTTAGAAAAGCACATCTAATAATCTGTACAGCAGACCCTTTTGTGTATGGCAGGGTCCTTACTGTTATAGTCCTCTGATTCCACAGTCAGTGTTCTTTTGAGTAGATTCCCTTTGTTTCCTTGTGCTTGCATAAAATTATACTACTTATTTTTATATTTTTATAGTTCTATGTTTTTTAAGTGACTTACTAATAAGCAACTCAGTAAATTCCTTCCTCTTTCCCAGGAAGAAAATTCCATATTCTCTACCTGTTCTTCACAAAGTCTTTCTGATGCTTGCTTCATTCTGTCCCTTTTCCATCTCCACTACTTGAAAAGGGAGTAGAGGAGTTATATAGTTTCAGTGATTGAAATAAAGAAACAGGAGGGGATGGATCTTTTGGTAATGAAATGCAATTAATGAATACAATTAATGAATAAATAATTATTGAGTACCTACTATGTGTCAGACACTGTGCTAAGCACTAAGGATACAAAAAAAAGGCAAAAGGCAGTCCCTGCCCTCAAGAAGCTTACAATCAAATGGGGGAGACAGCAAGCAAACACCCACATCTATATCTATATCCATGTCCATGTCTATACCTATATCAACATACAGGATAAATAAGAAATAATTAGCAGAGAGAAGACATTAAGAATTAAGAAGATTTGAGAAAAGCTTTTTATAAAAGATGGAATTTTAGTTGGAACTTAAAGGATGACAGGAAAATCAGTAGGTAGAGTTGAAGAGAGAGAGTATTCTGGGAATGGAGGACAGCCAGAGAAAATTCCCAGAGCCAAGAGATGGAGTCTTTTTTATGGAACAGCCATGAACTTAGCTACTGCTAAATGCAGGAAACATGTACGTTGAAAATCCTTGAAATCGACTTTCTTGTGTGGCCAATGTGTGGTAAGGAAAGGGTAAGAGAGTCTGACAAGTGGTTTGGGGTAAGTTACCAGTGTTTGATGAGCACCAGTTCCAAGAATGAGTTGTACAGGTTGGCTTTCAGAATGACAAAAATGGAGGAAGTATAGTCATCCCTGTCACCTGTGCTACAAAGTGGTTCAGTGGGTGGCACAGTAGATAAAAGGCTGAGCCTGGAGTCAGGAAGATCATAATTCCAATCTGGCCTCAGATACTCACTCATTGCATGACCCTGCCAAGTCATTTAACCTTTGTTTGCCTCAATTTCCTCATCTGTAAAATGGGGATAATGATAATACCTCCCTTTCAGAGCTGTTGTGAGTATCAAATAAGATATTTGTAAAGTGCTTGGCACATAGTAAGTACTATAAAAATGTTAGCTGATTATTATTAAATAATTAATTACTTAATTACTGAACAACTGCTATTCATGGGTAGTCAAGCCAACCAAATCAAAGCAAAGAAGATGGTCCAGGACCTGGAGCCCAATGAGGGGCAGGGGAGATTCAGCAATTTCCTTAGCCAATGCTTGGCCCACCCCCCACCTGTTTAGTACCCATAGCTGCTAAAAGCCCAGAAAATCCTCACTCTCAAAGTCTTTGCTGCCTCCAATGATTCAACATCAAAAACAGATGAGGTTTTATCAATCAAAAAATGCCTCCTCCACCAATCTCTGTCTGTCCCCTCTCCTATACTCCCTCCCTCTCCCACTGCTCCGCCCACACTCTTTCTTCTTTGCCTAGTCTCTGCAGATGTGTTAACAGGGTTTGCACTGCCTTCAGTCATTTGTTCCCATTGGATTCCACTTTTTTTCTTCAATTTCATCACATGGTGACTGCAAGTGATCCCTACTTGTCTCCTTCTATTCTGTCTCCAGCATTCCATGCATCCCCTGTCCCAAGTGATCCAGGGCAAAATCTGACATCTGGAAAAATTGTATTGGATGACCCTCTTCTGGAATTCCCATACATCTCTTCATAGAGCCAGGCAAGAAATGAAAAATATTTGAAGAAAAGAAAACAAATGAGAAGTGAATTAACCCTCAAAAGTTTACTTTAGTTTGAGTTATTGCCTGACCTTTCTGAACCTTTTGAACAAAACTGCTATTAGAAACAAGTCCTGTTATCCCCATATATGTGCTGTCACCATGTAAATGACTCCATGAAATTCATAGGCTGGCTTTCTATTACATGGAGCTTTATATAGCTGAATGGAATAGTTTCCAGAGTTTTCTTTGAGTTGTGGGAGTGAGACTGTGGATCAGGGCATCATCAATAAATCCTGTGACATTCTCTGTTTGAAATTGCTTTACTTAAAAAATCTTTTATTTTTTTAAAAAATCTTTTCTTATATAACCTGTTATAATGTTTAGAGAATTTACTCAAAATGTGCTCTTGATAATCATGAAAAGCTGCCAGACATCCACTCACACACATATATAGCACATATGTAGAATGTATATATCACACCTATGTTTGTATATACACACAATTAATTCGATAAATATTTATTGAGCACCTAATATGTGACAGGTATTGTCTTAAGTGCTAGGGATACAAATAAGAAAAAGAAACATAATCACTACCCTCAAGGAGCTTACAATACAAATAGAGAGTAGGGTGGGGGAGAAAATAATACGCAAAAAATATCTGGAGATGGGGGACACCAAAGAGTGTCTTGTTCCATGGAGTTCCAAAGCAGAGTTACAGATGGAAAGTGGAAAGCCCAAGTGCTGCTCTCTGTTTGGGTGGAATTTAGTGCTTCACCCTCCAGGCCCTCAGTCAGAGGGGAGAAGAGGCTGAGGAAGCTGGTATTCAATGTCCCAGGCTGAGTAAGCAGCATAATGATGAGATTTGGAGTGATACACTTATCGCATATGTGTACATATTCATGCACAAATACGTTGTCTTACCTAAAAGGCATCCAGTAGCAGAATCAATATTCTTCACTCAGTTCTTGGCATCAATACCATAGACAAGTGGCTATCTACATGAATATGCTAAATGAAGCATTTATACAGATCTTAGGAATGGATGTTTGGATCCATGTGTATTTCTTCCCAACATCTTTACTTTAGTTAACAAAAGACAGCTAACTAGTTAGAAGAGTGAGAGGAAAGTAGGAAAATTTCAGTGGCTAAAAATATCCAGGTCAGAGATTTCAGGGTGGAAAGGATGTTAGGAGTCATGCTGTCTATTTCCCTTAATTTAGAGATGAGAAATCCAAGACCCAGAGAGGTTGTGACTTACCTATGTTCACCTAAGTATCAGAGGTAGGACTGAAGTTAAGGTCCTTTGACTCTGTAATAAATTCTTTTTCCACTTTTGAATAGTAGCTGCCCAATCTAGCTAGAAAAATCATGGAATGTCTTCCATTCCAAAACATCCATACTGAAAGAGATTATCAATGAAATTTAGAAGGCAGAGACCTTCTCAGTTTCCTGAAAGGAGGCACATCTACACTTAATTCCTGCTTGCTTGTAAAACTATAGTGAAGTTCAATAAGTAGGAAAAAGAAAAGAAAAAGAATCCATTCTATATCTGCTTAATTCAGACCAACTGGGAAAGTCATATGACAAACATCAAAACCCCCTGGCCAGAGAAACTGCCAAATCTTTGAATAGCAAATAGGGGAACCAGATCAGGACTTATGTGTAGAAAGGGTGAGAGATAAGAAAAGCACCCTAAAGTTTTCAAAGGTGATTTGAAATCTCTAGAGTATAGAAAAGCTAATAGGGCAGAATTGCAATGGTGACCCCTTCTGTTTAAGAGAGGAGCTGATTTTTCCTCTCATTGATGAATTGCACAGGGTTACTGGTGATCAGTTTTTACCTTTGAGGAGGTCTTTATGAATTTATCCTTTTTCTTTTTTGAAAAAAAGGAAAGGTGACAAGTTCAATAACTTGAATTTTCAAAGCAATTCAATTTCTAGTACCACTTACAGATGAAAAGCAGTATGCAAAAAATGGAATGTTTTTTTACAATATTGAGAGATGAGAATATGTCATCACAAAAATTTTAGCTGTGTTTCTTCTCTGTGACCCCTCTGTCTACTGTTTATAGTTGACTTTAATGAGGAGAATGTGGCAGGCAGTTACTTAAATAGAAAAAACTGCAAACTTTGCTAGTCATCATTTCAGCTGTGCAAAAAGGAAATAAACAAAAACGACCCTCTTCCCTGACCCTATGTTTTTAAGGGACTAAGAGAAGTTGGGGAGGAAATGGAACAGGGGTAAAGTTATTTGGAGGTAAAGTTATCCAGGTTATTTGTCAGATTATTATCTCTTTCCCTTGTTGCAATGCATAGAGTTCTGGAATTGGAATCAAGGAGATCTGGATTCTAATCCTGCCTCTGAAGTTACTAGCTGTGTCAAGGTCAATGTCAATTTCAGTATTCCTCATTTGGTACCAAAGATCGTTCAGAGCCTACGAGTTCAAACAAACAGTCCTTTTACTAAAAACATATTCCAATAGCCCCAGGAAGAAGCCCCTCTCAAGATAGTTAAATAGTGGTACAAAGTAACGATATCAAACTCAAATAGAAACAGATCCTTGCAGGCATGGTGACTTAGAAAACTATAAATTAGCACCATCTGTGATGTATAGTGTTTTTATTTATTTTGTTAAACATTTCCCAATTACATTTTAATATAATTCATGTCGTATTAAGGAGTTTTGCAAGCTGCTTTCCTGCCTTGAGTTTGCCACCTCTGGTATAGAGGATAAAAACAAATAAATGCCATTGACTAGAAAATTAACAAAAGTAGTCAGCAAGAAGATCCCTGGGATCTCAGGAGTCCCTGGCAAAATCCTAAAAACTGTTTCTATACTTCTCTTGCCCGAAGGACCACAATTGGAGGCAAAATTCATTCTAACTGTCAAGATTTAAAGCTACCTTGATTGCTACAGTTGTGGCTGATTGAACTTTCTACAAGAAATCTTTCCTGATGCACCCCCCCCCACTTGCTAGGGACCTCTCTTCCAAAACAACTTTATGTTTTTTTGGGGGTATGAATTCTTTATATACTTATGTCACCTTTTTTTCAAGTAGAGATTGTTTCATTTATTGCACACGTACAAATATGTATGTGTAGATATCTATATGTAGATCTCTCTGTCTCTGTCTGCCTGTCTGTCTCTCCCATCCCTCCCCATGTCCTGTCACAGTACCTGATACATGTTGGTCACTTAATGCTCCTTTATTGATTCCTTGATTGCCACATGTTGTTTCCTCCTTTTGAACGTAAACTCTTTCAGGGCAGGAATTGTTGCATTTTTGTCTTGTCTTTATATGCTCAGTACCTAGCATGCTTCCTGGCACATAGAAGGCACTTAATAATGCTTGTTAAATGATTGATTGATATCCTTTAACCACTTATCTTTTGTGGAATGGCTCTTGGTGTTACAGATTCCTGCCAATTTTCTATAGTTATTGCGTTTCTGATTTTCAAAATTTACATTTGATGCTATCCTTATTGGGTTTATTTATCTAAGACCTTTAAAATCTTTCTATATAATTGAAATTGTCTTATTTCATTTGTTATTATGTACTCTTCAATCTCTTGTTTATTTAAAAATTATCCCCCTACCACTGCACCCCTACAACCATAGTGGTAAAAGGTACCTCTCCATTGTATCCTGATTTTTAAAAAATGATGTAACCTTTTACATTTTGATTATATATCCATTTTGAACATAATATTTTGTATGAAATTGATCTAAGCTTAAATTCTGCAACTTGCTTTTTTAGCAGTTCTGTTAAAGATGGAGTCCTCCCTCACTAACTTAATTCTGGGGGTTTATCAAACTGTGACCCTTTGTGTTCCATTACATCCTTGTTTAATGATTAAATAATTGATTCCATTGATATACTTTTCTGTTTTTAACCAATCCCAAAGAGTTTTGATGACTAATACATTGTAATATATTTTGATATCTGGTCATGCTATAACTCCCTCATTGATGTTTTTCTTTATTTCCCCTGTAATTCTAGATGTTTTAGTCCTGCAAATAAATTTTGTTATTCTTCTGTCTGATTCTTTAAAGCATTCCCTTAGTAATTTGATTGGTATATTACTTTATCTGTAAATTAATTTTGGTAATATTGTCATATTTATTATATTAGTATAATCCAACCATGAGTACTCAATATTGTCTCACTTGTCTTCCTTTATTTTTGTAAATATGATTTTTAGTTGTATTTATATAAATTCTTAGTGAATCTGGATGGAGTAACTAAAATAATTTATGTATCTTGTTATTTTGAATAAGATTTCTTTGATCACATTTCTTCTTCTTACGGTATAGAAATGCTAATGATTTTTATATAGTCATCCCTTCCACATATCTACCTTCCCCGTTGTGGTTTTGATTTCAGTATGTCATGGGTTGGCATAAGAAATTAAATGGGCACTTTTGGGCACTTTTGCAGAAGCCACAGACTACATGCAAAGGCTAGCAAACGACACAGAAAATTTAGAAACCCAGAAATGCGTAGAATATATGTATAGCATTGTATAATATCAATGTATTTTATCTTTTAATACCATAATAATTCAGACTTCTCCGGTATGAAGGGAGGGCCCAAAATTTTTACGCAGATTTTCCAGATCGCAAGATCCTTAGTCCCTGTGATGTGGAAGGGGTAACTGAATTTATTTTGTAGTCTGATACTCTGTTAAGACCATTAATCATTGTACTAGGTTGTTGCATTGATTCTCTGGAGTTTTACTAAATGTACCAGTATATCACCTACAAATAAGGGTGGTTTTGTATCTTGTTTGCTTATGTTTATAACTTTACTTTTATTTTCTTTACTCATTGGTTATAGGTAGCAATATTAGATGTATGTCTGATAGTTGTGGCTTTCTCAATCCTTGTCCTCTAGATCTCTTTACAATGTTTGACAGTTTAGGTCAATTTCTTCTCCTTGATGCTCTTTTCTCTCTAGATTTTCAGGACACCACTTTGGATGTCCTATAGACATCTTAAACTCAATAAGTCCAAAACAGAACTCATTATCTTTCCCCCTATACCTTCTTTCCAACCCATTCTCTATTACTAGAGAGGGCAACACCATTCTCTCAGTCCCTCAGGCTCACAACCTAGGAGTCACCCTGAGTTCCTCACTGCCTTTTACCACACCTCCTCTCATCATCCCAACCTTCTCCACTCCCATGTCCAATCTTTTGCCAAGGTCTATTGATTTAATCTTTTCTACATCTCTCAAATATTCTCCCTTCTCTCTTCCAGCACTGCCAACAGTCTAATGCAGGCCCTCATCACCTCATGCCTGGATTATTACCATCGCTTGTTGGTGGGTCTGCTTGCCTCAGTTCCCTTCCCACTCCATCCTATCTTCTATTTTGCCACTGAAGTGATTTTCCTAAAGCACAGGTCCTATCATGTCATACATCCCCTGTCCCCTGTTCAGTAAATTCCAGTGGCTCCCTATTGCCTCCATGAACAAACACAAAACACTCTGTTGGGTATCCAAAGTCTTCATAACCTAGGTTCCTCCTATATTTCTTTATACCTTACTCCTTGACATATAGTCTTAAATCTAGTGATACTGGTCTCATAGCTATTCCACAAACAAGACATGCCTTCTTTTGGCTTTGGGCTTTTTCTCCAGCTACCTTCCATACCCTATTCCACTCTGGCAACTTTAGGTTTTTAAGAGAAAACCCACCTTCTACAGAGAGCCTTCCCCAACCACTCTTAATTTCAGTGATTTCTGTCTATTGATTATGTCATATTTATCCAAATTTATAATTATTTATAATTTATCCAAATATATATTATTTATCCAAATATATAATTTACATAGTATATATTTCTTTGTATATTGTTTCCCCCATTAGATTATAACTTCTTTGAGGGTAGGGATTATCTTTTGTCTCTTTTTTTGTCCTCAGTGTGCCTGGCACATAGTAGGCATTTAAAAATTTCTATCAGTTGGAGAGAAGGAATCCTTGATGTACTTCTATTTGTACTGAGAGTTTCTGGTGTTTTTTCCAATACAAATAATGATAGTTTTCTGTTACTTTAAAGGGTTTTATTTACATAATTATATAAATTAGCATTTATGTGGCATTTGTGCCAGTCACTGGGAATACTTTACAAATATTATCTGATTTGATCATCACAATAACTCTAGGAGGTAGGTGCTATTATTATCCCTATTTTACAGATAAGGAGACTTAGGCAAACAAGAGGTTAAGTGACTTGTCCAGGGTCACACAGCTAGAGCGTGTCTGAGACAAGATTTGAACTGACTCCAAGCTCTATCTACTGTGCCACTTACTTCTTCCCCTATGATAATTAATTGTGCTGTCTTCTAAATCTGAACTCTCTTTGGTGTAAATCTGACCTGATTGTGAATTATTTTCTGAACATAATGTTATGTTCTCCTTGGAAAGATTTTATTTAACATTTTCACTTCAATATTCACTAACTAGCAAAATTTGTGTAACATTCTCTTTCTCTGTTTTGCCTCTTCCTGGTTTGAGTAGCAGAAACATATGTATCTCATAAAAGGAATTTAGTAGAGCGAATTTTGTCTTTAAATTTGAGAATAATTTTGTGGCATAGATATGAATTTCTCTTTAAATATTTGATAGAATTCATTTGTACATTGATCTGGCATCAGTTTCTTCTTCCCTCACACCCCTTCCCCCCTGCTTTGGGGCAGTTAATTTATGTTTGCTTTGTATCTTTTTCTGGAATTCCATTAAGAAGTCTATTTCTTGTTTGATTAGTTTGGGTATTATATATTATTATCAATACTCATTCTCTTTCTTTGTATTCAGGTTTGCTGGCATATTATATAGTAGTTTCTATTAATTTCCTTTAATATTTTATCGATACTCTTTCACTTTTAATATCTGATTTTAATTTTTTATTGATCAAGTTAGCTTACAGTCTGATTATTAGTTTTTTAAAAGCTCCTAATTTTATCAGTTTTATAGTGTTTTTATTTTCAAAGTCTATTTTTCTTCAAATTTTTATGATTTCATCTTTTGTGTTTGATCTGGGGTTGTAGATTTGTTTATATTTTAGTCTTTTAAATTACATGCGCCATTCATTTGTTATCCCCTCCTTCTGGTTATTTTATTAATGTTTCAAGAAATAAACATTTTCCTCTGAAGACTGTTTCAGATCTATTGAATAAGTTTTGATGTGTTGTCTCATTGTTGCTATAGTTGTTCGGTAATTTCAGTCAGGTCCAACTCATTTTCTTTGCAAAGATACCAGGGGGCTTTGCTATTTCCTTCTCCAGTTCATTTTACAGATGAGGAGCTAAAGCAAACAGGGTTAAATAGGGTTGCCTAGAGTTACAGAGCTAGCAAGTGTCTGAGGACAGATTTGAACTTATGAAGATGAGTCTTCTTGCTTTCAAGCCCAGTGCTCTATCTTCTGCACCACCTAGTTTTTTCTGTCACTCTCTCTAACGTAATTACTTACTGTTTCTATGACTTGCTCTTCTATCCGCTCATTACTTAGGATGTTGGAACAGCTAGGTGGTGCAGTGGACAGAGCACCAGTGCAGGAGTCAGGAGGACCTGAGTTCAAATGTCACCTCAGACACTTGACACTCACTAGCTGTGTGATCTTGGGCAAGTCACTTAACCCCAATTGCCTCATCCTGGGTCATCTCCAGTTATCTTGATGAATATCTGGTCACTGCATTCAGATGACTCTGGAGGAGAAGTGAGGCTGGTGACCTGCACAGCCCTCTCTCACTCAAAACAAAAGTCAAGTGCAAGTCATGCCATTATTCTCTGATGGCACGGTCCTCTTCGGCAATGAAGGATGAACACTTACTTATTCAGGATGTTATTACATAGCCTCCATTTGTTTTATATATTGCTGATATTTTATTTATTATTTACTATTTTTATTATGCTATGGTCTATAAGGACATGCTATTTCTGCCTTTATATTGTTAGCCCTAGCACATGATCAGTTTTTGCCCTAGCACATGAACATGTCATGTCATACCTTTGTAAAATCTATATCTATATCTAAACTTTATCTCTATCTATATCTTTTAATGTTCTCATTAAGGTATTATCAAAGATTGGTGAAATATAATTTTATCAACAATATGTTCAGTTCTCTATTTTATTTTTGAAATCTTTCTTTTGGATTTATTCAACTCTGAGAAAGGAATATTAATATTTCCTCTTTTGGTTGTACTTTTATCAATATTCTAAAAACCACTTTCTATACCTTTTTTTTTAAAGAATTTATGTATTATGTCATTTGGTGCACACACATTTTAAAACAAACTTTTTCTTTTGTCTGTGGTGCTTTTAAGTACATTGTAGTTTCCTCTTTTTCTCCTGATAGTATCAGTTTCTCTTGCTTCCTTATATAAAGTCATGATTATAACTTTTGAGTCTTTAGAGTAATATGAATCATAACAAATTTTGTTCAATTTTCTCCTTTTCACTGTGTGTGTCCATATGAAATGTTTTCCTTGCATTCAGCAAATTTTTGGATTTAAAAAATCTATTCATTTATTCCTTTTTTGTCTTGAGGAATTAAATTCATTTATATTTTATGTCAAAATATTTGTTTTTTCCATTAAATACATATGCACACATGATTGTTTTTCCTCCACAAAGTGAACACTCTCTGTACTCTCTGAGGTTCTGTTTACATTAAGTTCATGGCCGTCTTACCTCCAAATTAATCTCCAGATCCTCAAATAAAATCTCTCTCTCTCTCTCTCTCTCTCTCTCTCTCTCTCTCTCTCTCTCTCTCTCTCTCTCTCTCTCTCTCTCTCTCTTTCTTTCTCTCTCTTTCTCTTTCCCTCCCTCCTTCCCTCCTCTCTTTTCAAGTTACAATGAGTGTGGAACCCAATCCCACTCTTCTCCATACTTTCCTGCCCTATCTTATCCATTCCTTTAGTTTTGGTGACATTAATTTATAACACCTCTTTCCAAAAGGGATTTTTTTCCCCCATTTCATCTAGTATCCAACTCCATTTTCCCTTCTCTGGTACTATAAAGTCTATTTCTAGTAATGATAGTTTGCAATGGAGTCAGGGTGCAGGGGAAGGTACTTTGTAATCAGAATCTATTGAGCCTCTATAGGATAGAGGATAGGTTTTTGCATTGTTTTTCCCTCATTATCTGTACTTTGTGATGTAATGCCCAGCCTCCTTTTGAATCTTTAACCTTCTCCAAGGCTTCTGTCTTGCCAAGGAGTTTCAATTATTTCCTTCTTCCTGCATGACCCCAAGTTGGAGAAACGATGTTTTTATGTGCTTACTTTCTCACTCTCAAAGTAGAATTCTTTGCAAATATCCTGTCTCAACCATTCAAACTTCTATGAGATTTTCACTCATTTGCCATATTTCTAGGGGAAATTCCAACCCTTGCTCCTCATCTGAACTATGCACTCATATTCTATCTCTACTTCTCGACTACACCCCCCCCCCCAAAGAGAGGGCAGCTTCTCCCTCCTTTTCTTGTTCCTTCTCTCAAAAGAACAGTTTTTGTTTACCTCTCTTGTTGAGTCTTGACCATATTATTCCAGATCCTTCTGTTCTATTTTTCTCTCCCTCTCTAAGATGAGTTCTTCTATATTATCCCAACAAGGATAATACTGTTTTTGATTGAGGGAATGAGATTTCCCCTTGCAATATTAATTCATATATTCCTCCTATTATTTTGATTTTACCCATCGTGTCTTTAGCTCCTTAGAAATATTGATGTTCTTTGCTTTTCAATGTCTCTCATAGAATATGAAGTGGTTTTTTTTTTAAAACCAGTAAGCAAAAATGCGCTTTCACATTACATGTGTATCTTTGACTAGCATTTAATTTCTTTACTATCTGGAAAATTTTAACCTTCCTCTACTTGGTCAGTTTGTATGTTGAATACTCTCTTTAGCTTTGGGTTCTTTTGAATGATTGATTTCAATATTTCCCTTTTGATGAAAGTCTAATTTTCTCCTTTGATGCTTAAGTTCACCTTGGGATGCTATATTATGTTAAGTTGTCACCCGAGCTTTGCTTTTTAGAATACAACATTTCAATTCTTCCTTCTTCAAATCTTCCTTTGATTACTTTTAAACTAAGGAGTACTACATTTTTTGATTACCTTTGGAATGAGATTTTTTTTTTACATTGTTTATGCCTTCAAAATTTGTTGTTTGAAGTTATTAACCATGATGTTGGTGAGTTGAATATGGATTTTCTTCCTCATGGTGTTCTACAGAATTTCTCTCTGTACTTTATCAACTTTCAATGTTTCTGAGCAGTTTTTCTGGATGATTTTTTTTTAAAAATATAATTACATCCCCCCAGAAGACTTATAGTCCTTTGCATCCAATCTTCAAGTTCAAAGCTGGTTGCATAGAGCTCATATATGTTTTGTCATTATTGTCTTTTGATTTTTGTTCAATCAATTATCTTTTTTTCTTTTACATTTCTTTTGTTCCAGTTGTGCTGTTCTCTTTTTTAAGAAACTCTACTGTGTCAGGGAGTAGCTCTATTTCATACACAATTCTCTTCTCTCTTGTTAGACTTATTGACTCCTTCCCTTAAGAACTCTAATTTCTGTCCTTACTTTGATACTTTAACTTAATTTTTTAGTTGCTCTTCTTAACCATCCTAGGGGTTATTGAAGTTGCTCCATTTTCATTTCAGAGGAATTTACAGATTATGTTTATTATCTTCAGTTTTGTCAGATAATTTGGACTTACTTTCTTGTAAGTAAGTATTTATTCTTTGAAAGATGACTCTTTCATTGCTTATTTCTTTTTCTTTCTCAATCAACTTTTATATATGTCTTTGTTAATAACTCTACTGATTTTCCTATAGTGTCTCTCCTGTAAACTTGGTTTTTTTGGTCATTTCTTTTCTTCCGATAGTCCAGCTCTATTGCATGCCTCTGCCAATCCTTGCTACCTGTTCTTCCTTCTTTAAGATCACTGGGGTCAGAGGAGATCTATATCCTTCCAGATAGGAGTATGACCATTGGGGTGCTGCTATGTGGATATTCAGAGAGACACTTGGAGTTGGATATATTCTTCCCTTTTCCTGGTTCCAACCTTTCAAACCCTGCTAACCTTTCAGAAGTTGACTTTCTTAAGTCTACAGGCTAATTCCTTTGGGATGGTTGGGTAAGGTCCCTCAAGGTCAGGTATGAGAGAAAACTTAGAGAAAGCTCTGCAAGTGAGTCTTTCACCCTCTTTTCTCTCACTCCCCTTTCCCCTGATTCCTTTCTCTTTTATGGTATTAAATATTTGTGATCAACACAATACTTTTTGGTCCCTCTTTCCTTCACAGTCTTTTATTCCCTTCTTTCACATTCCTCTAAAGTCTTACCCTTTCTTAAGTTAGTAACCACAGAATCATAGGTATAGGACATAAAAGGGCCTCAAAGGGACCTCATTTAGTCCAAATGTCACATTTTATAGATGAGAAGACTGAGACCCAGGAATGGTAAGTGACTTGCCAAAGGTTACATAGATTCAAATTGCCCTTCCTCTTGGACCTTGGAACTTTTCTGATTCACAGACTTCATCTCAGTTAAGGATTCCTTTGGGAAATCACCAAGGGGTTAATTCTAAGACAAATGCCTCTAAGTTGAAGGACATAGGACCATCCAAGGCTGATAATGATCTAGACTTTGGGAGAGAGCAGTAGGATCAGATATATTATTCTGGTCTTTAGATATTTTTTCTCTAAGAATTAACATCTGTGGGACTCTTTTGATTTTCTTCCTTACATTTGTCACATTTCCTACATTTGAGGGTATTGTTCTAATTTTTTTCATTGGATGGCAGAACAGAGCTACAATCCAGGTTTCCTTTCAGTCATCCATCCTCCAAAGATTTCATATGCTTCTTTCTATAAGTTGCATGCAGGGAGTTTGGTGACAGTGTGGCAAACCATTAATGAGAATTCTTTTGTAAATGTATCCATCTAATTCTGTCCTCTCAGGTCTTTGTCTGCAGATGGATGTTAATAATTAGCAGTTGCATCCCCTCCCTCTTTATCAAATTGGATTCTTCATAAATTCATCATTTTTTTCTCAAAGTAGCAGCAGTCCTGACAGCCTCTCTTTGTTCTTGTGTTTATAAATAATTTATAACACAGAAATATCTCTTCTTAGTCTTAAAAAATAAACTAATGGAATAACACAACATCCTGCCATATCAACCTTCCACTTGGGAGGGAAAATCCAAGGAGAAAGAGCTTCATACTTAACAAAGGGAGATGGAAGATCACATGGAAAAACACTTATCTGTGTGAACGTTGGATTTTTTGTTTGTGGATTCTAACGGCATCCGGAGGTATAGTCTAGATAACACTGGCAAATCCCTGCTCTGTCTCTTATAATTTCTTTTCCAAAGAGTACACCTTGTCTGATTCCCCAAATATACACCTCATTAAGCTATACCAAAAGGAGACTATTATTCAATTAAAACATCCACAGATGTTAAAAATGTATCATGCTACATTTATTCAACAACTGCATGCCCATAACCCATGCACAATCCTTAAGCACCAAATTACAGGGATCTGGTCCAAATTAGCAATAAAGTACAATGTGTTTGCCCTCTACTGGGTAGTAATGACTGCTCGGTTTTCCTTGCATACCCAGTGGCCTTGTAGGCAGCTTTATAACTGTTTCCTGTAGTCAGTAACACAGTGTTATAAACAAATATGGCTAGGATTGGTGCTAATTAAGGTAAATAGAGCAGCATTGCATCGGTTTGACTAAGCTAAGATCTGCAGAGGAGGTGGGTTTTTTATTTTTTTATTTCTTCTGTTACTCTAGGTTTGCACAACACATCACAGGAGATAGCTTATAAGTCATCATTTGATATCCTGAAAATATATTCAGGTTGTAGATAAATAACCCGCCTAACAATGCTAATGCGGAGTGTCTGGCATGTAATTTAGATAGGAGTCTGAACACCTCCTTACATCAGCTGTTAAGATTTTGCACTGAAGCAGAAATAACATCTTATCTTCCATCTGGAAATGGGACATAGAATGGTGACACAAGTTATTTACAGAGTTACTGCAAAACAAGGACGGTAACAGAGTAACTACAAAGGACCTCATAGGATTACTGTTGCAATTTAATGCCAGATAAATAATCATGCCAGGGTAAATAAATTGGGAGATGCCTTACTTTATAGGACATAAATGTAGCTTGCATCTCTGTTGGGAAAGGGATTCCTTTTGCATATTGATTTTGGAAGTACCTTTGCCAAGTCTTAACCTGCACTGCAAAGGAAGAGATGCTTGGTGTGGGTCCTTTAGTTTTTCCCAGCTTGGCTTACGAGGTGGGATGCTTGTCCACATTAAGTAAGCTGACCTCAGTGAAGATCCTAATCCCGCATGACAAAAATTACTTCTTTAAATCATGTCATCAGAGATGGAAGGATTTAAGGGGTTGTGGGAAGAATTTAGTTAGGGTTAGGGATCAAGCTGTCTCTCACCACCTCCCCGCCCCGCAAATGTTTTGCTCTTAGCAAGCAAATAATTTTATGTTTTTTAATGGGTTGGAATTAGTATCCCTGATTTGGAAGTTGGGATGTTTCTTCCCTAGGAGTAATAGTCTGTGTCATTAAATTGTATGATTCAGACATAATGAGGCAGGCAGAGTAAGATCTAGCAGTCATTCAAATCATTTTTAAGTAGGAACTAAGAGACAAATTAAAGACTGGACTGAACCTCAGCCCAATAATTAAGAAGAAATGGAGTCATGTCTTTGACTGCAAAACATTCCTACATAAGTACTAAACCTTGTCCATTTCCCACTGGCTTCCAAGTTTCACTGTAGTCCCTCTCCAGGAAATGTTTTCTGGCCAAGCCTTTATCCTTGAGGTCTCTTCAGTAATAATAATAAACAATCTTTAAGTTGCACTTTCTATGCGCCAGGCTAGACACTTTGCAATATTATCTCATCTTCATAACAAGTGAGGAAGGTAGGTATTATTATCATCCCCATTTAACAAATGAAGAAACTAAGGCAAGTGGGGTTAATTGACTTGTGCAGGGTAAGTTAATGAGTAAATGTCTGAGGCCAGATTTGAATTCAGGGCTTCTTGTCTCTGAGCTCTATCTACTGTGCTCTTAGCTTGTCCCAGATGCCAAGGGTATAGCAATACATCTTGGGACTGTGGTAAAGAAAAGGAACACAACTCATTCAACCAGTGAGGAAAGCATCCTGGAGCTTTTGTTTCCCTGGATACCAATAGGAACCCTCAATTTACAGCTGAGGAGGCTGAGACTTTGAGAAGTTACCAAATGTATCAATGTCCTGAAAAGATATGCCTTTGGAACTCATTTGTTGTTGGCATTTAAATTTTAGACTAGAGGAAAGTGATATTGACTAGAATGGGAAAATTACAAATATTTGAGAGGAAAGGGTGAAAGAAGGAAAAAAAGACTCAGAAAGTTAGGGTGAAATTGCTAACCATTGCAGAAGAATGTTAGTTAGTTTGATTTTAACCTGATATCTTTCCCAAACTCTGGAATTTTCCTTATTTCTTTCTGTGTGGTGGCTGTATGTCTCAATTCAGGCCCTTTCCAGAGAAGTGGAGTTACCCTTGCCAAGACCCCACATCCCTTCCCAATCCTATCCCAGCCCTCATCTCACTAATTCTGTTAGAAACTGAATGGCTGAAGATACTCCTGTATAATATGAGGCAATCTTAAGTCCCAGCTGCATTAAACTGCTCTTATTAATTACCTCCATTGGCCTAACATTATCCCTTTATAACTGTGCATTGTCAGGCTCTCCAGTATTATTGGGAGGCTGTGCCATACACAAAGGCTTTAAGCTTAAAACAATAGCAGCTGCTTACTTGATAGCAGGAGATGTCAGGTGGAGACAAGCACAGTTGGCTAGAACTGACTTGAAGCTCGTCATCAGGAAATAAGGGGTGAGGTGATCACAGTACGGTATTAACTGTGTGTGAGAGACACACCACTCTACATGGCAGCTTCCATCATGCGTTTCCCATGGAAGAAAAAAAAGGGGTGGGGGCTCTGAGTAAATGATGGGTGAATACAGAATCAATTGTGGTCTATGACAAGATTATTTCTCTTTGTTTAATATATAAATCAGGAACACTTATGAATTGATATTAATTAAAATAATGTATTTGCTTTCTTTCAACAGTAATGTCAGCCTTGTTAAAAAAATGAAGTGCTAAATCTTCATTAGATTTTCAATATTAAAAAACTTGCATGAAATATGAATTAACATTTAACTTGTTGCTAGTTAGATTAAGGAAAGGAAAATGCATTAAGCTTTTGTCTATGTGGATAAAAGCAAAAAGCTGTTGCCCCAAACCTGGGGATAAGTTGGTCTCCAGAGGCTGTCTGGACCAGTGGTTCATCCATCATTACTTTCCTCTCTGTCTTTCTGACCCGAGTGACTGTGTCCTAAGTGGAAATGCTGAATATTAGTGCACCCACAAAATTAATTTAATGTCAAAAGGCTAATGAGAGACACAACAGGAGAAGAATTTGGACATAGCCATTCAGAACAAACTAGATGCTTCTATGTGGTTCTATAATTTAGAAGAAATGTCTGAACTATTACTCTTTGATCAATGTATATTCGAATTTATTTGTGGATCTAGTTCCATTCAACTTAGAGAACACTGAATAAGTGACTGCTGTGTATGGAGTTCTGTATCCTGAAACCTTGTACTCCAAAGATAAATGGGACATGACTTCTGTCCTCAGGAGTCTTATAATTCAGTGGGGGAAATCTAAAATTTTAAGATATCCTTTTGAGGTTGTGAATACATGTTTTTATCACATTGGCCAAGGCGACATTTTCCCTCAGCCCTTTCCACAGTTTCCCACATGTTCACATCTGTAGGCTAATGCTTGGAAATTGATTGTATGTTAATTACGCTGAAATACGGATATCAGAGCCATTCCTTTGGGGAGAGCAAAGGCACTTGGTAGTTGCAGGTGAATAGGTGTCTACAATTTTGCCACTGAATCTTGGGGTGAGTGTCTACATATTCCTTGCTTTCCGATCCTATAGTACTTGTAGGCTGCATCCTAGAATAAAGGTACCTAGAATGACCAGCTTGGCCCTTCCATAAGATCCCAAAAGGACATTATGAAATTCAAGTGATCGTATTTATAATGTGTTGTCTTAGGTGAAAACGGCTTATCAATATGCTGGTTTATAATTATGTTTCTTCTGGATTTATAGGGTTGGGAAAATGCGGTGATTGAAACTTGGTGTCTCTCTGGGGCCGTGTGTGCTTTCTGGGAACAGCCACAAGGTGGTGATATGGTGTCGTTTTATTCTTTTTTTAAAGAGGGGAAAAACAAGAAAAGGGGGTTTGTTTAATGAGCTTGCACTCACAAGCCTGCTCATCTAGTGAACTGTGACTTTTCAAATACCAACCTATTAATGTCAAAGGCGATACTGAAGGGAACAGTTCTGTTTGATTTAAAAAATCCAGACAATGTGAAGTCCACTATGGTCTAATATCTATCACCTATGGGGTTCCATTCATGCCTAATGCTTTATTCAAGCTAAGACCTAGTTTTTATATATCAGATTAATACATATCTACAGCTTTGCACCTTTCTAGTTTGATTTTTTTATCATCAGGGCTCACTGGGGCCGTTTTCATTCCCTTACTATAGCATCTGCAAGCAGGTGGATTAGAGATAACTCTCATTGTGCTTTGTTTTCTTCTGACACTGTCATTAATCATTCCTTAAGCCACACTTCAACTTCTAGTAATCAGGACTGGCTGCTCCTGAGCTGCACAAGAATTGCCTCTCACAATGTAATATGGAATTGGAAGCGAATGGCTGACGCCAGACGCTTCTTCTGCATTCCCCATCTATCTCATCATTTAGGTATTTATCCATCTCAGGCTTGTACAGGGAGCATCTCTCTCCTTCCCATGAGGGCACAGATTGCAAGAGAGGATCAGATTTGTTACCCGGGCTTTGGGCTTTGATTGTCCTCTTATAAGTTCGGGATTAAAGTGAAATTTCCCACAGGGCTATGCAGGATTTGCTAGCATTTAACTGTTTAACCTGGCTGTTTGTGAATGAGAATCCTGTGGTCAACTATTCCATAGAGAATATTATGGTAAGCCAGCCCTGAATGACAGACACTTAGGCATATTTCTATAAAGCCGGGTACAGTTGATTCCAATTAATTTCATATCTGATGACAATTGTTTTCTCATATGGGAGGAACAGGGATGTTAAGGTTAAAAAAAAAAAAACAAAAGCAATCTTCATTTTCTGAAATAAAGATGTCAATTTTTAAATAAATGCAAAGCTACTACTCAAATTAGTTTCCCCCTCATTTATGCCCTCCTTTTTTAAAAACATGAACTGGAACATTAATCTGTTTTGAATTGGGTTATTTTCTAGGGTAGACATTTAGTTTATGCTTGATAATCTGTTTATTGATTTTAATCTTGACAACTAGTTGATTCCTTCTATGACAGCAAGCTTTTGAATAGACCCCCAAACTGAAGCCCCACTGTATATTCAACAGCATTTGCAATATTAATGATGAGAAATGTGTACTTAGAATGCTGTGTGTTATATGTGGGACTTAAACAGGAATCTTTTTCCTAATGCCTCTGGATGTCACTTATAAGAAAGAGGTTTCTTCTCATGTACTCTCCATTCCTGAAAGCAAGGGAGTAGGGGTAAGGAATATTCAGAAATCTAGTCTTTTAATTTTAACTTTATAGATATTTAAGGGAAAAATGGAAGAAGAAACCATGATTATTTTGTTGTCTAGTGTTAAGGGATTGCATGCCAAATGACTGTATGGAATCTATTTAATGTGGATATGTTTTTCAAACACCTAAGAGAATAGCGCTGATTTTATATGCTTCTCCAAAAGAAGGCCAAGGAATAAAAGTACATAATTTAGCAAAATATTTCAAGCTTATGGTGAAATCAGGGACTGGACAGAAATACAGACTTTATTGTCATCATCCTACTAGCCATTTATTTAAACTTTTTTCCACTTAATCCATTGGAAAGAGCAAATATCAAGTTCCTCCAATTTTTTTAATTCTAAAAAAATTGGTACATGATATTTTTCTTTTTTATTCTCATTTTGACCATCGAATATTCATATAGTTTTAAATACTTAATTTGATAAGTCCTTCTGGCTGATAGCTAGTGGAGAGAGAGCACACTGGGATGGGATGTGGGGTGGTGATGTTAGTGAGGAACGTAGGTAACCTATGGACTTATTTCTTCTTTCCGTTGCATTTTTATTCAGATACCTCCTACCAAGGAGCTGCTCCAAAAAGTTATGATGGACACTCATCCTGTTTCTGGTGTCAGCTTGGCTTGATGCTGGAAAACATCAAGATTGTAGGGATGTTACAAAACATCCTGAACACCATTTCCTATTTATTCCATGAAATTAAGGAGAACACGGGGTGTGTGTGTGTGTGTGTGTGTGTGTGTGTGTGTGTGCGTGTGCGCGTGTGTAAATCAACTCCCCCATTTTCTTTTCTCCAAGTGCAAGTGAAATCTCCTCTGGACTCACATGAGTAATTTTCAGCTGTGTATTATGCTCCTGAAGTAACCTCTTCATTTCCATTGTTTTAGTGTGAAATCATTTCCTCAGGAGATAATTAGGGTTGCTCCATTTATTACATTAAATGATTAGCATGCACTTGAAATGATCCAGTGTATTTTTCTTTATTACTGATGACTCTTAAATATGGGCCTACATTCTTAATGGATAAATTAAGGTTGTCTTAGCTCTTTGTAGCTCTCTGTGTAGCCAAACAAGAGAGACTTTCTTTTCCTAACATAGGCCAGGTGTGCTGTGGCGGATGGTCCAGGGCTGAAGAACTCCTATTCATATGAATGACCCACCTGGTTCAACAAAGAGCCCAGTAACACTGTTTGAAGTGTTCTTCCCTCCCCCTCCCCCATTGCCTTTTATTTTTCTTAAAAAAAAAAAAAAGAGATGGGGGCTTTAATGACAGTATTTTATCTGGTATTACTCGTCCTATGTGTGGAATAAGTCAGTTTAACACAAAGTGACCTAGGATCACATTTCAGAAAGAAAAAATACCTCACTGGAAAGGCATGCCCATTATCTGAGTAAGCAATATGCCTGACAAAACCTCTGAAAAATGATGCATTAAGATTTCCCAAATAGAGGTTTCATTTGGATGCAATCCTTCTTTTCCTCCTTAATATAGTCTGGTTTTGTGGTTGGCAAAGTTTTCCAAAATACAATTAAAAGTATGACTGTAGGAGGTTCTTGCACATGAAAATGATGCCAGCATATATATTTTTGGGGCTTTAAATTAAGCAAGGGTGGAGGAGAATGGAAGTCGACTTAAACGTATATATGCATATGTATATACACACATACATATACATACACATACATAATTTTTTTTTCCGTAATGAGAGTGAGAATTTAGAGATGACGTTACATTAGAATCTCTCATTAAAATCTAATGTTTTGCTATAAGATCATTGGACTCTCTAGCCTTAAAAAGGAGCTATAATGTGCATTCACAAGTTTTGAATTTGTCTATCTTCTTTAATCTGTGTTGATCTTTAATAAATTTTATCACTGATACAGGATTTCACATATAAATAAGGCAAAATTGAAAGCCTGTCTTGTATCCTTTGAGGGACTGACATGCAGAAAGCATTAGCTACTTTTCTGAGAACTTTGAACAATTTTATCTGGTTGGAGGAAGAATCCTTTTTTCATTTCTTTGGCCATAAGGATTTTTAAACCTTTGCCATTTGTCTGTGTACCTTTTTTTTTTTTTTAAAGCTATCTATTTAACTTAAATGATACCTTTGTTTTCAAAAGAATACAAGGCAACTGTACATGGTTCCTGGGAACCTCTTTGAGAATTAGAAAGGAGGGGTAGAAAGAGAACATGATCAAGATTAGGTCATTTTACACTGGTGGTAACAATAGCCCTGGCTTAAATAGGGGTGAGATCTTCTAGATTCTCAGCTTTCCTATCTCCAATACAGCGGGCATGAGGATAAGGGACTGGGAATTAGACAATTACTTAATAGGAGAGTAGAGCAATCTAATCTCCCCTGTCCACACCCCTTTAGAATAAAAGCCCTGAAATGATTACAATAACATATGGGAAGCAGTGACTGGAATTTTAGTACCACAAAAATACATTAAAAAAAATTAAACCTGGGAAAATGGTAGGAAAGGAAGAGCATCTTTGTTGGGGTGAAATTTTAGGTGCTTTTATAGGCACAAGATTTTTGTATTACTTACCTCATCTCAGTATTCCCATTGAGTTCCTAGCACAGTAGTTTGCATGTAGTAAGGGCTTACTAAATATTTGTTACATTGGATCAATTATATTTCTTGCCCCTTGAATCAGAAATATTGTCTTCAAACAGATGCCTGTTAACCTCTGCTTGAGAGAGGCTGTGTCTCTATAACCAAAAACACTGAGTTAAAAATGATCTATCTTTTGTTTGATAAGGGAAGGGGGTGCATCTTACTTGCATTACCAGTCATGAGAAATTCAGTAGAATTTTCTTATGCAGATTTCTTTTTTTAAACAAATTTTGATTTTTTTAAAAGAAAAAATTATGACAAAGTGGTCCCATGTACAGAATTTAAATGTTTGTAAGAGATGCAAGCTTAAAGTGTTTTTTATATTTTCCTGTTTTTCTAAGTAGGTTGAATTTTGCATTTATTTTTCAGTCTTTAATCCATGACAGAAGCAGGAGACTGTTCTGACTCCAGCCTTGGAGTCAGAAAAACCTCATTTCAAGCCCTGCCTCTAAACTATACTCACTAGGTGACCACAAGCAAATCCTTTAGCCTCTCAGTGCTCACCCTCAGCCTATCCCCACTGTCACTTTCATAATTCTTTAAGATTGAAAGTTACAGGCACATTTCCAATCTTCATTTGGAAAGGGAGTTTCTACGCTATGGAATTCTTGGATGAAATTGCAAGATTATATAAAAATCCTTCAGTAAATATTGCTATGCCTAACTTGAGGGATGCTTGTTTTAGGGAAACACTTTTCCTTAAGACCTACTATATAATGAAATCCTCTAAGCAGAAACCTCATTTTACCCTTTTGAAATTTGTTCCTTCTGAGAACCACAAAAAAAGTGAGGTACAAGTGAGAGAGACCATAGGGACCATTTAGTTAAGCCCCTTACATTTTATAGAAGACAGATAAATGGGCTCAGACAAGTTAAGAAAACTCACCTTCAGCCATGGTGAGCTAGTGAAAGAGGTAAGATTCGAACACAGATCTTCTGATGGATTCCTTATCACAGTATTACATACTATATAGACCAAAAGTCAACTATGTTTTTGGAAATCAGGCGCTAGCACCATAATTAGAATTTTAGCTACAAAACTTTTGCAAACTGGACATAAAACTTTCCCTTACCCAGGATTCTCAGATTGGATCCTTGCTGATGAATACAACATAGAAACTCAGTTCTATGTAATGCTAGATTTTATTTAAATAAGAGCAAATCTCTGTTGGTAAAGTTTTTAAGGTTCTTCTTAAATGATATGAAAAAAATCTTTGGGAAAAGGTAAAACTCAAGCTTTAACAAAAAACCCTTGGCAGTCCAAATATGTTAAACACATTTAATTTCTTTAAAAACTTCTGTGAGTCATCTCAACACATACCATTCAGAGGGAAGGCGACATTATCGTAAAAGAGTGCAATAATGCTGTTTATATATGACAGGTATTCTCCATTTAAGAATGCTGAAAGTCTCTGGTGGTGTCCTTAAAGGAGAAATGATATATTATCAAATGGTAGAGGCAAAAAATATAGATTTTAATCTACACTTCTGGATAAGTTTGAGTTTTTCTTTTTAGTATCGATTCAATCTCTCCTTTTTTAAAAAGATGAAGTTATAACAATACCAACACTAGTGGCTGAAAGGTTACAATGGATGAACATCATCTTTCTCAAGCATTTATGCCATTTAAGTAAAAATACCTGATAGAGAGCTTTTCTATTATTCACGAGAGATCATGCAAAATAATGGCTCCTAGCACTTCTTTCGTAAGAGCTTATTTAAATACTTGGGGCTGCAATTCAGATTTCCACTTTGTTCAGACTTCACAGAAATACCTCTTACAATTGATCGCG
This sequence comes from Bettongia penicillata ogilbyi, assembly GCA_023548195.1. Lineage (NCBI taxonomy): Eukaryota > Metazoa > Chordata > Mammalia > Diprotodontia > Potoroidae > Bettongia > Bettongia penicillata. The sequence continues at coordinate 821,386 of JAJHZJ010000603.1, read as the reverse complement.
TTTTTATTCCTTTTTGTGCTCTAAATCTCCTTTGATTTCTTAGAACACCGGGAGGAGAAGTCAGGTTTTCAGTCTTGTAAAGAACAATCCTACCAAGGCTTAAGCCCTCCCAAACCTGTCTGGACCTTCCGTGGGCAGAAGGAAAACAAAAAGTTCAGCAAGTTTTATAGAGACTCATGGACTGCTGTGTACTTCAGACTATTTCATATCATGTCAAGTCACATCTTTCCTGTCCCTCTGTTTCTTCATTTGTAAAACAAGGAGGTTAGACTGAATAACTTTCCAACTCTAAAACTATAACTCTTTGAAATTAGTGGTTTTCTTACCTAAAAATAGTTTTCTTTAAATACCAATTCAGTTATCTAGCAGAAAAAACAAAACAAACCAAAACAAAAACCTAAGTCCTTTGTGATTTTGAGTTTTTGCCGCAAATTAGAGGTACAGAAGCAACATTAAAAAAAAAAAAAGCACCTCAGTGTTAACTCCTTGAATTTGGAAATTTCTAAATGAAACGAATGTATCTGTTTCCAAGTGATTGTAGAATTATTATGCTTGACACGTGTGAGGACCATAACTTTTCTAGAACTCAAATTTGATCACAGGACTTGTAGCCTCAGGAAAGGCCCCTTCTCCCTTTTAAGACTTTGAGATTTTTTTGAAAATAGGAACTGATTCCATCATTTATTAAGCTTATTTCCCAAGGGCATTTCTTAGTGCTTTTATACAAATGAGAAAGTATGTTGGAATTAAATCACAAAAGGGGGAGCAATTCAATAAATACAACGAAGATGACTTAAGCCCCCCAAATGAAAGGAATTCAGAGTCCAGGCAAGAAATATTCTCCTTTTCTCCCTCTCTCATGGTATATGCTATAGCATCTCCAATGCCCTATATGATTTTTGGTTTATGATGATAATGCTATAGTGTTCAAAGGGAAAGATTCAGAAAATCATCCCAATATGTGACCTGGTAAACAGAACATAAAGGGCCATCTAATTAAAATATATAATATTATATATAATTATTCATGATCGATTCCACTGTAGTAAGTTGTTACAGAGACTTTCAGTGTCTTTTTAAAGAAAAGTTTCTTGGGCAAATGTTATGAAAATTGTATAACATTTTAGGATACTTGTGATTTAGCTGCTATTGTCATTTGAGGCAATGAAGAATCACTGGAAATACATATTTAGGCAATCTCCTAAGCATGCTTTGAATAGATTGGGTGGAGCCATTTACTCAATTATTTAAATTAGTTCAATACCTTTTAGTATATGATATTCACGTGTTATGTATATTGTATACTTCACAAATGTAACTGTTTAGATAGTAATATTCTTAATGTTAATTACAGCACTCACCTATTTACATTTTTAACAATTCCCAGGTGACCTTAAGATTTTTCTTGTAGGAACATTGTTTATGTTTTTATATCTTGATGTAGGCATTTCAGAATCCATTCAGAATATAGCTTCTGGCATATTAATCCACATTGCCAGCTCTCACTCCAGAGAGACTCCATCTGTTTGTGAAAAGACTGGAAAATGGAAATATTCTGTGATGACTTCACTAGTGCAAGCAGGGTTCCTCTTAATTAAGGAGATCATGCTTAATGATCGTGCAGTACCTGCATTCTGATGAACTGGTTTCCAAAGTGGAAAAAAATATTTTTCCCTTCAATATTTCATTCTAATTCCACATGAAGGAACATTATTTAGTTATTTGGTAAGTTTTAAATGTTAAGGTTTGATTTATATGGAGCCAAAAGAAACATGCCCCTTAAAACATCAGGAACAAAAAATCCCAAAGACATGGTAAATATATAGTTTCTTAATTGCAGAGCCAAAATAGATTACACACAGCCTTGCAAAATCTAAGACATCTGCTTTGTTTGAGGCAAGAAGAAAGACATCTGGGGGCTTGAGTCTTTCTTTGTGACTCTCTCTGGGGTAAGTGCTCTAGTAACCTTTTCGTTAACTAGGCATTTAGGCAGACCTCTGGCAGATCCTCACTTGGGCTGGACCTCTGAGGTCGATGAGGAAGGGAAAAGGTGAAATGGTATACACAAAAGGCAAAAAAAAAAAATCGCTGGATACAGGAAATCAAGGTGGAAATTCCATATTCCAGCAGTGCCTGGGGTATGGGATAACATCTAGGGCTCTGCCATCCATCCATCCTTTCAGCAATCAAGTTTCGAATGTGAAATAATTAGCAGAATAATCATAAGTTTAAAAGGGTAAAAATGAAATGGCCAGAGCTTAAAAAACCCTAGCTTCTCTTCTAATCTGTAGCATTCATTGCTTTTTAAAAAGATCCCAATGCAGGCTCTTTTTTTCCTAACGCTTGCTGATCACATTCTAGTAATCTGCAGCTTCCCATTGATTCTATACTGAAGTTTTTGGTTTTTTTAATGCAGTTACTGGCTTCTACAATTACTTTTGAAATGGACTTCTGTCCTCGGCTAGGAGACCGGAGCAAAGAAGTTGGCTCTGCCTCTGTCGGGTTACATTCCTGGGTAACATTCTATGTGTTCAACCTTGCACAGAACAGTTTGTTTGTTTCAAGTGCTCTCCTTTGGTACAGATGTGCATGCTGATCAGCTCAAATGAGGACCCTTCTCCAGGCAGCCCTAGTCACTGGTCTGGCTTTGCCATGGATCCCAGTCGCTGTTTATTTATTTATTTTAAGAAACAAAACTGAACAGAAAACTGCTTGATAGTGACTGAGTCTTTCCGAAACAGGAATAACACTTGCCTAGGTGGTAGAGATACAGGCTTCCGCATCTGAATTTGCAGAAGGCAAGTTTAACTCTTCCCCACAGATCAGAATTTGGCAGAGAGAAAGCAGCATGTTTAGTCCCTCTTGCTGTGGTGTCTACACATTTAGGTTGGCGTTCATGTGTAACAAAAATGTATACAGAGCTTGAGAAGTGTTTTTGATGGTGGGTAAACAAGTATATTTTTTGCCAGACCCTCTTTCCTGTGATTGCGGTGCCCACACCACCACTGGTATATAAGGCATTTTGGTTCTGTCTGCCTCTGTTGCGTGTATCGATGAGCATTGTAGACTGCTGGCAATCTTCTGTTGGCACTTTGGAAGAAGTGTGGAGAGAAAAATTGCCCTAACTGTAGATTGATCGGCATTAAAGTAAAGCAGATTTATAAGACAAGTTTTTAGATTTCAGTGGCAAAAGACACACACTGGTGAACCAGCTGTCAAAGTATTTTCTTTCTTAGGACTGCTTAGACATAACCAAATATATAGCATGGCTAGATGTGTGCTAATGTTTGAACTCAGGTATGGAGGGATGCACAAGAAGAACAAATGAAACCAGGAAAACCAAAGGCATTCAAAACTAATATTGTTGTCTGCTAAAAAAAACGAGATAAGGAAAAGCAGCTTTGTTTGGAAATTTTTATTTTGCTTCAGTGTCCTACATGAATGATCGTAATGTGAGACCTCTTTTATATGATGGCAAAATACCTTTCACGAAAAAAACCATCTTTAAATAGCTATTTCAAGTGTAACTTTAAAAGGGAAATACTATACTTGTTATACTATACTAAAAAGGAAATGCTATACTTACCCTCGACTCTTTCTACATTTAAGCTTGTACCATTTAATTGTTTTTTTTTTCCCAAAGGAAAAGAATAAATCAATAAGCATTTGTTAAGCGCCTACTGTGTTCTAGGCACGGGGCTCAATGCCAGGGATACAAAGAAAGAAAAATGAAACCATCCATGATTTCAAGAGGCTTAGATATTTTAGGATTCAGTGTGGTATGACATGTTGAATAGAGAGTCAGCCTTTTGGAGTCAAAAAGTCCTGGGTTCAGGTTCTAACTCTGACATATGTTACCTGTGTGACTTCAACTTCACAGTGCCCTCCAAACATTTCTCTGGCTTGACATTACAGAAGTGATGCAATTCTAACTTGGGAGAGGGTGTTTCCTCTCTGGGAGTTCCCTGCACTGCTAAATTCACAAATTAGGACCATTGTCCACCCTCAATGAATAATATAATTTGTATTTTATTATTACTGCCAATGACTCTACCCCTACCGCCTTATGCTTATAGAATGTCTTTAACTTTTGAAAGTTCTTCCACATGGGATCTGAATTTGAATCTCCTATTCTTTCATTTTGTGTGTAGACCTGCACAGCCCTCCCTCACTTAAAACAAAGTCAAGTGCAAATCATGTCATCATTTCTCTGATGGCATGGTCTTCTTCGGCAACGAAGGACGAACACACAATCCTGAGCAGGTCATTTAACCTGTATGAACCCCAATTTCTTCATCTGTAAAACGAGATTGCCTCACATGTTTTTTTTTCCAGCTCTAAACCTATGGTCTCTTGATCCTACAACTTCAATTAGGAAGAAAGGAAGTTGGGGAGATAGGGAAACAGGGCTCCTATATAGACTCTGCTGCTAATTAGCTCTGTGACCTTAGGCAAGTCACCTGACCTCTTTTCATCTCAGTTTTCTCTTCTGGCTTATGGTGATAATAATGCTTGCCCTCCCTTCCAATAACTCCATAAGGAACAAATAATATTCTAATGTCATTGGGTGAAAGTACAAGGTAATTTTTTTCTCCTCTCATGTATAAACATAACATTTGCTAATTTGCAGTAACTTCAAACACACACACACACACACATATATATATATATATTCATATATATTCAGTAGTAGTATAAAATCACACACAGATACACACAAACTCTTTTGTTTTCTGCTTTGTCAAGAAATTAACAACATACCAAATAAAAAGAGGTGATAACAGCATGCAGTTTAATGAGCTCTTGGAAACAAATGCAGTTGTGGCTGCTGGCTTGACAGCTAAGAGTGAGGAATCTTCCGGTGGGGGTGGTGGGGGGAGAAAAGATTTATCTATAAATCTAAAAGAATTTCTCCCAATTACATTCCTGTAAAGAATACTTTCCTAATCTTTAAGAGCGGTATCCTTTATTACTCTGCTTATTATAGCAAAATGTAAGAATGCACAAGTGGTGGGTGTTTTGTTGTGACATCTGAACTATTTGTAAATATTGTTCACAGCTTTCTTAGCATATTTTAGTGAGGCAACATTTCAGCAAAGTATAATTTATCGCACATGATATAGACGGTGAGCTTCTCAACCCATTTGCCTAGGATGAACATGGAGAAAAGGAGGGTGCCACCGGGCATGTCAAACTTTGAAGGAGGATATTTCAATCTGTGGATCTGGAGGGCTGAATGCGGCTGTCCTGCAATCATAAAGCCATAAGTGGCAGTCAGAAAGCTGTTTTTTCACTGATTCCAGGGCCCAAAATAAATAAATTCCAGAGCCCAATGCCTCCATGGCCATAGAGAGCTGGAAGGAGTTTTGAACTGTGTCTAAAAGCCCAACTTTTCCTTAAATTTTATGCTTAGGCAGATTTCCTCTAATTTCAGCCTTGCCGCCCCAGCAATAGTGTGAATTTACTGCCATTTTCTTTTTCCAAGTCCTATATATTTCTTCTGAAGAGGCTTGGCTTCACTTCATTGTTTTAAATTCTCCTAAAAGCAAGGCAGGAGACTTGGGTCGTGGTGGATTTTTCTTTCTGTCTGTCTTTTTCTGTCTGCCTGTCTTTATCAAGTGACAATAAAAATGGGTTCCATGGCATTTTTTTTTAAAGCTGTTGTTTCTGAAAAGAATAAGGAAGATTAGGTCTGTTTTAAAAAAGCTGTTCTGTTTTCCGAGTACAAGTTAACACCGAATTATTTGAATGGTGAAGTCTGTTTCTAAGGAAGGAAGGCACGGACAGTTTGATCCTCCATGGCCCCTTTGCTTAGGCTTGGCACGTACCTCCTTTGAGTAGGAATTGATGTTAATTTAAAGTATTTCTTCATTCAAAGAAACTGCATGTAGAAATTGTATCTTTTTGCAGTTGATTGTCATAAAGAACAGTTATCTTTTCATCCTCCATAGTTAAAGAACAAGGCTATTCATCTATGACACTGGTGATGCTTCCTGTGACAAGGTGGCAAGAAAGAGTTGAGTACTTATCAATCCACAGTGTATTCAATACACCTTTCCATCTAAAATCCCACAAGCTATTTTCCCCACTCTTATCCACTTTTCTGTGGAGAGGTACCGTCACTGTCAACAGAGTCCAGAATGTCTGCTTGGAAATGCTGGGTGCCTTGGCAACTGGCATCATTTTTAGAGGTGCATTACCTATTAAAGATAACAGAAAATGGTCAACAGTAGGGTGAAGGCATTTACAAAGTAACCTGTAATACAGAACTGAGTGACTTTTCATAGGCTTCAGCACTGGGAATTTGTTCCCATTTGGTTGTGATTGCTAGACCCAGACCTGATTCCCCAGAAGCCTCAATATCAGTCTTTAGAGGGTGCTGACCATGAAATTTTGTTTGCAAAATAAAACAGAAACAAAAACAGGTCAGATCTGTTTGAGTGTGCTCATGCTTTGGTATCCTGACACATCGACCAATAGGATAACACCTCGAAGATACGCAGGAAGACTAGGGTGCTGCTTATGCAATATACTTCTCCTATTGCATGAAGCATCATGACAGGGCTATCTGAAGAACTTGAAATGTATGTATGCACCAGCTCTTAGCCAGTCAACCTTTGTGATTGCCATGGCCATGCTTCTAGAGTGGCATTTATGAATGGGCTAATATGCCTCTGTTCTACAATTGTTCCATTGATGGTTTGTGCCAGTAAATGTACTACCAGTCAAAAATGAACAAGCTATGGTTTTATAAAACTGGAAAAAGTGACACAAACTGGTGATTCGATTTTGAATGCTTCCAAAATCTCACAGACCTATTTGCAGCCATTTTTCCATTAGTGAATATCAACTGATGTGACAAGGCTTACCCATAATGGGACTGGAGCATCTGTAGAGATATCTGCTTTGACCTATGACTTGTCTACCAAGTAATATTGACATCAAATTGAAATGGCCAAATTTCATCAGTAGCCCAAAGCTGTCATTCCTGGGTCTATGTGACTATGCTGAAGGGACAGAGAGAAAAGGAAATTTGTGGCTTAAGTTTAAAAACAAAAAAACCTTCTTTACAAGATGTCTCCAGGTATGTTCCAATATTCCAACTGATAGTAGGTTAAAAATTAGGAAGGTTATTGAAGGTGTTTTCAACATTAAATATCCCCAATATACCATTAATTCCATAGAAATAAAGGCTTAAATAGTTACAAATCACAGCAATATGTTAATATCCATGTCTATATCATTCCTATTTTTATCTCTATCACCTATACCTATGTCTAGACCTTTATCTATACTTATCTATGTGTGTATATATGAATATATACACATACACACACACATATATATACATATGCATATGTGTGCCTGCTATCTTAATTTTCAGTTTAAATTTCAAGACATCCTACACACCTATGGTATGAAAGCAAAAAACAGGACTACATTTTCCTATGAATTACACACACACACACACACACACACACACACATACAGCTGTGTTTATGTCTTTGACTAGATTAGGTCTAGACCAAGGGTTCAGAGCCTAGGGTCCACAGAGTAAGCATCTGTGGATAGATTTCAATGGGTCCCTGAATTTAAATGTGGAAAAAAATTACGTCTTCCTTTTCAATAATTTTTGAAATTTATGTATTTTAGTTTATAATTTTAAAGGTATTATTCTGAGGAGTCTATAGATTTCACCAGAATAAGAAAAAGGTCCAGGACACACAAAAGGAGCCTATCCATTGCCTATATTATCTGTATCTATATCCTCTATGTCTACTTCTACCCTTATACCCATATATCTCTATTTCTTTCTCCATCTTGATGTCTATCTCTGTCTTTATATCATTATGGGCACCTGTTATCTGCATTGATGTCCATCCTGTATCTTGCTCTGTCTCTATTTCCATCCATCTCTATACATGTAATATAAAAATAAATGGTTCTATATTAATATCCCTAATGGTAGCAGCATGAATCTATGCCCAAATGAGCCTAGCGAAGACCTAAAGGAATCAGAGATTGCTTCTCACCTTCCTTCAAAATGAAAAACAGACATTGCAAATGAATAGCAGAGGATATCTCAGGTTTTTTTTTAAATAAAGTATAAGCAGCAAAGGTGTGTGCCTGCTGTCTTAATTTTCAGTTTAAACTTCAAGACATCCTACATGGCTCCGGTATGAAAGCAAAAAGTAAGACTACATTTTCCTATTCAATATTAAGCTATGGAAGTTGCATGGGGTCGAGTCTCTAGGAAATCCCCTCTTTCTTTGAAAAAATGTCATTGGTAAGATAGGAGATTGGCACCACAATGAGAAAAATATAGTGAGGGCTGATACGCATTGTCAGGTAGAATTTGGGTTGAGACACTGACTTTTGTCTGCATGGTGTCTCCGTTCCAAAGAAGATGGAAGATACAAAATTGCAAGTTTCCTATCTCTGGTTAATGCGGTCTATACAACTGAATAATGTATAAGGAGATGTTCCTTTGATAATGTCACAATTATTCATTGTACAGCCATAAACTCAAATATTCACATTAACAGCTAGGTATTATTTTTCTTCTCTGAAATTAAGTGAGTGGCATCAGTGGTCATAAATGAAAGCATTCATCAAAGGCGTCGGCCATGGCAGAGGATTAAGTGAATGCTGATGAAATGTCCAGATTCCCATAACTTGGAATGGAGCTGCATTCAGCATTCCTTCATTATCCATCTGCCATATAACAAAAAGTCTCCTATATTTAATGCAGCTCTGCCCTAGGCCACGTAATAGGATTAGGAATAATTTCTACAAATTTACAAAAACAAATCACATGGGAAGGCTTAGAATTTGCTAATAATTTCTCCATAGCTGGGAGATCAAAGGGATGTAAGAGTCCCCAGTCAGGCGGTAGTTTGACCCGGGCCAGGGTTTTTTAATGAAAGGGTTAATCTTCTCCGAGGTGACCATAGAGGAGCAAATGGTGTGACCAAAGGCAGATTCAGGCACCCAAAAAACAAGGAAGAAAATAGGCTGAGAGTATGACAGCAAGAAAACATTTATAGAATAACACTACATTTTCTGGTAGGGAGAAAATAACAAAAATAATAATAAATATTAACAATCATAAAAACTCCACAGTACCTCATTGAAAAGGGTCAGACAAAAGAAGAGGGCTGGCTGAGAAATGAACAGAGTGAAGATCAAAACCCCTTGCTGCTGCCTAGAGGGATAATAGACATTAGCCTGCTTGCTTTTCACTTGAAGGGGTTTTCCATTGTAATCAGGTAGGGTGAGCCCACTCACATTGTACCCTTGTTTAGGTGGCTACTCCTGCTTTTTTTAAAGCAAGGGCAGCCCCTCTTATTCCAGCAGCTGAATGTGGGTATGTGGGGCACTCACCCATAGTGCTTGTCAAAGAGCCCCCTTGAAAGGTGAATCACCTCTGGGCCAGATGGATTCGGATGGTACAAGTGGGACCCTCGTTCTGGTTATTTATTACTTTTTTTCCTTGTTAAAAAGTAAAGGAAAATCAGAAAGAGCGAAGATACATTTGCTAATTTTTAGTTATTTTCAAACATAAAAGAAAAGTTTTGAGATCAAAATTTTCTCCCTTTCTTCAACCCCTGCCCCACTCACCGAGAAGACGAAAGAATATGATACTCATTGTATGTGTGAGCTCACACAAAACATATTCCCATACTAGCCATGTCACAAAAAAGCCCGAGAGCCATCAAGAAAGTGAGAAAATTATACTTCAACTTGCACTCAAAGTTCATCAGTTCTTTCATTGGAGGTGGATGGCAATTTTCATCATGAGTCCTTTGGAATTGTTTTGGATCATTGTATTGATCAGAGTGGCTAAGTCTTTCACAGTCTATCATCATGACAATATTACCGTTACTGCGTACAATGATCTCCCTGTTCTGCTCACTTCACTCGGCATCAATTCCATGGACGCATTTTTCAAGAATATGATGGACCACTGAATAAATGCCTGTGTTCCATTGTCTTCCTCTGAATTGTATCAACCAACTTTTCTATGATAAAGTGAGTCCAAAGGAGGCGCTTCATATTTTTCTTTCTCCATGGGGTTGATCTGCAGTACCCTCTACACAACTTTTTCAAGTTACCTCTCCCATCTAACTTTCTTTAACAGTGGAGATGCTGACTCTATTGCCAGTTTGCTTATGACATGTTCTGATGAGCCTGACCACAATGTGTGCCTCTCCTTAATCTAGGATGACACTCATGGAGTACAAGAATTAAATAGAGCATCTGTCTAATGGCATGGGCAGGGGTGAATAATTTAAGAGTCTCACAGAATGGATGGGGCTGTAAGTCCTTGAACCCAGAGGAGAGGCTCTAAGGCAGACAGAGTCACGTAATGTGCTGGCTTTGGAGTCCAAGGACAAGGGTTCAACTCCTGGCTCTGTTCTCTATTTATTGCTTTGGGCTATTACCTCTTCTTTTTTTCCTTCCTCTTGCTTGTCATACAGAAACATGCCCACATCTTCCCTCATTCTTATAATACAGTCACCTGACTTATCAGTAACTGCTAGGTACCATCCTCTATTTCTCCTTCTTTCCCATGAAAATGCTTGTCTATAGTTGGCGTCTCCTTTCCTCTCCTCCTCATTGTAACTCTCTACAGTCTTGTTTTCAACCTCATCAATGAGCTGAAATTGCTCGCTCTCCAAACTTTCCAACGATCCATTCAATGTCAACTCTAATAGCCTTGTCCCAATCCTCATCCTTGTTGACCTCTCTGCAGAACTTTGAACCTCTCCCATCACCTTTTTCTCCTTGACCTTTCTCCTACTCTTTTCTCTTTATCTTATTGTAATATTACTTTTCTCTTTTATCTGTCTACCCCATCTGACCCTTTCTTCTTAATAGTGTTTTCTAGAACTTCATCCAGAGCATAGTCAATAGTCAAAGTCTCCCAAAGCTCTGCCCTGGGTCCCCTTTTATTCTCCTTTTTGTTACATCAGCTTCCATTGGTTCAGTTTTTATCATTCAATTATGTAGACAATTCTTAGACCTATTTATCCAGCCCTAATCTCTCTTTTAATATTCAGTCTCTAATTTCCACCTCTGTACTGGACATACCAAACTAGATGTTCTGGTAGACACGTTCAACTCAATATGTCCAAAAGTAAACATAATACCTTTCCCCCCAAACCTTTCCCTCTTCCTCCTCTATTACCATGCTCCCAGTCACCAAGGATTTCAACTTAGGTGTCATTCTTCACCCTCTCAATCTCTCACTCCTCCCATTAAATTTGTCACCAAGTCCTGTTGATTCTATCTTTGCAACATTCTCTCCTCTGCGATTGCCATCACCATTATGCAGACCCTTATCACATCCAATCTTCTGGCTGTTCTTGTTGCCTGAGAAATCTCTATTTACTGACTTGGCTGACACAGTGATCTTCCTAAAGTACAGGTCTTACAATTGTTCCTCCCTTCCTCTTACCCAATTAGTAAATTTTAGAACTCCCTATAACCTCTAGGATGAAAAAATCCTCTCTTTGACTTTGATAACCCTTCATAAGGTGGCCCCTACCTACCTGTCTAGTATTCTTACATTTACTTCCTTCAACATAATTTATGATTGTGACACTGGTTTCCTTGCTATTGCTTACATACAATACTCCATCTCCCAACTGCATTTTTACTGACTGTCCTCCATTCCTGGAAATTCCCCCTCCTTATCTCTACCTCCTTGTTTCCTTGGCTTCCTTTAAATCTCAACTAAAATCCCACCTTCTGCAAGAAGTCTATTCTTAATACTAATGCATTTCCCTTTAATTACCTTTAATTTATTCTATAAATGTTTTGTTTACACAGATGTTTGTAGACTCTAGGAAAAGGATTGAGTTTTTTGACTTTCTTTGTGTTCCAAGTATTTACTAAAGTACCTGAAACAGAGTAAGTGCTTCATAAATACTTGCTGACTGGCATACTACTTTATTATTTGCATACTTGTCTTATCTCTGGTACTAGACTGTAAACTCCTTGAGGACATGAACCATATATATAATTACTCTTCAAATTACCCATAGTGCTCAGAAATGATTGTAATACCTGGCTTCCTTCAAAACTCAGGTCAAGTGCCATATCCTTTTGTAGTTACACAGGTGGCAAATGTCAGAGGGTGAGAATGGGGGGGTTGGAGAGAGAGAGAGAGAGAGAGAGAGAGAGAGAGAGAGAGAGAGAGAGACAGAGACAGAGACAGAGAGACAGAGAGAGACAGAGAGAGAGAGAGACAGAGACAGAGACAGAGAGAGAGAGAGAGAAGAGTGCTGAAGACAGTATCTTGGTGAACATTCACTTTAAAGGATTGAAAACAGGACGAGGAGACTACAAAGGAGAAAAAGAAAGTCTAATTAGAGCAGAAGGAGAATCACAAGAATTTGGTGTTTGGGAAACCAGAGTAAAAAATTAAAGCCAGATTGTAAGGGGCTGAAGAGAGTAAGTGTTGAGAAAGCTGAGACACTAGAAGCAGAATATTTTTTCTTTTTTCTAAACATTTAATTCAATTCATTTATTTTTATTTCTTTTTTACAATCATTTATTATTTCTTCTTCTCATTGCCCTCCCCAATTGAACAACACCAAAAACAAAAAATAAAGCCCTCATAACAAGTATGCAGAGTCTAGCAAAACAAGTCACCTTCTCCCCATTGATCATGTCCAAAACTGTGTATCTCATGAAAACAACTTTTTCCAAGAAGTTGAGCAGTAAAATGTAGGAAAGAGATGGGATAGTAGCTGGATAGAGTAGAAGGGTCCCAGAGAATTATTTTTAGAATTGGGAAGAGCTGAGAATGTTCCTAGGCAGAATGGAAAGGAAGCAACAAAGTGAGAGAGAATCAAAATTCATGAAAGAGGGAAGATAGTGACAGGAACAAAGTCCTAGAGAAAGAAGGAGAGAATGAGTTCAAAGGCTGAGGGCTTAACCTTACAAGAGAAGATACCTTTTCCTCTGAGATCAGGAGAAGGGGAAAAGAATGGTTAATTATAATGCTTTTTTTTTTTGTGTGTGTGTGTATGTGTGTTTATTTTTTTTTTTAATTTTTATTTTTTTATTTATTTAATTTTTTACATTCATTTTCACAAATTTTTGGGTTCCAAATTTTCTCCCCTTTTATCCCCTCCCCCCACCCCAATACCCCAAGCAATCTAATTTTCCCTATCTCCAATCTGCCCTCTCTTCTGTCATCCCTCCCTTCTCTTGTCTCCATCTTCTCTTTTCTCCTGTAGGGCCAAATGACTTTCTATTCCTCGTTAACTGTACGTCTTCTTTCCTAGTTACAACAACAATATTAAACAGTTATTCCTAAAACTTTGAGTTCCAAATTCTCCCCATCCCTCCCTCCCCACCCATTCCCTTTGGTACGACAGGCAATTCATTATAGGCCCTATCTGTGTAGTTTGGCAAATGACCTCCCTGATAGTCGTGTTGTGTAAGACTAACTGGATTACCATCCCTCCTAACCTGCCCCTCATTGTTTCTCTTCTGTCTCTTGATCCTGTCCCTCCCCAAGTGTTGACTTCAAATTGCTCCCTCCTCCCTTTGCCCTCCCTTCCATCATCCCCTCCCTTGCAATATCTCCTTCTCCCCCACTTTCTTATACCGTAAGATAGGTTTTCATACCAAAATGAGTGTGCATTTCACTCCTTCGTTTAGTCAAATGTGATGAGGGTAAACTTCTTGTTTTTTTTTTTCCTCAGCTCTCCTCTTTTTCCCTCCACTAAGAAAAACTCCTACCTGCCTCTTAAATGACATATAGTTACCCCTTTCCCTTTCCCTCTCTTTCCTCCCCCTACATTTCTCTCTCACCATTTACCTTAGTTTCTTTTAAGGTATGGTCCCATCCTATTCAGTTCAATCTGTGCTCTCTATCTCTGTATGTGTGTGCATGTGTGTATGTGTGTGCATGCGTGTACATATGTATGTGTGGTCCCACCAACTACCCAGATACTGAAAAGTTTTTAAGAGTTAGAAATATTGTCTTTCCCTGTATAAATGTAAACAGTTCACTTCTGGTAAGTCCCTTAAGACTTCTCTTTGCTGTTTACTTTTTTCATGCTTCTTCTCATTCTTGTGTTTGGAAGTCAAATTTTCTTTTCAGCTCTGGTCTTTTCATCAAGAATGCTTGAAAGTCCTCTGTTTCATTGAAAGACCATATTTTCCCCTGAAGTATTATACTCAGTTTAGCTGGGTAGGTGATTCTTGGTTTGAGTCCTAGTTCCTTTGCCTTCTGGAATATCCTATTCCACACCCTTTGATCCCTTAATGTAGAAGCTGCTAGATCTTGGGTTATCCTGATTGTATTTCCACAGTACTGGAATTGTTTCTTTCTAGCTGCTTGCAAGATTTTCTCCTTGACCTGGGAGTTCTGGAATTTGGCCACAATGTTCCTTGGAGTTTCTCTTTTTGGATCTCTTTCAGGTGGTGATCGATGGACTCTTTCAATACTTATTTTGCCCTCTGGTTCTAGAATGTCAGGGCAGTTTTCCTTGATAATTTCATGGAAGATGATGTCTAGGCTCTTTTTTTGATCATGAGTTTCAGGTAGTCCCATAATTTTTAAATTGTCTCTCCTGGATCTATTTTCCAGGTCAGTTGTTTTTCCCATGAGATATTTCACATTCTCTTCCATTTTTTCGTTCTTTTGGTTTTGTTTGGTGATTTCTTGGTTTCTCATAAAGTCATTAGACTCCATCTGTTCCATTCTAATTTTGAGAGAACTATTAAATTCAGTGAACTTTTGAGCCTCTTTTTCCATTTGGCTCATTCTGCTTTTGAAAGCATTCTTCTCCTCATTGGCTTTTTGAACCTCCTTTGCCAATTGAGTGAGCCTATTTTTCAAGGTGTTAATTTCCTCAGCATTTTTTTGGGTCTCCTTTACCAAGGTATTGACCCGTTTTTCATACTTTTCTTGCCTCTCTGACATTTCTCTTCCCAGTTTTTCCTCCACCTGTCTAACTTGCTTTTCAAAATCCTTTTTGAGCTCTTCCAGGGCCTGAGCCCACCCACCACCCCCCTGGGGTGTCTGGGGTACTGAAGCCCCGCCCTCCACGTCTTTCCCTGATGGCAAGGATACGTCCTCATCATCAGATCCGAAGGTCGGGATCATTTGCATTTGTTGGAAAAAACTCTCTAAAGTCTTATTTTTCTTCCCTTTTCTAGGCATTTTCCCAGCCAGTTACTTGACTTCTGAGATTCCTTTCCACCCCCGCCTGGATCCGCCCAGCTAGTGCTTGGCCCCTGAGATTTAAATGGGCTTTCCTCCTGCCGGCTGTCAATCAGTGAGCTTTAGTTCAGGTGCTGGGGTGGGGGCAGGGCCGTCTCCCAGGCTTAGATCCCTCAGGGGCTTTATGTAGAGACTTTCAGGAATGGAGCGGGTGGTGGCGGGGTGGGGGGCCTGCCTCCCAAGCTCAGTTCCCTTGGGGGCTTTAAGCAGAAGCCTTCAGTAATAGAGAGGGGTGGGGGCAGGGCCGTCTCCCAGGCTCAGCTCCATCAGGTTTTATGCAGGAATCTTCTGTAATGAAGATTACAGAATCTGCTGTTGGGGGATTCCTGAGTCCCGGTCCGCTGCCGCCTCAGCTGCTGCCCACACCTCTGCCTCCGCTGCTTCCTGCCCCTGTCTCTGCCACCACCGCTTCCTCCCGAGGGGGCCCAAGTCACGGAGACACCCTGCTCCCCCTCTCCTCCAGCCCGGCCTTCTCTCTCACTGACCTGTAGCTTCTGTGGGCAGAGGGACTTTCCCGGCTGCCGGAGCTTCCGTCTCTGAAGCCTGTTCGGATCAGCTTCTCTGGGGCCACAGCCAGGGCAGCGCTGGGGGTGGGGTCCACTTTCCGGGGCACGCTGGACCCTGGGGACGGGTCTCCAGGGCTCCCTGGAACGGAAATCTCTTCCACTCTGTTTCTGCACACCTTGTATTGACCCAGAAGTTATGGGGGACTCTTTTTACATTAATTCTATGGGCTTTTGGTTTCGGAGCTCATAAACATGCATCCTTCTACTCCGCCATCTTGGCTCCGCCCCCCATTATAATGCTTTTTTAAAAAATGGAGAAGGAAACATGAGAGAGCTATTTTTGGATGACTTCACTCTTTCTCAATAAAGTAGGAAGCGATATCTTCTAAGTGTGTGGGATTAGGACTGTAGTTGACTGTGGAAGAGTACACAATGTTAGGGACTGTTTTGGGGAATGAAATTTTTGTGTTTGTCCTTCATTCTCCAAGAGGATCATGACGTCAAGATGGTGACATGACTTGTAGTTGACTTTGATTTGAGTGAGGGAGAGCTGTCCAAGGTCACCAACCTCACTTTCTTCTCCTGAGCCATCTGGGTCCAGTGGCCTGATATTCATCTAGATAGAGCGTTAATCAATGGTAAGGAGCTAGCTGAGATCAAATATCATAGATCTATAAGGGGTCCAGTACAAAATCAATCAGTTTCATGATTTTATCCTGAGGTACAGTGTCTTGGGATCAGTAGTGGAGAATTTGAATTGTGGGGTCTGCTCAGAGTTCAGGTCAAGTGTTTAGTGGCAGAAGGTCTGGGGTTTAAGGGATTTTAGGGTGTTGGCCAGTGAAGCATTAAAGAGAAATTAGACTGAAGAGAATGGGCTAGAAGAACAGACTAGGGAAAGTCAACAGAGCAGGTTTAGTGGATGGGGAAGGGGAGTAGAGGAAATAGAAGGCCATCAGTTACAGTGAGAGTAGAATTTCGACCAGGGGTCTTGGAGGTGAGGAAAGGTGTGAGGTGGTAAAGGACAAGGCAATGGTTCTGAATTATTTTGATACCCATAGGATAAGAGTTATGCTAATAGTGTCCATTAAGTAAGAAAATATATGATGACAAAAAGCTACTGTGAATTCAGAAACACTTTTAGATGTGTTCAATTTTTCATCCTTTATTAATCACAACAGCATCTGCATACACTTGAAAAAATAATCGTGCATATATGTGCAGGGCATTATTCATTCCATAGAAGATATATTTGCTTATTTATCATAGTAAGGAATGTTGTGTATTTTGTTTGAAGTAAATGCAAAACAAAAATGCTCGATGAGAATATGAAATTGTAAGTCCTTTGTAATAACTCCATGACTGTCCAAGGGTTCTTGGTTCACATTTGGAAAACCACCTGATGTTGGGCTTAATTGGGGTGTGGAAAGAATTGAATTGGAATTGAAGAGATTTGAGAAATTCTATTTTCAAAGGGGAAATTGTTTATATGAATTTCAAAGTTTTTGAATATGATGGGTGGAAGACTGTAATCAACACACTGAAGTTAATGAGAATGTTAAGTAAGTGACAAGAAGGTTGTTAAATGATGACAACAAGAATGTGGAGGGCAGTTTAGATAAATTCCATATAATGTTGTAGTCTGTATAAAATGTTCTCCTGGTTCTGCTCACTCGATTCTGTATCTGACTCCGCAAGACCAATGATGAGGAATGCTTTCCATCTCTTGTTGGAGATGTGGTGAATTGTAGGTATAGAATGAAGTATACATTTTCAGATAAGATCAATACAACACTTTTCTTTTTTTGCTTGACTATTACAAAGGAAGATTTTTATTTATTTATTAGAAAGGAAGATTTTTTTTTTCATGGAGAATGGAGGAGTTTTGGAGGTTGTTGGGGATAGTTGTAATAGTGATACCAAAAAAAGAACTTCAATAAGTCATTTAAATATACAGGGAACAGAAGTTCAGAAGGGAATCTACAATGAGAAGGACAGTGTTGGTGTTATTAGGTTAAATTTAATGTATACTTCAAAATAAACTATACATGCTAGATTCACAGTTTCATGCAATTCTCTATCTGTGCCAATTCCATGTGGAAATGTTTATGGTTATTGATAACTGTTAGATTCACAATAAAAATATTTTAAAAATAAGACAAATGAATTTCATAGACTTTGAAGGACAAAGGATTCTTTTTGAAAAATTCTGGTAGAGGATTTGTCTGTGACATTGGAGAATAAGAAACGGGTCAATTCAGCCTCTTGGATATAATGAGTCTGGGGGAAGGAAGCAGGGAGAGCACTCTCTAATGGAGAATGTTTTGAGGAATGTAGTATTATTAATTTAAATCCATCAACAATCAGACACTTATTAAACAGTTATTAGGAAAGCCAGGCATCAGCCTGAAACAATGGGATATAAAGAATCTTCAAGGAAAGCAGGAATTATTGAGAGAGATTCAAGTCTTCAATGTGATGATAAGAGGAGTTTAAACCAGTTTAAAGTGGACCCAGGGAGGAGTCATATTGAAGTGAATATCAATCAGGGTGCAGGGATGGAGGGACAAGTAGCTTGTTTTTAGGGCAAAGTAGATGAGCAGAGTTGAAGAACCGTATTGAACTAGTATGTCGTTAGCCAGAAGTGTAGAGTTACCACCTCCATTTAAATGGAGATGGAATGCTGGCATGTCAGAGTATGTGGATGTATGTAGAACAGTCCTATGTGTTTCTTAGCCAAGGAAACAAGGAAATGATGATTATGAGGCTTTCTAGTGAGGAGAGGAACTGAGAAGATACCTGCACTCAAGCCTGCTGCTAGCTTGGTTTTTTAATAATTCTCAGGTCATTTCTAATGTGGTTGATCTCTACAGTTAGGTCCCAAGCTATTTATTCTCCCCTTTCAAGTCTAGTATGTGTTCAGCACATAGTAGGTGCTTTGTAAATAGTTGCTAATTCACTAACCCAATTCAACTCTCTTCTCTCCTTCTCTTTTTCATCACCCCCCATCTTTGCTTTGTAAAGGACTGGGTCTGTATTCCAAGTATTCCTTCCCAAGATGCTTTCTGTTGTTATTTTTTTTTAAATAATGGTATGTTTATGTGGTTTAACTATGATGAATGCTCTTTCCCACAAAATACGTAATTACTAAAAAAAAAAAAAATCTCATTTTTAGGTGCATTGAATTAGGGGAAATATCCAAGGATCTGATTTGCTTCTTTCAAAGGGAGATACAATTTTTCTAGTCTAGGTCTACATGATCCCTAGTAAACAGAAATGCTAATTTTGTGCTTTTGGGTAGGAAGAATTCTTGGGGTTCTGCTCAGATATAGGCTTCCTACAGAGCATGGATACTGAGAGAACATATTTAATTAAGTTGACTAATGCCTTCGTCCTCTGCTATTTAACATTAAGGAGAAAATGGCATCAGAAAATTATATTTACTATTACTGAGTTCCCAGCAGATGAAAAGAGTTTGATGAAATTTTACTCAGGCCATAAACACACAAGGGAGGAGCTAATAGCTTTAATCCATCTGAGGTTCTATTGATACACTTCTTTCCTTTACAATTTTGATTCTATTGGGCAGGTCAGCTAAATTTGAAAGAGGCACATAATTTAACTCTTTTCAAAAGCATTGATTAATGCATACAAAGCTCTATTAAACGAGCTGGAGTTACAAAGATGAAAACAGCCCCTGACCTCAGAGTTTCCACTCTATTGGAGGAAATAACAAATATATGAGTAAATACAAATATTTATACAAGATAAATGATTTTGAGCAAAGAAAAAGAAGGCACTAACAACTGAGGGATGAAAAAAGGCATTTTGTAGGAGACAGCACTTGACCTGAGCCTTGACTAGGTTTTCCAAAAGGCAAAGAAGACATAAAACCTTCTAGGCTTGGGCAAAAGCATATATGTAAAAGTGTTGTCAGGAGATGGAATACCATGTGTAGGGGACAAAACAGGAAATAAAAGCCATTTTTTCCCTTTTAAATGGGAAGGGAATTCCCAAAGCCAGGCCTTATCTCATGGCTGTGTTATGTTGTGGATTAAATTGAGAGAAAGTCAAGGGGACCCAAGACTCTAAAGACCTGGGATACCCACAGTCCCTTCCCTCAATAAATGTATGATCCTATGATTTGATAATCCCCATGGAAGTGATCAGGGCACTTGTGGATGGGAGGAAAACTTAAGGTAAGTTATCGCGAGAGGCAGAGGAAAGTTGTTAGGGGCTGATCTTAATATACTAGGATTTCCACCCACTTCTACCATGATTAGATCTTATGATTTCATAACAAAGGAAAGTTAATTAGCTTCGGAGGCAGCTGGGTGGTGTAGTGGATGGAATGCTAGGCTTGGAATCAGGAAGATCGGAGTTCAAATATGGCCTCAGACACTTACTAGCTGTGTGACCCTGGGTCTTAACCCTGTTAGCCTCAGTTTCCTCATCTGTAAAAATGAACTGAAGAAGGAAATGGCAAACTGCTCCTGTATCTTTGCCAAGAAAGCCCCAAATGGGGTAACGGAGAGTTCGACACAACTGAACAAGAGTAACAATCAACACCGCCTAACCTTATTTTCTTATCCCATTACTCATGGATGAGGTCGTCAGCAGAACCATAAACAAAATGTGTGTGTGTGTGTGTGAGAATGTATGTGTGTGAGAGAGAGTGTGTGTGATAGTGTGTGTGAGAGAGAGGGAGTGTGTGTGTGTGTGTGTATGTGAATGAGAGTGTGAGAGTGTGTGTCTGTGTGTGCCAAGGGAAAAGGATATTGCCCTATGTCTGGGAGACAGAGACTCTAGGAAACAGATGTGAAATTACTGCTGGGGAGGCTGCTGTGAAAGTTTGAGTACAGGAGGAGGCATAGTGGGGCGAGGAAGAGACTGCCATCTGCCAGCTTCTTAATTCAACAAATTATTCATTCCAATTAGCGCTAAGTTCTGTTGACTCTACCATGCTGGATTACAAGTGCTGGCAGCCCTCTAAATTTGGTGCTCTGGGACAAAACCCTGTTGCCCCACCCTAGTTACAGCTCTGCATAGCAATAGTGTCCTGAACCTAAGACAGTCCATCTGGGCCTCATTGCTAAATGTTTGCCAGCTGCTTCTTCTGGCAATAATGATGTCTGTGAGCACAGACCGAAATCATTGTCCACAGTCAAAGATAGGAAAAAATGATGATAGATGCAAGAATGCATTTTGTGTGACTCAGATAACGTTGGGCAACTTTGATAAAAGCTCTGGAAGAAATAGTTGTCAATCAAGGAGTTACTTTTGGTAGCACTGGTTGCTATGACTCATTTGAACACTTTCAGGTGTTCCTAAATGATTTGTCTCTTATGGAACAGCAGTTTGAATTCTTTTCTTAAAAACAGGGCCTGTTTTTGTATCTGTAGAATGAGGGGGCAGGCCTTCAAGATCTCTAAGGGCCCTTCTAATTCTGACTCCGACAAGGATGACGAATGTATTTATTTGCTCATAAAGGTGCTGGTTTTGCAATCAGAGGGTCTGGGTCCTAATGATGCTTATAATTTATCTAACATTGGACAAGTCATTCAATCTGTCTTAGAGATTATTTTTCTCAGCTGTACAAGGAGTGAGATGGACTTCAAGGTCCTATCTGACTCTAAATCCATGATGCTCCAATTAATAGTTTATTCTATACAGCCTATGTGGAGGCTTGGACAAATGGAAAATAGGCCCAATTAAAAGACTGGGAGTAGATTATCATTGGTATATTGGCACTACAAAATGCTTATGACATGATATTGAAGGCTGGTTAGAAAAGTATGAGGGTGGAATTCCTTGGTTGTTTGTTTCTATTATATGATAGATGTGCATGTGATCTTCAAAAACCTTCCCCCTTTCTATTGTCTCAAACCCATAATCTCATTATCTAGAGCTCAAAAAGGTGCTAGAGATCGTCTAGTTCAACAATTTCATTTTAGATATGAGGACTAAGGCCTAGGGAAGTGAAATGGCTAAAGTTTTGTTGCCATTCTGTCGTTGCAACTTTATCTGACTCTTTGTGACCCTTTCGGGGGTTTTCTTGGCAGAGATACTAGGGTGATTTGCCATTTCTTCTCCAGCTCATTTTACAGGTGAGAAAACAGAGATAAACAAGGTTAAGTGACTTGCCCAGAGTCACACCGCCTGGAAGTATCTGATCCCAGATTTTAACTTGAGTGTTCCTGACTCCCCACTGCACCACCTAGCTGCCCTACTAGCCAACATTACACAGGGAGTCAATCTTAAGGACTGGGATTTGAATTCAAGTCCTGTAACTCCATGTTCAGGGTTTTTCCCACTGCACAATAGCATATGATGTAAGGAAAGTTTGCACTGAGGGGAAGTAGATAAGTTGGTATCAGAGGAAAAGCCAACTTTGAGGCCACATGCAAAGGGTTGGCAGTGAAAACAAATGGGGCTGAGCTGTCCTTTCCTTTCTTTGAAATGCACACTTGAGCATCTACTCAGCTAAGCTTTAGCCAGATGTTCAGCTCCGGCTACAGAGGTTGACATTTGGGGTTTGCAAATCTATGAGAAAACCAACGACCATTTGGGGAAAGTGCTTTAAAATGGCAATGCACAACACTTGGATTATCTACTTAGGGAGGAATGAAAATGTGATGTGAGTTAAGCCGTAGCATCACATTCCATTTTTCTCTGGGTACAAGCAGGAGCAATCCCCTAACATCAAGGACCTCAGTACCTCAAGAAGATTTTCTGATGAATTCTGTCCACTGGATATCTCAAAGACATGACAACATTTCTTATGTGGTCTGGGACATGCAGTAAATCTCATGTTGATTTGTTTTTAAATGACCTATTAGGAAGCTAAATAAATGATCTGGAATAGAAAAGGGAGGAATTGTACTTCCTGTCCTGGGATGGCATGGAAGGGTATCCAAGGTACTTTTTTGACTTAGTGGAGGCTGTTAGGAAACTTGTATTCTTACATCGTCTCTCCCAAAGATCTACCACGTTACTCTCTACCTGTTAATTCTCCTTGTGCATTCACTTAGGTTCATGAGGAATGTTTTCCACGTTACAGCTGAGATGCATAGCCTTTCCAAAGCCTCTTTTATTTACAATGAATCATTTGTTGAAACCCCTTAAAGTGGAGAGTCACTGCTCATTGGCAGCACCCCTCCCCAATCCTCAATCAAAATATTACAATATAATTGAAATTAGATTAAAAAATTAAATGACATTTTGTGAACTGTTTAAAAGGGTCAGCAATGTGTTTGAGCAGAACCAGATTAACCTTTGCTCATTTGGGAAAATGCAGACTTCAACAGGGAATCTGTGGCTAGGGTTGCACTTGCTAAAAGTTTAAAACAGTAATTTTTTCCCAAGAAAGGTCATCTTGAGCTAAAATGTCAAATAAATTATTTAGATTACTGAATTAGAAAAGTGAGGATCTGACAGGCTGAATTTTTTATGCACATTAGCCACAGTCAGGGTCTCTCTATGCTCTTTTTATTGGGTAAAGTGCACCCCTTCTTCACTTATTAAAAATCTCTCCATTCAGTCCAATATACTCTCCTTGATAGATTGCTGCTGCATTTGAGCATCTAAATACATGGGGCTGCTGAATTCCCATGACCCAGATGCATTTTGCAGCTCGCCTAGTCTAGATGCTAGAGCAAGTGACAGTCATTCTCAGAAGCAAGAATAAATACATAGATGTGGGGATATTTATCAGAATCAGAATCTGTCTCTCTCCTCCTCTCAGTCTCCTTGTCTCTGTGCCTCTCTTTCTCTGTGTTTGTTTCTATCTCTGTATCTGTCTATCTTTCTTCACCTTCTATTTTTATGTCTTCTCCTTCTACTTCTCTACCATGTCCATCTACATGAAGAATGTGGTACAGGAGATAGTGCAGTGGATCTCTTAAGAGGCTCCAGGTTCAGATCCTACCCCTGCCATTCAACACTTGTGTGACCTTTATTAAATTACTTAATCTCTCCACGTCTTAATTTTTCCTCTGGGAAAGAAGGGTCTGTACTAAATGGCATCTGAAGTTCCTTCTAGCGCTGCTTTTCTATTTTAATGCCTTCAAATTTTACCAAAGTAGAAAAATATTCCAATGCAATATGGTATATTTAAATGAAGAGATCATTTTCACTTCGGAAAGATGGAAGCGAAGGAAGGAAAGAAGAAAAAAGAAAGGAAGGAAAGAAGAATACTTACTTTTGAAGATGACCAGATTGATTTTTACTTCAGAAAGTTGTAAGGAAAGGGAGAGGAACAGAAAGGGAGAAAGGAATGAAAGAAGGAAGGAAGGAGGAAGGAAAAAAGAAGAAAGGAAAGTCATTGATTATAAGATACAAGGTTTTTCCCATGGAAGTAGGTAGGTATAATCTTGGAAAAGGCTTTTAGAGCTTGCCTGAAAAGAATCAGATTCTTTTTACCACTACTTACCTATACATAGAACTTTTAACTTTTCAAATGTTTCACTTCATCTTATTGGATACTTACAATGACCCTGGATGTAGGCAGGGCATCTGTCATTCCAATTTGACAGATGAAGAAAATGAGGCTGAAAGATCAAATGACTTTCCTAGAGTTACATATAAGTTAGTTGGAAAGCTGGATGTAGATCTGGATTTGGTGCAATCCCAGCACCAACTCCCTCATCCCCAATGTTTTTGCCACAGTCTCAGAAAGTGCAGTCTCTTGGTCAATGGAATCCTTTGGAGGACGACATAATTCCTGTTAGGGGCCAAGCTCTGGACCAGCCTTCAGGAGCTGGCTCCACCCTCAGGGAGCTGGCTCTGAAGGCTGGTCCAGAGCTTGGCCCCTAACAAATTCCTAGGAGTGTTTGTTAGGGCATCTATTGTTGGGAAAGGAAGTCAACAAGCCCTTGGCTCTTTGAGCCTTTTCATTCCTTTCCCAATGCTTTTAGCTTCTCCTCATATTCACTGCATGTGTGTGCACACACACAAATATTGAAATATAGTCAATATATAATGATTATCTATGTATCTATGTGTCTATGTATCTATGTATGTATCATCTATCTATCTCTCTATCTATCTGTATCTATCTGTGTATCTATCTGTATCTATCTGTGTATCTATCTATTCTATCTATCTATCTCTCTCTCTATCTCTCTATCTGTGTATCTATCTGTATCTATCTGTGTATCTATCTATTCTATCTATCTATCTATCTCTCTATCTATCTGTATCTATCTGTGTATCTATCTGTATCTATCTGTCTGTGTATCTATCTATTCTATCTATCTATCTATCTATCTATCTATCTATCTATCTATCTATCTATCTATGTGTCTATCTATCTATCTGGACAGATGTATATTTGTCCCTCAATGTTTTTCTTTATTCCTTTACTCAAAGCCCTTTTTCTCTTGAATAATAACCACTGTTAATGAATGATAACATCACCAATAATGACAATAATTATAACTAGCATTTATATAGTCCTTTACATTTTGCAAAATGCCTTGTACATACTGTTCATAAGATAGGTGAGATTATTATCTCCATATTAGAGATGAAGAAACTAAGCCTGTTAAGAGATTTGATCAAGGTCACACAACTAAGTAAATGTCTGAGGGTAGACTTGAACTTGGGTTTTACCGATTCCAAGCTACACACTACTGACTGGGCCACCTTGTACGTCCAAGCTTTATCACATGCTTATTTCATAGTGACCTTTAAAGGTAGGAACAATGAAAGATTTAGAGCTAAAGGAGATCTTAGAAACCATGAAGTCCAATCCCCCTCATTTTACAAGTGAGGTAGTTGAAGCCTAGAGGGATGGAGTGCCTTGTCCAATGTCCTACAGGTACTAAGTGGCAGAGCCATGATACAAGTCCAGATGTTGACTCCAATTTGCGTATAGTCGACATTGCAACATTCCACATTTAAACTATTTAGTGATTGTTTTAAGCGATCAACAAGCATTTATGAGGTGCTTACTGTGTTCCAGGCACTGTGCTAAACATTGGGGATACAAAGAAAGTTAAAAAAAAAAAAAGAACATGGCACCTGCCCTCACAGAGTTCATAGTCTAATGGAAGAGACAAAATGTAAACTTTATTCACTTAAGCAACGTCAGATCCAACCTGAATAGATAGGGTTATCAGCATGTATTAAGTGTCTACGGTGTGCTAGGCACTATTTTAAGTACTGAGGACAAAGAGGAAAATCTTGTCCTTTAAGAGTTTATGTACTGTCAGGGTTGGGGATGTTACCTTCACACAGATTCTAGGATAACCTTAGCCTTGACTAATTGTTCACATTTATAGAAGCCTTCAAGAATAGTTTGATCCTTATATCAACCCTACGAGGTTATTGCTCTCATTGTCTCCATTTTACAGATGAGGAAATTGAGACTCAGAAAGGCTACATGACTTGCCCAGCTAGTAAACATATGATACATGATTTGAAGCCAGGTCTCCAAGGCAAATCTGAGAAAGATTTTGAAGGAAGAAACAGAATTTAGCAATAGATTGGGAACAGAGACTCCAGAATTTAAAATATATATATATATATATATATATATATATATATATATATTCAATATATATAAATTTTAAAATTTATTTAAAATATATATATATATATATATATATATATATATATATATATATATATAAATATAACTGAGGATTTTTACCAGGGCAGCTAGAAGAATGATGGTTTCATTGACTACTAAGACCCAAGATTAATTTGGAATTGGATTTTCATTAGAAAAGCTACAGGTAATTTTTGGGAGCTAACCTAGGACTTGCTCTATTTCATCGTTAATTTATTAGGACCAGCAGGAAATGGAGAGGAACTGCGGAGAGAGTATTAGATTAGAAGTCAGAGACACTGGGTTTGAATACCACTTCTGTTACCTATGATCTATGCAACTTGGGGAAAACCATCGAAACCCCTTGGACCTTGTTTTTTGTTTTGTTTTTGCTTCTGTACAATGAGGAATTTAGACTAGATCACTCCTGAGATCCACTTTCTTTCTAATTCTATGATCCTTAAAGCCAGCAACCATGTCTTGCTTTAGATCTCATAGGTCCTGCTATATCTTTTACCTTAGTAAACAATTCCACAAATGTAATTGACTGAGTGATTTGATTAATTTATACTTTCAAAAACTTTCATTGCAATTTTAATATGGAATTAATCCTATTTAACAGACTTTTATTCAACAACTGCTACATGCTGTATACTGTGCTAGGTGCTGGGAACATAGATAAAAGAAAGCAACCATTGCGTTTAGGGACTAGTATTCTATTCTATTATTATTTATATTCTGTTATTATTATATATTCCATTACTATTGTTATATTAAGGATTATTATTCGGGGAAATCTGTTGCATCTTTCATGTGAAACAAATGAAATATCAACCACAGGAAGGTTCCTGTTTCCATACTTCAAGTGTCTATCATGTCACTGGTGTGTTCATTCCATCCAACATCGCCAATTGCTACTCCTATGCGACTTGGCACATGATCCCTACAATTTGCTGTTCTCCTGATCTTCCAGTCCATCACACTATAGCCTAACTGTTGATAAGCCTCTCTGACTTCAGCTAGATTCATCCCTGGATTATAGACAAATAGTACAATATCAAACCCATGCTCAAAGCCTTGAAGGTTGGCAGAACTACTTTGATTTTAAGCTCCTTTTGGAATAACCTTCAAGAACTTAAGAATATCCTTCTGCCACTATGGAATACTGGGGTAGAATTCTGGTGGAGGACTATAAGATAAAAATACATTAATTCCCATACTATGCCAGACAACATGGTCAATTCAGCACGGCATTCTGTCTCTGACAGATACAAAAAGGATATAATGTGGAAGGGCTTGCTGCCTACAAGCTGTGTACTGGCTTAATGTCCTTTGTTGATATTAAACTAACTTGAAGTTTAGGTGTGCCCACCTATGTAACCCACTTTCCCCAAGGAATACATTATGAGTATAATTTACCATGTTAATTTATTTAAACTTTCAAAGCCACTATTATTTTCATTCAGACCTCATTTAGAGTGAAGATTCTGTATCTTTTTATCCTCTACATGAAGTAGTACTCAAATATTCAAATGGACTTTTGAATTCATCATTGTGGGTTTTCTTTCCAACTCTGAGTCGTGCCATCTTTCATTTGTCCTTCAGATGGGTACCAGTAGAATACATGAACTTCATAACGTTTTGCAATACTCATGAACTTTGTTGCCCTTGAATGTCATGTCTCCTGGATTTGCAAGGACCTTGAGAATTTTTTGGTTTATATAATTGATTGATCCTTTTTTTGTTTTATATCATATAATTTTTTTTCTAAGACTGAACTATAGTCAGACTTAATGTACTCATGGTCATTTACTTTATGTTTTTATTTTCATTTGGTAAGGTTGGGTTGGAATTTCTATAACAGTTAGTATCTTTTAATTTTTATCCTTTCTTCTTCTTTGTTACTGATTTTTACTTTTACTTTTTTTTTTTTTTTTTACCAATTAATGATATTTTTTTCAGACAGATGCAGATTTCTAAACAACTTTTACAGTGGTTACCAGTGGTTTCCTGTCTATGAAGTCCATTTTATTTGGGGTGGTAGTGGTGGTTGTGGAAGATGTTGCTCAGTGCTTGTCATATCTACTTCCTTCCAAATCTCCTCTTGAATAAAAGTATTCATTATACTCTGAAAGTGTTATGAAAAACAATAAAAAAGAATTTTCTATTCAAAGATTTTTCAAAGCAACTTTATATAAAATTGAAAAAAAACCTGGATACAACCTGAATGTCCAACAATAGGGGAGTGAATAAATACATTGTGGTACATTAACATAATGGAATGCCATATAGTGCAATTAAGATCATCAAGTATGAGGGTTAAGAAAAAGTCAGGAAAGACTTTTGTGAAATAATGCCAAGTGAAAAAAATCAGAAAAAGAAAAACAGAGTACATAGTAAATAGAACTATCCATGTAAGGTGAAAGTGAATGAGAATGAATGAAGAAACTTTATTTCTTCAAATCAATTCATGTAAATGCAAACAGGGACTAAGAAAGTTTTCTGAGTTGTATTGATATTCATGTTACATTTTTAATTTAAGATTATCTTTTAAGGAAGATCATAAAATATTTACAATATATAGATATGAGCTTTCTCCTAGGAGATCTACAATATTATATAATCAATTCT
This sequence comes from Bettongia penicillata ogilbyi, assembly GCA_023548195.1. Lineage (NCBI taxonomy): Eukaryota > Metazoa > Chordata > Mammalia > Diprotodontia > Potoroidae > Bettongia > Bettongia penicillata. Next base: position 792,453 of record JAJHZJ010000603.1, on the reverse strand, counting down.
ATATTATATCTATTGTATCTATATTATAGATTATATAACCTATAAAAGACCTTTAAAATTTTCTGTTTGTGAGTCATGTTTCCTGATTTTTATCATGTCCTCTTATATCCACCTTTGTAATTGTGATAATTATAAACTTGATATTATTTGATAAGTGGTCCTAATGTCTATTTTTATCATCTCCTCTTGTGTCCATCTTTGTAATTATGATAATTATAAACTTTATATTATTGGTTATTGTTTGATGTCATATAATAATGATAGAACTCCTATACGGAGTTATTTAGGCTAAGTGGTCCTAATGCCTATTAAAACTTTTCAGTCAATAACTCTGCATAAGATAGATAAGGCTTACAGCTTTTATGATGAGAGGAATTCTTGATCTATCACAGGGGCCTTCAGTCATTCTCTTTCTGATGCCTTAGTGAACATTAGACCTTCCCACCAGTTTGTAGTCCCCATAAGGAAACTCCTACTCTGAGCTTGGCCCAGACTTTGTATTGATAAGTAAACCTGAGAACTTTTCTATTGCAGTTGGGTCTAATTAGAAATGTCTTCTCTTACATCTGGTATCTATTACTCATTTTCAACTAAACCCAATTTTAGAGGTATATAATTTTGCCACCTGAATCCAACTTTGGGTATGTTTCCTCCCTACCTACCACATCTTTCTTATCCTCCAGGTATGGAGTGAGTTTCCGGCAAGTAGGAGCAAGCCTCTATCTAGTTCTATCACCATAGAGTGTAAATGTATATGGTTCGTTTGCCTGCTTGTTGCATTCCATAACAATAAAGCTTCTAATCGTCTCATTTCTCTGCATGCCAATTTTCTGGGAATTCTCAAACCCGGATATATGCTTATCCTAAACTGTGAGGTCCAGGAAAGCAATGATGAAGTCAATCAAGCTTCAAGTCATATATAATTGACCTAGTTTGGAAAATATTTTCAGATGTTTCATCATATTTTCCTATTTACAATAAATACTTGTCGATGACCAGCCTTACTAACTATGGAGATCTTAATCCTAGAAGGCTGACCATGATATAATGGATACTCTAGCCAGTGCAATGCTTAACCATATAGAAATACAAGTAGCTGTCAATTCTGAGTGACTCTCTTCTGATGCTATAGTAATTCTATAGAATTGGTTCTATAGTAACTAACGTGGCAAAAAGAGAGAACAGAAAATTCAAAGAATCACCGAGGTCTAACACATGGGCAGCTCAATTAGTTTTTCAGTTGTTATGCACCTCTCCACGACTGAAAAACATGGGGCAGCTGTTCATTTGTACTGATGGGGGAGTTTCCTACTCAAATGAAATCATACTGATGATCCAAAAAATAAAAACCAAAAAACTGATGACTTTACAGGATCATTCATTTTTCCTCTTGGACTTCATTCAATGTTAGGACCAAAGAGTCTTCAAATTTTGTTTTTGCTTCATCATCCTATTGCTTTAATAATTTTGAAAATTTAAGCAACATTTGATAATATTGCTTTATAATTGGTCTCTGAACCTTTCTTGTCCCAATTTATTTTTAATAAAATGCAACAATTCCAGCAGATGATTGTCTTGTAGAATGTTGGAAAATGTTTTCCTGTTTATTTCCAATATTCTTCTTGGTATCTAAAATTTCATTCAACTCTTCATTCATCCTTTTTGGCTTAAGCAGCAACAATGGATGACATTCACTTAACACTCCATAAAATTTGAAAAGCTCTTTGCCTATACTATAACATTCGATGGCCACAAGAGACTAAAAAGGTAAGTGCTACAGGCATTATTATCATCTCCATTTTAGAGATGAGAAACTGAGACTCAAAGACTCTTGCCTATGGTCACATAGCTTGTAAGAAATGGGACAAATCAAACCCAGGACATCCTCACACCAAGTTGGACAATCTATCCACTGCACCCTTGACTCAACATTTTCAGGGGAGAGACTACAATGAATTTTATGTCTTTGAACTCATTAGTAATTTTTAGATTGGAACTCTCCTTTAATTTGTTTTTTCCCCTCTCAAGATTCTATAACATTCACAATTTGGCCAGAGTAGATACCATCCTAATGTTTTCTAGACAAGTCTCTAGTGGTGAGTCATGAAAACATAATTCACTTTATTAAATAGACAGAGGTTCAGTACTTAGGTTCTTTGATTCTGTTGAGAAGTTCTCTGCTTATTATTCTCCCATTATCCTTCTTTAGAGCAATTGACATGGTTTAACTCTCACTTCTTTTTAATATTTCCTCACATGTAATTTTCAGGTCACTGCTCTTTCTTGATTCTCCTCCTATTTGTCTGATCATTCCTGTTGACCCTTTTTGGGGTTCCCCTTCCTCTTCTTCATCTTCACTAAGATGATATGTCTTTCAAGATCCTGTCCTTGGCTTGATATTTTTGTTTCTGCATGTTCCCTTGATGATCTGACCCATTCCTTTGGTTTCTGTGATTATGTCTATGCAGATGACCCTAAATTTACATATCTAATCTCTGTGTCTCATTAACTATCTGCTTCTCTGGTTTCTTAAACTCAATACATTCAAAATGAAGTGATCAATATCATTTCCTCTCCCCCATCCTGCTTCTCTTTCCAGCTTCCGTGTGCCTATGTGTGGTCCTGGATATGTCACTTAACTTCCATTTGTCTTGTTTTTCTCAATTAAAAGAATGAGGATGATAATAGCACCTACCTCCCAGGATTGTCGTTAGAATCAAATGAGATACTATTTGTAAAATGCACTTAACACAGTGCTTGGATGCTCTGTGAAGGCTCATGTCCTTATTCCCCTATCACATAGATCTGCCCAGTGTTACTCCCTTGCTCAAAAACCTCCAATCTTCCTACTGCCTAAAGGATAAAAGATCAGTTCTTTTTCCTAGTATTTAAGGTTTTCCATAATTTAATCTCAATTTACCTTAAGAGAAAGATTTCATTTTGCTCCCTTCCTTGCATTCTACATATCAGTCAAAATGATTTCTAGCTGTTCCTTGATTTTGACCCACAATTTCCCACTTTTGTGTATTTGTGCTGACTTTTCACCATGCTGATACCCTCTGTTGTTGAAATCCTTTTTTTTTTTTGTGGTCCAGTTCAGGCACCACCACCTCCATGGAACCCAAGCTAACAATTTTGGTTCCTGTAACAAGCAAATGACACGTCAATATTTCAACAATGGGAGGGAAATCTCAATAATAGTCATGAGCAGGAAACAGAGACATAAGGACATTATTCCTACTGGGGGAGACCTCAGGACACTACAAAGTGACTACTAACAACCCTACAATCTGGGAAAGACCTGGGGAGGTCTTCAAGGTAGGACATCAGGTAGCTTGCAAGTTTAGGTCATTTTACCAGTCAGTAAACATTTAATGTGTCTACTTTGTGCCAAGCACCGTGCTAAACTCTGGGGAAACAAAGAAAGACAAAAGATAGTTCTTTCTCTCAAGGAGCTATCCAAGGGATTTTTGTTGCTGAAGTAAAAAACCAAGCCACATTCAAAGGCAGTCCCATTTATGAGGCGATCTTCTGGGAGCGTCTCTTAATGGAGTATCATAGTGACACCCTCACACATTACAGTTGTCTCTTCGATGGTCAAGTAAAACGTGGTTGGTATAACAGACTCAAGAATTGGTGTCTTGAGCATGTCAGATCTGTACTGAGTCTCCTGACATGCTTGTTAACACTGCATTTTCTCTCCGTTGCACGTCATTGTGAAAAATCAACAAACAGACAATGCTTCTAAAAAGAAGCTAAGGATGAACTCATTTGTTTTTTCTTTGCTGAAACAGTGAAATGAATTCCAAACAAAAGTGCTCTTTAGTCTGTTTCCTGCTATGTCAATCTGTTGGCTGTACCTCTGATTATAGTTAATAATCCCCATCTGCAATCCTTATAACCACTCCCATGCCTGACTTCCCAGACCTATATTCCTCATCAGGGCAAACTGGGTTGTGTATCATCTCTCTATGCAGCCGTCTGGATTAGTGGGGTTCAAGCTAAAAAACCTCCCCTGAGATACTGTTAGAACACCGTCTTCAGTCTTGGGGAGCAGAGATTTTCAGGGACATTTACAATACCTCCCCATCCCTACTGACTCAAGGGTCTTTGCTACCCCGTATCCATAAACAGCTCAGACATATAAAGAAGGAAACTAATTCCTTGGGAATTCCCATCTCCTGCTTATTTATTTTTCTCCCTGTCGAAGCATGGCTTTGCTTCTGCACAGCCAGCTCCCTCCCACTCTGACCCTCCCCCAGATGCTTCTGGCCCATTTTCAACTTTCATTCTTTCTTAGGCATTGGAAGTAGTTAGTCATTTGTGCCTCAGCGAGAAGAGGGATTTAGTGAAGAGGAAGACCATAGACTTTTCTCTTTGGCCCTTCCTTTCTTGACAAAGTAAATCCCACAGAAAAACAGCATTAATAGAGCATGACGGTTTGAAGAATAGATCCTTAACTGTTGACATTTCTGTTGTCAAGCGAGGTATTATTCTGTGATAAAGAAAAGACGCATTAAAAAAAGATAGTCTCCATGGCATTGGGTTTATGAGTGCAATATCATTGCCATTGCCCAGGACTCCCCAATACATTTAAGGACCTATCAATATTTCCATTAAAAATTTCATTTGCTGTCATCCATGAGTAGCCCAGTTATGTCAGACCTTTTAAACTGAAATTATAGATCAATTATTTGGGGGTTTATTATTGAACTTTAAGAGTGGTTAAAATTTCTGAGTTTGGAGGGGGGAGGGAGAGTACAGCACTTCAGAAGGAAATGGCTCAGGGCACCAGAAGGATATTGTATAGATTGTGGAGACTAGATGTATCATAGTGTTTTTATCCCCAGTGTTTTACTAGATGTATGATGTTGGATAAGTCTTGTCAGATCTCTAAGACTGAGTTTCTTCATTTGTAAGATAGGAGTAATGATAGTCATATTGCCTACCTTGTAGGGCTCTGTTGAAGAAAGATCCTAGTAAACCCTAATGCACTGTATCAATGTGGGCTATGACATACTATGTGTACACTAGTGAGTTCTTAATAAATGCCTGGTTTTGTTACTGTTGTTTGCTGCATGGCGAGGGTGGGGAGCCTGTGGCCTTGAGGCCCTCTCGGTCCTCAAGAGTGACCCTTTGACTGAATCCAAACTTTATAAAACCTGCAGCCTCAAGGCCACTCTTGGAGGCAGAAGGATCTAGGTTCAAGTCCCACCACTTAGGAATTTCTATCAGCTCTGTGACTCTGGTCAAGGTCATTAACCTCTCAGTGCCCCTGGGAACTCTCTAAGGTCGTGAGTGACTGAATAGATGCTGTTCTGCATATGTGAATAGGTTTGTTTTGGTTTTTTTCAGAGTGAGTTCTTTGTTCTATTGAGATCACAGGCCAAGACCTATATTCATATCGATTTCTGTATTCCCTAAACATATTTCCATTCTTATCCCTCTTCCTGTATACCTATTTCTATCTATCTCCATGTACATCTTTCTCTCTGTATTTTTACAAGCATGCTACCTAGCACATAGTAGGCGCTTAATAAATTCTTGTTACCTTGTTGGCTAGAGTTGTTAGTGAGATTTCACATTTTCTGGTTCGTTTTATCCCTGACAAATGGTTTTTTAACCTCTGATTGAAGATCTCTCATGAAGAGGGATGTATATGGCTGACCCTTGGATTCGTCATCCAGTGTGTAGGATACATAACTCTCTTTAGCAGGAACCAATGCTATTGATTTATCTTGATGAAGGGAGAATACATATTATCTTTGAACAACTGTGATCAAAATTTTCCCAAAGAACTTTAACAGGTCAACTACCTAATTCTTTATTTGAGAGGTATTAGATACAATTGTTGGCTATATGCAGTACCACAATTGGCCGGCATCTTATGGGATGTGTGAAAAAGTTGTCATATGATGATTTTTTAGAGTTACCCTTATTGATGCCACATTTGATGTGCTCTCTTTATAATTGTCATTATGCTTTGGAGAACTACTGATTTCCAAAGGTGACTTCACCTATCAGGTAATAATCCAACCCCTTCGAGAGTTGGTGGCTCCAAACAAAACATTGAAGTAAATAGAGCTTGTCTTTGCTGCTTTTCTACTTTCTTTCTGTGCCCCAATTCCATAAATTTATGTCTTCTTTTCTCCCAAGTTTTCCAATGCTCTCATTTCTGCTACAAATATTCTTCCACTGTGGTTCTTTACCCAAGCCTGTTCTTCTACATAATGCCCCATAATCCAAAACTGCCACATTGATTAAACTGTAAGTTAGACCCTAATATATGCTGCTCTCATCAAATGAATCTCTTTGAAAGGAAAAAAAAAATCAATAGGTTTACACTGAACAATAATGACATAAAATTACCATATAGATATATTTACTGTGAAAGTTGTATTTATATTCTTTCAATTTGAATAAAGATGTTTTATTCATTTTTATAATTGTTGTTCTCTGTCTTCATCAATTTCCTTGTCATTCTCTGGCTGAAAGTAACATTTTGACCACAGTCAGGTTTTAAACAAGACAGAATTAGGAGGAAAAGCATAGCCTATATTCAGACCAAGATGGTAAATCTTGTCTTCTCTACTGCAACAAGATGGCAGCCAAGAAGAAGAGTCTTTCAGGGTGCTACCTGAAATATGTAGTCTGGACGGATAAAGTTGGCATCTTTGGAAGTATAGTCCATGGATGAAGGACGTGGTAGCAGTCTGGGAAACCAGAATGGTAGTGAACTAGAAGAGGAAGTAAATAGGATCAATTCTGACAAGATGGGTCGAAGTACAAGGAAAATCCAATCAATCACTCACCAGGAAACAGAGCAGGGTAGATGTAAAGATTCAGAGTAAGCTATCTAGATCATGGATGGCTCTGGAAGAGACAATAAGGTTGATGACTTCGTGCAATTCTGCCTCAGTTAAATCCGATTCACATACGAGTCAAGACATCACCCTACGATGTCATTTGTCCTCTTTGAAAATGAAGGAGAAATTACAAGATACTTCTGAAGTGGAAGGATTGAACTCCTTATCTCCTTGGCAGTGAACCCTGAGGTTTAAGGGTCAGTTGGTTGTATCCCACTGATAGGGGAATAAGGAGAACACACTGAACATATGACCATGGCTCTTTCTTCTTCCTTATGTCTGTCATAATTCTCATCTTTTTACTGTCACTGTTTCAGCTAGAAGTTAGGAAAAAAGTCTGATTAAAGTAATCCCCATTAAAGTATAAACATCTTAGTCTATTTTGAGGAGTATTTGATTTAATAAAATTTATTAAAGTTAATAAAATTTAATAAAATAATGATTTAATAAAATTTAATATTTATTTAATAATAAACTAAAATTTAATAAATATTTAGTTAATTGAATTTTTAATTGATAAAATTACATATAATGTGATAAAGTGAAGATTTTTTTGATCATGCAGGGGATGTAGGAGAGAAGTAGACCTTTTGGCTTCCTTAAGCCATGGAACATAATTTACTCTGTTCGTTCACATGACTGGCTTATAGTCCTGTGTATGTCTTTCTTTTTTCAGAACTCAGTTACTCTTTCCCCATCTTGTCTTGCTAAAAGAACAGGGATCACACCTTGTCTCTGTTTTTGAAAGCTTACCATCCCCTTCAGTAAGATATGAAATTTAATTTGCCAAACAGTCTCACCATGTTGAATCCTCTAAGTGCCTTAATAAAGCCCCACAAACGTGGTCACTTTTATGACCAATTAACCTATTTTTCTTTCTCATTCATATCGAATAACATTAGAGAATTGAACAAGTATTTTAAAGCATTTTTTGTATTTTTTTTAAACTACAAATTTCAATGCCTGGTTGACATTGACTTCTAATTAAAATACTATGATCTCTAAGACTTTTTGTCTCCAGAATATTTGCTGTGTTGTGATTTTAATGGGCAGGTTCCCCCTTTCCCCACCCCAATATAAAAATCTCCAATAAACATCCCCAACACCACTTGATTTTAATGAAGGAGATCCTAGTATGTAGAATTTCAATACCTCTATATAAAGTGACCAGGAGCCAATCTTACTGCAGGAAAAGATCATTGTCATGTGATGTTTTGAGACACTAAGTTAGCTCTCAAAGAGTCAACTGAATTTGAGTTTCTAATCACCAGTAATGTACCATAGCGATAGATTTAAAAGGCTTAATTTCCTCTCATTCTTGTCCTGTTCAATACTTTAATAAACATTAGTGCTGATGATGTTAAGATGGGAATAAAAGGAACCTCAAATGGATATGAAAAGAATGATGTTTCGTCCAAGATGTAGTCCAGGAAACAGGTAGAAATTGTGGACATCTTGAATTTTGTTTGAAATACTACTAACACAATCTCCAAATGCATCTTTCAAGAACAAATTTGACTTTGTTGAGATTTGTTTGTTACCCATGGCCTCACCTGGTTAGCCCAGCATGTGTTTGTTGTCACAAATCTGTGCCATTATTTTACTTCCCCCTGAGTGAGAACCAAACTCAGCCTCTGAGATATTTGACTTGGGGTGAGTAAATTCTTTTTTTTTTTTTTTTTTAACTCCCATCATGCCCCCTGATGAATAGACCCAGATCTGTGACAATTATCCTGGAGCTTCACATAACAATTGCATTAGGGTTAGAGTGGTGGTAGCAACATTTGTATTGCATGCTTATAGCTACACTCAAATTGACACCACGTACATCTTATATAATTTTCAATGCAGAGAAAGAATTCATTTAACCAGCCATGATTTCAATTCAGTTAATTATTTGTCAAGGCACAAAGTAGTAAACTTAAAAGATACAAAGACAATCATGAAAGCTCCCTTGCCTCATGAAGCTTATATTCATTCTCTGGCAGTCTGGAAGAGATACAAGATGTACACAGAGAAGTAAATACAAAGTAATTGGAGGAGGGAGAGAATACAAGACTTAATTAAGAAAGACTTTGCAAAGGAGATTGCCCAGGTAAGAACTGTTGAAATGAAGTAAGATTAGGTTAAGGTAGTCTTGGAAATAAAAAAATAGATTATGTTAATATCTTGCCCCCATCCCTGAAATATCTTATATTTATCTTGTATTTACTTATTTCATGTGCAACTATATGTGTATATATATATATATATATATATTCATGTTTAGTATGTACTTATAGGTGTATATGTTGTCACCTTATAAGCTCCTTAGGAACAAATAGTATTTAATTTTTTTCCTTTTATTTCTAGAATCTAGTGCAGTGACTTCAGCATAGGCATTAATTAAATGCCTGCTATGTATCAGGAAACTGGGCTAAGCACTGGTGATGAGGGTAAAAGGCAATGCTTGTTCTCAAGAAACCTACAGTCTAGTGGGAAGAGACAAAATGCAAGCAAGTACATGTAAACAAGAAATATAAAAGATAAATTGGAGATAATAAACAGAGGGAATGTGTGTGTGTATGTGTGTGTGTGTGTGTGTGTTCATCCTGTGTTGCCGAAGAAGACCATGCCATCAGAGAAATAATGACATGACTAGCACTTGACTTTCTTTTGAGTGAGTGAGGGTTGTGCAGGTCACCAGCCTCACTTCTCCTCCAGAACCATCTGAATCCAGGGATCAGATATTCACCTGGATGACTAGAGATGACTTAGGATGAAGCAATTGGGGTTAAGTAACTTGCCCACAGCTAGTGAGTGTCAAGTGTCTGAGGTGAGATTTGAACTCAGGTCCTCCTGACTCCTGTCAGTGCTCTATCCACTGCACCACCTAGCTGCCAATGACAATAACAGTCATTTAAACTGGGGAATAAAATGTTGAATACAGTGCTTAAGAATGATTATCCTGGCAGAAGGTATAGGCTGAGTTTGAGAGACTGGAGTTAGGTATACCATACCATCTAGAAGCTGGTCTGTGTGGTTCAGAAATAAAGTAATAAGTAAAGACTTGGTATAATGGATAGTAACTGGGAAAAGAGAAGGAGGACGGGATAGATTAAAAAAAATATCTAAAAAGAAGTCAACAGAATTTGGTGACCAACATTATAGGAAGAATAAAGAACAAAGATGCTCTCCAGTGTTCCAAGTTTAGATTCTATATCTTTGGCTCGGTAAAGATAATTGGTGAATTGGTCAATACAAACATTCCTTTACTATTTCTGCTATGCATTTATATCACTAGGGGATGTTGGGTACCAGCTCATGAAGAAGGGAGAAGAAAGAAAAAGGGAAATAAACAGAAAATTCATCACTCAGGATTGTCAATGGCATTTTTGAAGTGCAAATTGCTAGAGAAGGGAAGGAGGTACTGTGTGGACATATTTGATTACATGCAAATACACCTGTGAACCTCTTAATTGTGTTAAATACCGATGTGTAGCCCTTGAGAAAGTACTGTGGAGGCCACTGGAGATCTTCGCCCCTAGGTTAGGGAAAGGTGGATTTTTCAGTCCTTTTTTGCCTATTCAGGCACTAAAAAAATTCAGGATCTAAGATGCTGTGAGATAAACCCCTTCTTGGGAATGATAAAAGAACCAGTGTGGTGTCTGTTCCCTAGATTTTAAAAGTCTGTTCTGGTGTGCTCACAGCAAGGTGTGCCCCCTGTATTGACTCTGTTGAAACTGGTAAAGTATCTGCTCACTCGATCAATAATATTACCAACTGCTTCAATTCAGAATGGAGCGATTCTAAAACAATTCGCTGAATTCCAAGCCAATATTTTTCTATTTCAAAGTGTGCATTTGCTCACTGAAGATGGCAGTCCTGGTAGGTTTGTTTTCCCTCTGAGCCACTGAAACACAGTTTATTTTTTCACCTTGGAAAGAAAAGAACATTTTTTGCCAATGCTCCAGCTATTAAATAGAGTTCACTCTAGTTCTTAAAAAAAATAAAAGCTTTAAACTGGTGGGGAACAGATACCAATAGTTTCAGGGGTTGCTGAAAATGGTTGATTTGGTTCCTATGACGATCTCCCAGGCTCTGGCGCCTTTCATCATTGTAATTGAAGACCTTATATGAATGTGTTGCATAGCGCCAATACTAACTGCTAATACCAATCATTCTTGAAAAATGTTTCCTTTTGCCCCTCCCTCTGTCTTCCTGGATTCATAGTTTAAGGGTTTTTTTTGGGGGGGGGTAGTGGGGCAGAACAGGGCATGAGTAGGAGAAAGGGATAGGGAATGACTGATTCAATTAATATGTTTCCTAAACCATAATCACACTAATAATAGATGTTTTGTTTGACATTCAAAGCCTTTCATAACTAGCCTCCTTCTATCTTTCCAGTTTTCTTACACCTTTCTCCCTGACATGTAGTTTTTGACACTGACACATCTCCTGGCTATTCTACGAAAAAGACCCTCCATCTTTTGTCTCTAGGCATGTTTTTCTGACTCTTCCTTATGCCTGTAATGCTCTCTGCTCCAATTATTGGCCTCCCTGACTTCCTTTAAGACTCTGGAGGAAAGAATGAGGTTGATGACTGCATAGCTCTGTGTCACTTAGATCCAATTCAAGAGCAAGCCAAGACATCACCCTTGTGATGTTATTGAGTCTCTTTAAGAAGAACAGATGAACAACGGTAAGTCTCCATTAAAACTTCACCTTCTCCAGGAAGCCTTCCTTAACTTCTCTTAATTCCAGTGTTTTTCCTATTTGCCCTGGATAGTGCTTGCTTTGTATATATTTGTTTGCATGTTGTCTCTCCAATTAGCTTGGAAGCTTATGGAGCTAAGAGACTGCCTTTTGCCTCTTTATGTGACACATAGTAGGTACTTATTAAATGTTCATCATATTTATATGATATGATATTATACATATATTATACTGTATTGCACTGAACTGTATTGCATTGTAAATACTGCCTCTGACACTAGGCGTGTGGTCTTGGGCAAGTCACTTAAGTAACTCGGAGCCTCAGTTTTCTCTTTTGTAAAATGGAGATAATAATGCCTATCATACGTTCGTAAGGCTGAAATGAAGGATCATACACAGTGTTTCATAAACCTTAAAGCATCATAGATATATGTGCTATTTTTTCCCATCCCCCCATCCAGTTACATATATTTTATGTATTCTCAAATTATTTTTGGCTCCATTATTATTCTGATTTCCATTCTTATTTTTCCATGTGGGACTCGATATATTCTATAACATTTCAGAAAATGAAGGTCAATCAGTCTTAGGGCAATGTGACTTAGAGTTACAAGATATGGGTTAGAGTCTCTGCCTCTGCCCCTTAATATTCATGGCATTGTAGATAAATCACTTCACCTTTCTGAGTTTCAGTTCTATCATTTGTAAAATGGAGATAATAAAATTGGCGTTACCTATCCTGTAGGGTTTTTCTTTTTTTTAATTTTTTTAATTTTTCATTTTTCACACAGTTCATATAACATAACACAATTCCAACTTTTGGTCAGGTGATATTTCTTTTAAATCATTTGCAATGTGGACCAAAAATGGATTTTTTTTAACATTAACCATCTGAGACACAAATAATAACTATGTATGCTAACTTCATAAGCCCTTGACCTGATTGTCTCCACACTATTACTAAGAATTAAAGGACCCTGACTTAGTATTGTTGGTCTAAAATCCTAAGCCTAATAGCTTAATTTTCGACTAGACCTCAAATGTTCCCCTACCAATCATGTATAATTTAATAGACATGATATTAAGCTTACAAACCTTTTGACTACAGGAAATTGCCACTAAGAGTAGGGATATTGCAGGGAAACAATATCTCCCCAACTTCATGTCAGTTCCAGGCAGGAGTAGATTGTTAACTTGCATTCAACGAGACTTAGAGTCTGCCAGGTGACAGTGGAGAAATTGAGTCAGGAGAATCTTACCTCAGCCCAGGCTGAACAGTAGGTTTCCCATTCTTCCCAGTAGATCACCTGTTTTCAGTTCATACCAGCATCTCACAGGTCAACTGGCCTCATGGATTGGAGGCTCAGGCCACCTTTGTTGCTATCCATACCTGGAGTTAGACTCAGAAGAACAGTCAGTTAATAGTCCCATAGTATCTTAAAATAACAAGTTCCAATAACTAGGTTTCAGATATGACTAGAATTTCACATTGGCTAAGGAACATCTTTTGAGGCAAGTCTTAAGTGCCTTACACACCTTTTTATACTAGTTCTAGTTCCTGCTTTAATAACAATCATAAAATCAAATTTACCATTAAAACCTTAACTTTTCCATCAATGCCAAATTTTACCCTAAGTTACCTGCCTCTAGGAAACTTAGACTAAAATTCATTTCCCCAAACCTAAGATGTCTCTGATTTAGTCTCTAATTAATTCGGTCAATTGTTTTAATACTAATTGCTTTTACATCACTTTGTAACATGTCAAATTTTTCTCCCCATCTCTCCTTTCCCTCACCCCCTAATACCTTCCATTCTGATTACCCCTTCCCTCAGTGAGCCCTCCCTTCTATCACACCCCACCCTTCCCTTATCCCCATCTTCTCTCTTTTCTTGTAGGGCAAGATAAATTTCTATACCCCATTACTTGTGTTTCTTATTTCCCATTTATATGCAGTAATAATTCCCAACATTTATTTCTAATACTTTGAATTCCAACTTCTTTCCCTCCCTCCCTACCCATTCCTACTGAGAAGGCAAGCAATTCAATACAGGCTATATATGTGTCATTTTGCAAAAGATTCCCATAATAATCATGTTGTGTAATACTAACTATATTGCCCTCTATCCTACTCTATTTCCCCTTATTTTTTTATTCCCTCATTTGACCTTGTCTCTTCCCAAAAGTGTTTATTTCTAGTTACTCCCTTCTCCCATTTGCCCTCCCTTCTATCATTCCCCTCACCCCACTTGTCACCTCCTTCCCTACTTTCTTGTAGTATAAGATAGATTTTCATACCAAATTTAGTGAGCATGTTATTCCCTCCTTAAACCATATGTGAAGAGAATAACTTCACTCTTCCCCTCTCCCCTTCTCCCTTTTTGCCTCCATTGAACAAGACTTTTCTTTATCTCTTTTATGAGTTAAAGCCATTCCATTTCTCCCTTTCTCCTCCCAGTATTTTCCTCCCTCACCCCTTAATTTTTATTTTATATCTTTTTTTTGTAGATATCATCTCTTCCGATTCAACCCAGCCTGTACTCTCTGTCTATATGTATGTGTGTATGTACGTATGTACAATCCCTCCACCTACCCAAGTATTGAGAAAAGTTCCAAGAGTTATAAATATTTTCTTTCCATGTAAGAATGTAAACAGTTCAGCTTTAGAAAGTCTTTTATGATTTCTCTTTCCTGTTTACCTTTTCAAGCTTCTCTTGATTCTTGTGTTTGAAATTCAGATTTTTTATACAATTCTGGTCTTTTCAACATGAATGCTTGAAATTCCTCTATATCATTGAATGACCATTTATTCCCTTGAAGTATTATACTCAGTTTTGCTGAGTAGGTGATTTTTAGTTTTAATCCCAGTTCCTTTGAATTCTGGAATATCCTATTCCTAGCTCTTCAATCCCTGACTGAAGAAGCTGCCAGATCCTGTGTTATCCTGATTGTATTTCCACAACACTTGAATTATTTCTTTCTAGCTGCTTGTAGTATTTTCTCCTTGACTTTGGAACTTTGAAATTTGGCCACAATATTCCTAGGAGTTTCTCTTTTCAGGTCTCTATCAGGAGGTGATCAGTGGATTCTTTCAATATTTATTTTGCCCTCTGGTTCTAGAATATCAGGACCGTTTTCCTTGATAATATCATGGAAGATAATGTCTAGGCTCTTTTTTTTTGATCATGGCTTTCAACTAGTCCCAAAATTTTTAAATTATCTCTCCTAGATCTATTTTCAAGGTCAGTTGTTTTTCCAATGAGATGTTTCACATTATCTTCTATTTTTTCAGACTTTTGGTTTTGTTTTCTAACTGCTTGGCTTATCTCATAGTCATTCATTTCCCTCAACTCAATTCTCTCTTTCAGAGAACTATTTTGTTCAGTGAGCTTTTGAACCTTTTCCTCCATTTGGCTAATTATGCTTTTTAATGCTTCCTTCTCCTCACTGGCTTTTTGTACCTCTTTTTCCAATTGAGTTAGCCTCTTTTTAAATGTGTTATTTTCCTCAGCATTTTTTGTTCTCCCTTAGTTGCTAACTCACTTTTCAGGTTCTTCTATTGCCTGAGCTTAGTTTAAGTTCACTTTGGAGACCCTGGAGGCAGGGGTCTTAACTTCCTGTAACAGTAAGCCTTGTTCTTTCTCATCTGAAAGGATGGGAGGAGACGCCAGTTCACCAAGAAAGTAATCTTCTATGGTCTTATTTTTTTTCCGTTTTTTGGGCATTTTCTCAGCCAGTTACTTGACTTCTGAATCCTTTGTCAAGAGATTAGACTCAGGTGCTCATTCCTCTGGGCTTTGGGTGGGGGTGGGGCCATCCCTCAGGGCTGGGGTTTAGATCAGTTGCTCCCTACCACCAGAGACTTTAAGCTGAGTTGCCTGAAAAATGGATCCAGGTTGCTTCCTTGTGTCTGCTGCCAAGGCCTCTGCCATCACCTGGGGCTATTGCTGGAGAAACTCTGTTTCCTCTCACCTAGCTGGGAAAGCCCTCCCCCACTGACCTTTGGAGTTTTCTTTGTTGTTTGTGGGTTGAGGTATTTAGGACCTTTCCTGATAGAAACTCTGCTGGAGGTCTATTCAAGTCCTGCTCCTCCCAATGCCCTTTGGCCAGGGCTGTGCTCTGCTCAGTTCAACTTCTCCTGAGATAGACCTTTCCTGTAAGCCTCCTGAGCTACCTTTAGCTGGAAACCTCTTTTGCTCTCTTGTTCTGTGGCTTCTGCTCTCTAGACTTTGTTGAGAGTCATTTTTACAGAAATTTTGTGGGCTGTGGGGGAAGTGCTAGAGCATATATGCATCTTTCTACTCCACCATTTTGGCTCTTCCCCCTAGGGTTTTTCTTAAATGGAAAAGTATTATGTACCCATTAGCTATATTATCATAAAGGGCAGCGGACATCATGGGGCAGATGGGGTATTGTCTCATTGGAAGATACCAGGTGGAAGTACTCTTCATGGTCCTATTTTCTTATATTTGCGTGGTCTCTATATCTTATTTCTGGGGCCCCATCATCCCTCAAGATTTCTGCATTTGACTCTAGTTTAAGTCATTGCTTTATTCCCCAATAGGCATTTCCTTACATTATCTTAATTTAGAAAATATCCTTTAGAGTTTTCTTACTCTGTGGGAGGAAGCCATGAGAAACGACTTTGGGGTCCTGAAGTGTTGGAGGTGTGAGTTATCTTGACTAGGTGTGTACTGCTCTACTAGTGTCTGCCCACTCTTCCTACTGACAGTATGTTTATTTGTGGGACAGTCTGCCTCAGGATCATGGGAGAAAGATTGTTTTATTACTACTTTTCATGCTTAACTATTACAGTAAATGCCTTTTCTTTTAGCTAATTGTGTCAACCGGCTGACTATCAAAGGTGAACACCCTGCTTGGGGGTTGATGGTCCGTGATTGTAGAAATGGGAACTTGACTTCAAAGCAGCTGTACCTTTAGGCAAACCAAATTGTCATTGTGAGTTAGGGAGGAAATGGATACCCCCAAAAAGCTAAAAGTCTTGCCCAAGATACACATATAATAAATGTCAGAGGTAGAATTTGAATTCATGTCTTCTGGGTTCTAGAGTCAACACTCATTCCCCTGTTCTACACTGTTTCTCAATAGCTTTACCTTCTTCTTTATACCTAAATATGTGCTTGGGGATATGTCCAACTTTTGACTTAAAATGCAGTTCGAAGGAGTGGTCGTATTTGTCCCCACATTATCTTTGGGAAGTCTATATCCTATAATCTGGTATACTTGCTCAATAGCTTTCAGCTTACCTGGTTTTTACAGGATAAGAAATTATAAGGTAGGGGTTGCACCATAGGATGTGAGTATGGGTAGTATAGCAAGGAAGAGAGAGAAGATTGGTAGAGAATTCTGACCCTTCTCCCCACTATAACCCCACATGTACCATATTAATGTTTATGTTCCCTGGCAGAAATGGTGGCAGGAACCATTCCCTTCTACTTTCTCAGGGAAAGCAACTATAGCGCTTCATCATTTCCATAATGAGTAGCCATGCTTTTCAGATGCTCCAAAATCCATTTGGTTGACAAATCTCTAATACTTTTTGTCATCTTTTAATTTTCAGAACCTTGCTGAATACCCAGTTCAGGAAACAGAGGTGAGGGAAAGGAAATGATCCAGCAAAGATACTTGTGGAAGCCAACCACTTCAACAAATAAGTACTTGAGTGAAATCACCTGTGGCCAGTTTTGTTGAATTCAGAAAATAATCAGGGTACTTGTGGTCTCCAATTCGAGAGATGGGGGATTTGAGAAATGGGTGGCAAAATTGCTGGCTCTATGGTTTTGAGTCTTGTTATTATCTTGCATTTTGTTTTAAACACAAGTCCTTTGTTTTTCTATAATGTCATGTGTTTTATTCTGATTTGGACACATATAAACTCCACTTCTTGACACTGAAAGCTCTTTGCACTTTTGTCCATCCTACCATTCCAGCCTTAAAATCCATTGCACTCCTCTGCAAACTGTAGGGCCCTGCCATCCTGGGCTAGCCATTGCTTATATACCACCCTCCATCTTCCATCTCTGTGCCTTTGCACTATCTCTCTCATGCCTGGAATGTTCTCCCTCTTCTGCCTCTTGAAATTCCTAGTTTCCCTCCAGACTCAGTTCAAGTGCCACTTTCTACAGAAAAGACTTCTTGTAGAAAGAAGATGGCATGGGAAGGCAAAATTTAATTGTGGTCGTGTGTGCATGTATGTGTGTGTATGTGTGTGTGTGCATGTGTGTGTTTTAATCCCAAACAGATAACTGACTGATCTCCGGTCTTACTTCTTTGAAAATATCATCCTCAAAGTCACCCCTAGTTTCATGGTTATTCTAAGACTGCTTGTGTATGGAAGATATAATTTCTTTTTCTAGTCCTTCAACTTTATTACATAAGAAGGTTCTGAATCTGAAACTCTATAAAGTCCTCACAAATTTAAAGCTTACTGACTCTCATCTGACCTTTTTCTGGCTAGTGGTAATCATTGAGAGCTTAGGTTACCAAATGTAAGGAAAGATTCAGAAGATTAATATCATGTAATGAGGAGATCTTTGTAACCAGGGGTCAAGATGCCTGCATTGAATCCCTATCTGTGCCACCACATACCTATATCACTGCAGGTCAATGATTTCATTTCTCTGTGCCTCAGTTTTCTCATTTGTAAAGTGAGAGGGTCGTATTAGATGACCAGATCCAATATTCTGTGATTCTAAGTGATCCTCTCTCTTTCTCCAGAGAGTTTCCATTGATATGATTTAATAGTTTTATGCTAGTTGGAGAAATGAGGGAAGAGGGAAGGATATTGGAGAATAGACAAAGAAGTGACCTGTTCAGATTCAGCATGTTTTCTTTTTAATATGATGATTCCTAAATCAATTGGGCAGCTCCAAACACAGAACTAGCCTTTGTCCCTCAAGTTCAGTTAATGACATAGTCCTCATCTGTGGCTTGCTTGGCATATGATTTGAGCAACAAATTTGAAGTTCCACATAATTCTTTTTCAAAAGCCTAATTAAAACAATTTTTTAGGCATCTCTCTGTTGTTAGAAAAGAGGACACAGTTAGATGTTTCAGTCATTAGCAATACAGTTAAAAACAAATTTCAGTAGAATATTGTAATGATTAGTGAATTTAATGACAAGCTAGGTACTTATTAAGCAACAAAGCCCGTCTGAACTCTGTACCTCGATTCCTTGTTGACGACATATGAAATGGAGATGTCAGGAAGCAATATTGTGTTTTTTAAGTGAGCTAATTTATTTCATTTATGTAAATTTCATGCAGCTTTGTATTTCATAAACTTAGCTCCTGATTGTCTAACCAGGAAAGATGTAAAAATTGTGTTTAAAGAAAAGATGACAATATAAACATGCTATAGGTTTTCTTTATAAAACCTCAGACCTTGAATTTAGTAAAAGCAATTGCTACTTGGATTAGATTTAATTTGAACTCTGTGGGAGTCAATTCAATTTAGCAAACATGTATTAAACAACTAGTCTGTGCAAGGCACTGAGCCAGCTACAAGAGGGGATGCATTCCTTTTCAGTCTCTTGCTGGACCCTCATTCAATCTGTCCTGGGACTTTTTCTCTTTTTCCTCTAGACTATCTCTCTTAGAAATCTCAATGACATCCACAGGTCCAACTATCTCCTCTATGTGGATGATTTTCACATCTTAACATCTAACCCTAATCTCTCTCTTGATCTCTAGTTTTGTAACAGCAATAACCTTTGGGACTTGTCAAATCAAATGTGTGGGAGGCTTCTCAAACTCAACATGTCCAAAACAGGAAGCATTATAATTGCGCCATGTCCCCCCACCAAACTCTTTCAAAGCTTTGCTGTTACTGTCCAGGGTACTACCTTCTTCTCAATAACCCAGATTCACACTCTTAGTGTCATCCCTGATATATAACTTTTTATCTTTCACAATATCTCTTGCATATCTTCTTTTCTCTCTACTCATACAACCTCCACTCTTTTACAAGCCCTCCCCATCTCTCATATTGAATATTGCAATAGATTTCGAATTGGTTTTCCTGCCTTGTCTCTCCCCATTCTCATCTATTCTCCAACTTAGCTACCAAAGTGTTTTTCCTACAGTGCAGGTTTGACCACATCACCCGTCTACTTAGTAAGCTTCAGTGACTTCTTATGACTTTAAGAATAAATATGAAATCCTTTATGTTAAAGCCCTTTACAACCTGGCCCCTTCCTACCTTCTCAATTTTCCTAAACTTTGCTTCCCTTCACAGATTCTATGGAAGATTGAGCTGCATTGTTCAGCTTACTGAACTCACAAATAAGACTCTCTCCTGACTTTCTACATTTGTGCCAGATGTTCCTGTGGCTCGAATGATCATCCTTCTCACCTTCTCACCTTCCCAAAACGCTTCTTGACTGACTGATTAGCTGTCAATGAAGAGATTGAAAGGATCTTTGAAGTTTTCAATCTGTGGGGGTGAGAATAAGATGGGAAACTAAGTCACTCTAACACCAAATAGAAATGGAGTAAGAGCTATGAAAGTCCAGAGGTAGAAAATGTTGCCTTCATAAAACATTTGGTCAATCAGATGAGTTTTCTTGGATTCAGCCTTCAAAGATGGGAAGAATTTCAATTGGCAGAAATACTGAGGAAGGTAGTCTCATCATAGGAAAGAGAATGATAAGGTCAGGCAAGCAAAGGACATATTTGACCAACAGCAGTATCTCGGTTTCCCTGAAACATCATGTATGAAAGAACAGTAGTGTAACACAAGGCTAGAAAGGTAGGTTGGGAATTGGCTTGAATATTACTAAGGAGTCTGTACTTAATTCAGTGGTCAAAGGGAGCTATTGAATGATAGGAGTTATTATAGTGATGGTGATTATAATGATGATGACTAACTTTATGCTATACTTTGAGATTTGCCCAATGTTTCACCAAGAATAAGCACCAGAAATGGAATTTGTATCTAGGTCTTTCTTTTCCAAAGGTAGTGATCTTTCTCCTGTACCACTGGGGCCCAACCATAGATTATATCATGATAGGCAAAAGGGCACTAGATTTTTTTGTGCCTTAATTTGCCAGCGATAGCTAACATATTGGAATCAACACTGAAAAGATCTTGATTAGCTAAAATTTTTGGAAAATCTGATGAGCTGAAGTTTAATAGGCATAACCAACAAATGTGACAATCATATAGAAGAGAGGATTAGATTTGTACTACCTAACTTCAAAGGAAAAAAGAGCAGTTACTAAAAGCAGATTGAGGTCTGATTTTAGGAAAAATCTCCCTAGGAATTAGAGTTATCCAGAAGTGGAAAGAGTTGTCTCAAGGGACCATGGGTTCTACCTCACCGGTTAATCTTTAAATAAAAGCTTGATAAACATTTTTTTGACTAAGTTATGCTGGACAAAAGAGTCTTGCCTAGGTAAGGGCCAGATTTCGTGGCTTCTGAGATCTTCCAAAAATGAGATTCTCTGATTTGGTTTTGATTTCTATACAAGGGCATCTTATCTTAGAACTGCTGAATATTCTGAGTTCTTGGTACTTAAAAGGGCCATATACCAAAATTTGTTTAGCTATTCCCCAATAGATGGGAATCTACTTTGTTTTCATTTCTTTATTATCACAAAAAGTGTTCCTATAAATATTTTGCTGTATATAGGTACTCTCTTCTTATAGATGTCATCCTTGAAGCATAAGCCTGGTAATGGAGTCTCTGGGTCAAAGTGTATGGGCATTTTAATGACTTTATTTGCATAATTTCAAGTTGCTTTCCAAAATGGCTGTATCAATTCACAGTTCCACCAATAATGTATTAGTATGCCCATCAGCCTACAACACTTCCAATATAAACTATTGCCATTTTCATTTCCATCTTTGCCCATTTATGGGATGTGAGGTGAAACTTCAAGGTTGGTTTGATTTCTGTTTCTCATATTATTAGTGATTTGAGGCATTCTTTCATATGGTTGCGAATACTTGGCAATTCTTATTTTCAGAACTTTTTATGGCTATCTTTTGATTACTTACCTAAAAGGAGATTGAGGTCTGATACTAGGAAAAATTTCCCTAACAATTAGAGTTATCCAGAAGTGGAAAGAGTGGTGTCAAGGGACCTTGGGTTCTAATTTGCCAGATAGTCTTCAGGTTAAAGCTTGATAAATATTTTTTGAGTAAGTTATATTGGACAATTAAATTAAAGGGACTATGAATGTTAACTGGAATAAGGGCTGGAGGCATGATCTGCACAAATATTTATTTTCTAAGCATAGGGTCACAGGTCATTTTTGAATTTTTTTTCTTCTATATGGGATAAAGTACATTGTGGTGGATAAAGTGAAGGGATAAAGACTTTATTAATATCTCTACTACATATTAGTTTCTGTACTAAGCACTTTATAAATGTTATCTCATTTGATAAAGCTTTACTAAGGGTGATAACATTTGGGAGTAATTGTGTGTACATGAAATCAGGCTCTTCATTGTTTTGGCCTGTGTGTTTGGATGTATCAATAAAGGAGAGTTATGAGGATGTCAATTTCTCTGTTAGAAAATAATAGGTCTGAAATAAAGTACATTTTATTGTATTCAGACAACTTTCAATCAATCAATCATCCAGGAAACATATATTAAGCATTTAACTAGAGCCAGGTGTCATTCTGTGAGCTGGAGGATACAAAGAAAGAGAAAAATAATCCTTCCCCACAAGAAGCTTACATTCTAATGTTGAGCCTATATGTATATAAATAGGTACATATGCCATCTATAAGAGCCTTGGGGGTAAGTTGAAAATACTCTATGTCCTTAAAAAACACAACAAAACACAAACAAACCCAACCTGCTCACCGTCTGGTATCACCGTATCACACAGGAATTGCATGAAACCAAGTAAATTGTATTTGCTGCTGCTCCGCCATCATTGGGAGTGTCAGTGCTTACCTGAACATCTCCTTGTAAGTATTTATTTCACTCCTGTTGTTCATTGAAGTTCGGTTTTCTTTGGGGAAAATAATAAAAACTTAAAGTAATGTATTTTTTTTTCCATTGTATTCCTTTCTTTATAAGAGTGTCTTAGTATAGTTCGGGAGGAATAGGTGTTTTTGGTTCTGGGAAAACTGACTTTGTGGAGCTGGGCAATTAAGTCTCCTATTTTGTTGTGTTTTCTTGAAGAATGGCCTCTGTTGGAGTGGCAGTCTGTTCAAGAGCCTACCCTACTTTTTATTCCCCATTCTTTGAATGGCACTTCCCACCCACTAATCATTACCAAAATACACTTGGCTGCTAATTTCCTGGAAGATTCAAACGCTCCCACTTCAAGGTCATCTCAAAGGAGAGTTTAAAGAGCATTCACTGCCTCCCTCCCCCTTCCCTTGTAAAATATGTATATTTACAAGAGCATGCATAAATGGTCACCAGGGAAGATAAGCTATCAGAGAGTAAGGAGATGTCTTTCCTTATACAGTTCACACATCACTGAAGCAGATAAAATTGGTTTTGTACCTAGCCTCCGAATGCACTGTTAAGGACTCTGTCCTGAAAATTGATCTATACCACTAAGATAAAATTCAGTGCATCTCATTTCATAAATATCTAACAATGGCTTCAACTGCTGCCACTCGTGCATGAATACCCAGGACCTGCTGTCCTAGCAGGTAGCAAGCTGCTTGCCAGCTTGCCACACTTATGTGCACCAGGGCTGCTGTAATTGGCTGCATCAGAACTTAATGAAAGCATTAGCTTTAGTGCTCAGAGATGTGAGCCTAAGTTTACCGTTATTAAAGTCAGTTGCATGAGTAGCCATGGAATGTTAGACTAAATCCCTGTTTAATTTTAATAATGCTAATCATAGCAGTCATAATGGATCCAGGATCTGGGAACTTGACATATTCCTATCTCCATATGCAACTTTCCTCATTCCTGCTACTTATGGCCTTGAGTGGCCTACATGATGTTGTTAGACTTTTTAACTCCCTAAAAGCCAATGGGATAGCAGTCTCTCTTTGTTCTTTGCTGATGCTTTCTGAAGAGGATACTGATCCATAGGACAGGAGTTTGCCTTAAGAGGGTCATATGTGTGGGATATGGACTGTGTACAAGAAACAGAGGAAACTCATGAAATCAAGCAAAGTCAAGGGTGGTCTATATGATTGTCCTTAGGTAGATGTTAGATAAGACTTTATTGACTCACATGGAAAGAGCTTTTTTCATACAAAAGAGATACATGAAGACCTCAACTAAGTGGTATGATGCCATACTAAGTTGGCACTGGTGTGGGTCACTTCTCTTTGTCTATTTTCTACATAGACTGAATTTTTAAAATGAAATGTAAGAAAGATAGAGAGGCAGTGAATAGAAAGTGGGTCTAGGATCAGGAAGATCTGGTTGAAGATTGGTAAATGTTTAATAACTGGCTTTCTGGGGGGGAAAAGTATTTAAAAAATCCTTTTCATTTCATCTTCATTATTAACATTTTCCCCATTATTTTTTTGAATCTAAACCATCAACAAAACAATCACTGAAGCCTTCATTTGTAGCCTTTGCAGATTTCTGAGGGGTAAATCCTCCGTTGAAAATGTAACAATATGCTTTTGGATCTGATTGAGTGGGGTCCAACCTTTATCCCTAAATTCTGGTATCAAGTCAGGCCTCTAATGGCTGAGTGACCCGAGGAAAACTACTTAAGTTCTCACAGACCCCAGCAAATAAGACTAAATAGATGAATTGCCTATCTGGCTTGATAGAGGAAGGATTGTCACTGAGAGTTCTCCACAATGATGAAATTGCAAATCTGTACCAAAGCAGTAATAGATTTCACTTAAATGTGGTACATTTGGGTAGAGTAGGGAGGGAGGAAGTATATATGTATATAGAAATTTAAATAAACCATAGGCTTTAAAGCTGAAAGGCACTCTAGAGATCATTTAGTTCAAATCCCTTATTTATTTGTTTCTGTGACATAGTAGATAGAGAACTGGCATTGAAACTTGGGTGAATAATTTAATTTCTCAAAGCTCCCGCAAGACTATAAGTTGTAAAGAAGTGTTGACCTACTTTAAGGGAGAGACTTTCCTCACTGGGGAGTTCCCTGTACCAAGGAAATCACAGGTACAATCTTCATCTTTATCCATTTTGTTTTACATCACAGTTTTTCCTATAACCATACCTCTATGCTCATGTTAAATCTTTCCTGGTAACAAAGTCAAACCAAAGAGATGAGCATTTCAGAAAACATTTAAGCCAAGCCAACCACAGAGCACATCAGTCTGATAGTTTATACTGCACCACACATTTGTACCTCTCACTTATCCAATGAGAGGGAGAAGGAATATTTTCTGAACTGTGTTCCCGAACTTCATCAGAGTTTGACTGCCTTGTAATGTTGTTATTATTTAAATTATTGCAGCCATTATGCTTGTTATTTTCCCATTCTACTTTCTTCACTCCGTATCATGGTGTACAAGTCAACCTATGTTTCTCTAATTCCTTATTTGTCATTTCTTATATGGCAATCATATATTCAGTCATTCCCCAATTGAAAGGTACCCATTTTATTTCCATTTCCACAAGGTGTGCTGCTATGAATATTTAGTTACAAATAGAACTTTTGTCTGTCATTACTTCCTAGGAACATATATGTTCAGTTTGCTGCATCACTCAATATTAATAGTTTAGTGACTTTTCTTGTATCATTCTAAATTGGTTTCCAGAATGGTTGGTCCAATTCCCTATACTAATGGTGTTGTAGGGTGCCTCTCTTCCTGAGATCACTCTAGCAAACTGCTCTTTCATTGATGGATGGAGAAACTGAAGCCATCTGGGGTGAACTGCCTTGACCATGTTCACCCAGGTGAAAGGTAAGAAAATAAAGAGGAAAAGGTAAAAAAGTAGAGGTAGAAAGAAGCAAATCGGCGTCCAGGTTCTGACTCCAACTCTAGCGCTCTTTACACTATATCAAGTTGTCTCTCCTAAAATGCTTATAAGAAATGTTATTTTCAATTTTAAGTGGGTTGTGAAATGTACAGATTGATATACAGGGTGATATGTTCCATTAGGATTACACCATTGTTGCAGATTGGTAGTGGGAGCAGCTTGGATGTTCCAGGCAGTTCTACTGGAGGAGGTAGGATGCTTGAGGCTGAGTCATACCAAAGAAACCTTTTCAAAGGGAAAAAGGGGGCTGAGAGCACGATTTCTTATAAGGGAGCTATTAGGAAATGAGACCAAGGGGAGATGGAACCCAGGAGTCAGAGCAACAATCCTGGTGGAGAATCAGATAATGGGAGCTATAATGGCAGGTAGGCTGAATTTGTATGCTCAGGGTTCTGTGTCCTGAGGTTGTTGTTATGTGTGACAAATACGATTCTATGTCTTTTTTATTCTTTTGCATCAGTGCTGGAGATTGGACCTAAGCAACCATTAGGATATATGATCATAGTTCATATATACAAAATATTTGAGAGTTTACAAAGCACTTTAATAACATTATTTGGATCAACACAACAGCCCTGAGAGATAGGTAGTTCATGTAGGCACCTAGGCCCACAGATTTAGGGCTAAAAAGGAATCTGGTGATCATAGTCTGGCCCCTCATTTTTTAGATGAAGAATCTTGGCCAAAAGAGTTTAGTGACTTGTCAAAGGTTATACAAATAGTATTATTATCTACATTCTACATTTGCTCAAATACATAAGAGGCAAAGAGATTTGTCTATGGTAATATAGCTGGTAAGTGTCAAACTAGCAATTGGACAGGCTTTTGGAGTTGTAGGGAAGGTTGTGGTAGGGCAGATGGAGAGCTAGTCTGGGAGCCAAGAGGACCTGAGTTCAAGTCCTCTGCTGACATAATGTACGCTGTGACTCTGGTCAAGTCATATAGCAATAATAATAGCTAACATTTATATAGTGTTTACTATATGCCAGGCACCATGCTAAGCACATTACAATTATTTGAACCTCACAACATCCCTGGGAGATAGGTGTTATTCTTATCTCCATTTTACAAATTAGGAAACTGGATTTGAATCCACTTCTCCCAGGCCCAGTGTTCTATCCGCTGAGCCACCTAGCTACCCCTAAAGTATTGTAGACAATTCTCTAAGAATATAAATCAAAGGTACTGACCTGCATTAGTAGAGAGAGTTTACTTGTGAAGGAGTTTCCTATATCAATGAAATTCAAAGTCCAATACCTGTCCTTTTCAGACTTAAACTTGGTAGCTATGTGGTGCAGTAGATAGAGTGTTGGACCTAGAATCAGGGACACCTAAGTTCAAATCTAGTGTCAGAGTCTTCCGAGCTATGTAACACCCCCCCCCCCCCAACAAGTTACTTAACTTCTCCGTGCCTCAATTTTCTTAATTATAAAGTGGAGTTCATAAAAACACCTACCTCAGGAGGTTGTTGTGAGACCAAATGAGATAATGTTTATAAGAGCTTAACACAGTGCCTGGCAATCCTCTTTCCTTCCCTGCTGTACAATATGCCTCCTTCCTAGTATCTTGGGTTCTCTGGAGAAAAGAAACTATATAAATCCACAGAAAACCATTTAAAAGTTAAGAAAAGGCATTATAATGTAGTATAATGAGTACTAGCTAGATTGAAATTCAGTATACTTTGGTTCTAAGTCCAAATCTAAAAATACAACTTTGGGTAAATATTGTAAATTCTATGGATCTTAGATTCCTTATTTTTAAAAAGAGGGCATTGAAGTGGGTAATCTCTAAAGTTCCTTCCAGCTCTAAATCCTCTTGTTTCTATGACCCTTCTAACTTTATGATTTAACAAAGAAGAATCTGGCCATAATAAAAGACATTTTTTTTTGGTATAAAATGGAGTCAGTCATTTCATAAATGGTCACAGATGCCATGTCAAACTCTCCCAGTTAAAGATTCATTTTTTTGCCCATGAAATACTGGCAAGTATTTGAGAGGAAAATCAGAGACAAGGAGCAATTAGGAAGAGGCAAAACCAGTCATTTCATTTTGTGTTAGGTCCAGTGGTTTTCTTTTGGAAGACCAGTTCATATTTTTGCTTAATCACACCTTTGAGTGTACTTAACTCTTCAATGACTTAGACACTCTGGGGATTTTTCCTTTTTGAATTCTACATTCTCTTGGTGTACTCTAGCAGGAAAGGTCTATCAGAAGATTCAAGAGCTTTAGGTACCAGTTGGCATTGATAACAACCCTTCTTAGTTATCTTAGACCTTCTTGGCCATTTGAGTATAGACAAGAAGTAGCTTGAGGATCACAGCTGTGGGATGCCTTATTTACTTTACAATATGATAGCTAATTTATAAAGAACAAATCTATTATGAAATTTTCACTTAAGTAAACAGTAGCTATCTAAGGATTTTCTGAACTAAAAGATCATTTTCCCATATCATAGGGGAATGTCATTTACACCATTCACATCTGCTTTCAGACAATTGTAATTTTAGGATGGAAAACTTCAACTCAATGAATGTGTAGTTTAAAATCCTTACTGGTCATCTCTTTACCTGTTAAAACAAATTTTCATCTGGAACATGAATAATAATATTCATCAGTGACCATAAAAATATATGCAGCTGCTATAGCCATGAACGTTTTTTTCTTTGATGTATTCCAGAAGATAGTTACCATTAGAAAAAATTCTGTTTTTTCCTAAAAGTAATTATATTTCTATCAAGTGCTATAATGAGACCTTTCTGTCTTGGGCTTAAATTAATTCGAACTATATACACCTCCATCTTTGATCTACTTAAATCTGTTTATCTGGTGTTCTTTTGTGTATCAGCATCCTGAAGCCATTTGTGCCTGGGTCCTTTGCTTGCTTTCTTGATTCACCTCTGTGGTGAGCAGGAACCTAAAAGAGAAATAGACAATTGTGCTCCAGGGAAAGGGAGAAAATAAAAATAACTATAAAACTTAACTATCTTATATCATTTAGTGTTTCCCGTGAACTCTCTTTTATCTAGGCTCCACTTACTCCAGTCCTAGACCTGTGGTCTTGTTTAATATCAGCCGGTAATAAAGAGCCCTTCAGCTAAATATCACTATATTCCTCTCTTAACTGCAGCTCTTGAAGCAGTCATCGGGGAAAGGGGAGTCGGAACCCTTCAATGTCAAGACGTTTAGAGGCACTCTAGCATCAATCAACATGTACGTCCGCTAAGTGCCTGCTTTCATTTACATGAAATATTCATACAGCATTCCGTTTTGCTTTTCTCTCTCCTAATCATCACTTTTCGGAAGAAGCTACAATCATCTCAGTTAGGGGAGGGTGTTATGGGACGTGCTGTACCTTTCAAAGTCAGGCTTCCTGCAGATAGCTAGTTCTGTAATGAGGCAGTAGACTGTATGGACCGCCAAAGGTCTTCCTCACATAAGCTAGCCTTGTTATCATGTACCATTCATCTTCAAGTATACAACTTAGTGCAAATGAAAGTAATTAATTTACCATAACAAACCTGTCAAAAAGCTATTTAGGATTTTGACAGAAAAAAATAATTTAACATTTGCTTTAAGTGGAAAACAAAAATCTTTTTGCTCAGGAAAATTCCAAAGCTCTTCTCTTTCTACCAGCCCTCTTGTTACTACTATACCAGCTTAATTACATGATAAGTAGAATTTAATTTAATTTTCAGTTCTTTCTGGACTTACATAAGTATAAGACACCTTGGTAGTTAATATTGTTTTTCAGGCCACTGTGAGCATGGGATTATATATGTATGTATGTATTTATGTGTACATATATGTATAAAACATATATGCTCACACATATATGCATATGTCTCCACATAAGTAGTGTCAAAAAGTTTGTATCCTATTCATCTAGCTACTTAGCTATTAAAGGTGCATTAGAGTATTTTTAAAGAAAAATATTGATGAATATATGCATTGTATTATTTACTCAAATATTATTAATGTTGGATTCCCCCTTTGAGGGAAGCACAGAAGGTGTGTACTTTCTTATAATTCTCAAAATTAATTAACTGACCTCTGTTTTTAGTAGGTAAGATAAGAGAGATTCTGTTATATTTGAATATTGACATCAATATATTACTCCACAGAAAAAATTCATATTTATCAGAAGGTAGTTTTATTTATTTTTAGAATTTTGTTTGGTCCCATTGTAGCACTATGATTCGTCATGGTTTCCAATGAACTTTTGACTTGTTGAAGATAATTTTTGAAGAGGCATTTTTTGTGGGGAGAGAGGGAGGAGGTGTTAAAGAAAAGTCATCAAGGTGATCTTTAAACCCTAAGGAAAATGAGAGGAAACATGAACATATTGGTTAATAATATCTATATTTGAATTGATAATATTTTACATGAGAAGTCTCAGAATGAAAATATGAGAAATGCTAGTGGCCATGATGTACTTTATGATTCTTGCCTCCCCTTCCTCTCCAATAAAATGCAGACCAAAATGATATGCTATATGACCACAGAAGAAACTCTAGGCATCATCTATCTGATTCTTGTTTCTGGATCCAGAAATTAGCACCAAAGTTGTAGGTGATTGACTATAAAAGGCAAAGTACTGAAACCCTGGAAAATTCCAAAATGTCAGTGCCAATTTGGGTTCATTTTTATCAAAGAGATAAATTTAAGCATATTTGTTTACATTCAAGAGAGCCTCATAAAATTGGAGTCTTCTTTTAGTTTCATTTCTTTTCTTTAATTTTTTTTTCTTTTGGTTAGACTATATTTCTCTCCAAATAACCAAAAACACCCTATGATTATATTTAAAGAAAAGTTACTGTGGGAAAAAAAATCTAAATTTCAACTCTTTGTGATTCTACAGATTCAAGTATAGATAATCTAAAACGATTTGAAACAATTTGGGTCAATAATGTTCAGTTACCTTAAATAAAGAAACAATCATACTTAGACATACATAAAGAGCAATTGTATTTTTGTGGAATATGAAAGCATGGGGAAAACTTCAGCAAGATTTATGTTATTTTTCCCCCCTTTTCTTCCGAACATCTTACAGTCTCAGAGTCAGAATGAAAATAAAAGTTTTAATTTATTTCACATTTCACCCCAACAACATGCATCACTTTTTAAAGACAAACAACTTAGAAAAGGTTAAGAGTTGGTTTCTAGGAGTTTCAAAGTTGCTTCGCTTTTTAAAATGCTATTTCGTGGTTATATTTCTCATCTAATGTGGAGGCGGCTCTTTATTTTTTCCTCTCTTAGCTATTTAAGTTTGTTAACTCCAGGGAGAAGTTTAATCTCTGTGTTTGTTTTAAATGTACTTTTCTAGGAAAAATTGAGAAGTAATAGAAGTTAAATGTTGAAGCTGCAAATCAAGGTTGCAATAGGGCTTGTAGAGCGAACACGATGGAGGATAATTTTGAAAAGTATTTGAGATGGGGAAAAAAGGAAAGTACCCATAAGGTTAAGACCCAACCTATGAAACCTTCAAATACACATAATGAAGTGAGAAAAAAGTGCGTTTTGAGAATAAACAAGTTGCAGAGCATGTATATTAACTCACACCCCCAAGTCCACCCATGTTGAATAAATTAAAGCTATTAGAAGGGTAAAATTACAGAGGTTTTTTTTTTTTTGTGTATGTGTGTGTGTGTCTCAAATCTGAGTCATAAGAGGCATAATCCATTACTTACCCCTCTGTAAGTGACCTTTAAAGTTGATTTACTCTATTTCAGGACCTGACATTTGATTTTGTGCCCTTATTCGAACCTTTTAAATAACTAGCATCAAATCGACCATTTCCCTCCCTTGCTCATCTCATGGTTCCCCCTCCTTTCCAAATCATGGTTTGGTTCAAGTAGCAAGTTCTGCTGAAACCTGCTAAAGTTTGTAGGGCTTTACTCAGTTGTAGCCCATCATACCTGTGGGATATCTTTTTAATCCAGCAAGTTGTGGGAACTTAGGTACATGGTTAGCTTTTGATCTCATGACAATGGTTTTGAACATAACTAGCAAGGCAGACATAAAAGAATTGATTCTCCCTTGTTCTGCTCTCCTAAAGTGCTCTGGAAGTAGCGAATACCATTAGCCTCTGAAGTTTCTGGTGGGTGTTTTCTCAGAGAAGACGAGGGGAGGGAAAGAAGGAGGGTGTGAGATATAATGATTTCCACTGAGTTTTTATATCAGACTGGATATCCAGGTTGGGGTGACAGCAGAAGAAAACAATTTGCCTTTGTTGATACATCAGATAAGCTACTGTTCGATCACTATTAATGATTTACTGACAATTTTTTATTAAATGTCCAGGCATTTGGCTAGACCTTGGGGATATAAAGACAAAAGTGATGAGTCCCTGCTCTTAAGAAGTTTAAATTCTTGAAAAGTTCAAACAGTGAAGATGGGTACATTTGCAGATATATACAAAATCCATGCAAAACAAATACAAAGGAATTTAAAAAAGGAAAGAATTGGCAGCTGGGGGGGGGTGGGGGTGGGTCAGGAAAGGTTTCATATAGAAGAATGGTTCCTGGCCCAAGTATTGAAGGAAAGTTGGAATGCTCGGGAGAAGGTACAAAGAAAGGAGGGTAGGTTTTACCTATATTAAAGACTATTCTTCCCTCGCTAGTCCCGCCCAGGTACATAATTTCATATGCCAGTGAGGAAATTATCTCTATCAAAGTAGATCCGCCCTGGCTCTCTAACTTAATCTGAGAGTTGCATTTGGGGCAGTATAGGATTTGTATTTCTGTCTTCTTAACTTTGACATCTGGTTCTCTAACCACCACCATGCGCTGCCTCTCTAACTCATTCTTCACCTTGAATAAATGAAATAAGGTTTCTGTTTTATAAACTGGAGATCTCACCATAGTCACATGACTGATTAAAAAAAAAACTCCAATAACCCAGAATTTACACATCCAAGTATGTGTTGTCCCCTTTAAAGTAGTCTCCTTTGGAATGCTTTGTCTTTATTACAATAATATTCAGAGGTGTTTGGAAATGTCTTTGCTTCCTTTAAATGTTCTTTTAGACACCTTTAACAGTGGCAAATATTTGTCCTTTGTGATCAGTTTGACTCTCAGAAATAGCCCAGAGTTATTCAAATCCATATCTGGTAAATAAGGTGGCTGATCAAGCTAGTTAATGACTTTTTTATTAAGAAAAAACTTTTTAAAAAGTGCTCCTTTAAATCTTTGCTGTTCATATATTAGTTAAAATAGTTAAGTTGGTGCTTCAAGGTCAATTTCCAAAATCAGAGCTCTAAAAATGTTTCAACCATTGATAAGGTTTATAATTTTTTAAGGAGGCTAGACTGAAGGACAATGCTCATTTAGAGGTATGAATTTAGATTTTTTAAAAAGTCCATCTCCTTATTTTGTAGTCACACCTTACAGGTTTGGATAGCACACATTTTCAGGTTCATAGGTCAGAGAGCCAAGCTCAGCCAACAATTTCATAGAGATAACACCTTTGTTAGCCATAACAGACATATTTAAACCAGATCACATTTAACACTTCAGAACAGATGCATAAACACAAGGAGAATTAATTAGTGTGACATTTTGACTATTTATAGTGACCAGATTCCAAATGCTACTGCCATTATCTTTTAGGTGAATTGTTACTATGGGATTAACATAGGTTTTCAAAGTGTAAACAACTGCTCATCTACAGTTCAGAGACAATATGTCTCTCTCTCTCTCTCTCTCTCTCTCTCTCTCTCTCTCTCTCTCTCTCTCTCTCTCTCTCTCTCTCTCTCTCCCTCTCCCTCTCCCTCTCTATGTACTGTCTATGCATATATTGTATACAGATTAGATACTCTGTGGGTTTCTACTGTGAATATTTATTTCATGAACACATTTATATGTTGAAAAAAGAGCACTATCAGCATCTTTAGCGACATACCATTTTGGGTCAGGCTGTGTTTCATCAGCATAGGGAACTCCAAATAGGGAACTTTCCTCCACCAATGATGAGTTACTATGTATCTGTAACTTGGAGAGCTGACCAGGGCATTGAGTGCTGAAGTGATTGGTTCAGGATCCCACAGCCAGTATGTTCAGAGAGGATTTTAACCTGGGTATTTGTGATTCTAGGCCCATCCCTCTATCCATAGCACCATACTGCCACTCCTTTATTCACATTATTGTGACTTAAAATGAAATGATCAAGTATTGTAATGAACATTTTCTAATTTCCATATTATTTTCAAGGCACAAATAAACCACTTGATGTCATCTCCATTGGAAGGGAAAGAACCAGTGCTTCACTATAACTTTTATATTCATATTTCTGGTCTTATTTTCAAAGATCAAGCATAAATCCATCAAGCTACTTTGGAAGTTTTAAACTTCCCTTCTTTTACATCTCTTGTTCTCATTATCCAGAAGTTATTCTGTCCCCTGTGTTAAATTACTTTATGCTGCAGCTTAAACGAACATGTCTTGCTTTCATCTAGCATTTCAAATAGGGCAAAGACTGCTGTACAATTTCCAAACACAACTGTGCTAACAGAGATGAATTACTAGAGTTTATATAATTTATATTAGGAATTCATAGACCTAGCAAAAGGGATTAGTACATTTTATTTCAGGGCAGGAGATGATCCTGTCATTAATGGTCGATACTTTCATCATCTTTTAAACCTGAGGAATTTCCTGGGTGACAAGACTGTAAGGACATATCAGAGATTCACAGCTGTGAGCTTTATCTGGCCATGTACTGCTTTACTCACAGTATGTGGACTACATTCCATCAAAACTGGATTAGACTGCCAATCATGCCCTCCGATGTATATTGTATTATGATTTTTTGAAAATGTCACTGAGATCAGAGTAATTTCTTGGCTAATTGCATCTTGTCTCTTCTTAATACTGTGCATTTAATGGTTTCATTACCTTACATGACAATCACAGCTCCTAGTCCAGTATTAAGGGCAGTCTCTCTCTCTCTCTCTCTCTCTCTCTCTCTCTCTCTCTCTCTCTCTCTCTCTCTCTCTCTCTCTCTCTCTCTCTCTCTCCCTTTCCATACACAAATACAAAATGTAAGGCACCACTTTAACAAGAAAACAAAAAAAAATTAAGTTACTTTTGTGATTCATGAAATAAAATTTGTTTGTAGATTCCGTAGGGCTCCCTGTGGTCTAAGATATACATAATAACTGAGATTGTTTTTGTAATCCCCAAAGCAGACCCTATGCCTAATACAGTATTTTCACTTTCTGTTATGGAAATAGATTAAAGAAGATATTAACCTTTAAGAAACTGTCACTCATTATTCATACTGCTTCCAGGTTTCCTAAGCCTTTCTCTAGAGAATCTGTCCCCACCACAAAAAAAAATATTTGTGTCTCAGTATTACTAATTTATCTGGGAGAGATTTGTTTTGGTGAATATTAGGTTTCATTAAGCAATTCTTTGTTGCTAGCCATTCTAGTGCTACCTGTTACCTGTGGAGAAATGAAGAAGGAGAGATGAAAATCCCTATAATAATAGATTTGTCTGAAAATGTATTTATTAAAATCCTCCCTAAACCCACTCTAGGTTATGGTAAAACAGATACAATACATAGCTATAATGTATAAAACTCTTAAAAGCAAAATATCATTATTTCATTAGTAATGATAATGGCAGTGATGATAATGTTGATAATATACTAGATGAGAAGAATGAGGTAGTGGTGGTGATGATGATGATGATGATGATGATATGATTATTGGAAAGAAAAAATAGCTGATTTTCAATTAAAATTCCAAAAATCTTGAAAAGTGCCAGCAACACTATGTAGGCAGTCTTCAGTATTTAGAGTTCTGCAATGATATCCTAGGTCTAATGGGGAGCTTACCTTTCTAACAAACAAAGGCTTGAACAATAGTCTAATTATGATGACATTTAAATGATTTCCAACTGGTTTCTCTGAAATTATTACAATAAAACACATATATGATAAATGAATGAATGAATGAATGGGAAAATTATTAAGCCCTTACCATGTGCCAGGTACTGTTTTAAGTAGGAAGGAGGTGATAGGGGAAAAGCCTCCACAAACACTAAAATATTTATAGCATCATCTTTTTTTGTGATAGAAACAAAAAAAAAACTGGAAACAAACTTGGGACTTTGATGGTGGGGGTGGAGATGATTGAACAGATTTAGAATTTGTCAGTGTAATGGAATGTTGTTGCATCATTAGAAATTATGACTATGAATAATTCAAAGAAAAAAAGGTTGATGTGAAATGCTAAATAGTGAAGAAAGTAGAAGTAAAAGAACGGTATTCTTATGACCACAAAATACAATGAAAAGAAGGTCAGGCTCAGATTAATTGCAATAATCAATCATAATTCTAGGAGAACAGATGCTGAAATATACTTCTCTAAGTAGAGTAGGGTGGGAAACCATGAGGGTGTCATACATAGAGTCTTTGTTAAAAGATTTTGTTCATGTTATACTTTGTTTCAAGAGAGGTTTCTTGAGGGGTTATCTTAGAAAAATCACTTCAAATGGCTTCAATAAACCTCTAGAAATAAATTAAAGTAGGGAGCATCAGTACAGATTTCAGAGAGAAGGGATGTTGTCAAGGGCTATTTCTGACAGCTCTCCCCTTACAAAGTGGGCGGGAGGAGATGAAGGGAGAAGCAAGCTTTCTTGTATTCTTTGGTTTGCCTCTTTCACTGAAAATGCTAATTGTCAGCTATAGGATGGGAGGCATCGTAAGAAGATAGGCATATTCTGCTTGGCATTCTTGGTAGGGGGCTGCTGCTGAAAGATGCACTTGTGTCTGGATCTGACAGCAGCTGTGGTATCCAATTCAGATTCGAGGTGGCAGGGAGAAAGAGTGTGAATGCTAACCAACCCAAGGTGTTTGTAAATACCCTGCTTTGCTAACCATTCAGAGATGGTTTGCATAGCTTGTTGCATTTTCCTCCGTAAATGCAAGATGACAGTTTTTTAAAAAGTGCAACCGGTGATGAGTTTTTCTTGTAAATGTTTTCTAAAACAGCCCAGCACATTCCATTGGTATTCACATAAAACAGAGTGAGAGAGATGATTAAAAAGCAGTTTCTGACTACTATATATTTCATGGGAGAAGATTAACTGCGATCTCATCCCTAGGCATGCAGCCATTGGGTTCTAGGATCCCTCACCTTCAACTTCAGGTAGGGTTCAAAATTCATTACAAAGTTTTTTTAATTGATGACTTTCATTCCTAAGTCACACACATTTCCAAATATGCCCTTCCCCTGCAAGCTTTTTCTTGCAGCAAAAATTAAAAAAAGAAAAAAAAATAGTAGTTCAGCATAACCAAATATACCATCATCTGTGTTTTAAGAATTAGTATTATTTCATACCCACAGCCTCCCACTTCTCCAATGAAAATAGAGAAAGAGATTCATTTTTTAATCATTTCTTTGGCTAAGTTTGATCATAATAATAACATATCTTTCAGATTTGTTTTAGTATTCTTTTCATTGACATTGTTGTCAGTATGTATGTCACTTTCCTGATTTTGCTTTTTTTCATTCTGCATCAGTTCTTAGAAATCTTCCCATATTTCCCTTAATGTTTTGTATTAATTGTTTCTAGTTCAACTCCATTATCACATTTGTATTCCCATTTGGTTTGGTCATTCCCTTTTGAATGGGCATCTCCTTTGCTTTCCAGTTCTTTACTGCAAAAAGTACTGCAATGAATATTTGTGTGTACATGGGATTTTCCTTTTTTTTGTCTTTTATATTTTTGGGGTTAGCTGTTTTTGCAGAAGAGTCTTGTCAAAACTTTTGGGGATTCCCTTTATCTGTCCTCTTCCTTCCTCCAAATATATTCCCACATGTGGTCAAAGAAATAAAGGAAAACCTGCTTTGAGTGGTTCTAAAAATATCTCACACACCATTCAGCTAGCATCTCTTTAGCACTTGCTGTGAATGGAGGATTCTATTTCTAAACAACTGACCTGGTTGGATCTCTAAGGGCTAAGTTAGGGTAAAGGTCCCAAGTTTTTGAAATGATAACATGAAGCTCGCTACAGATAAATAAAGAAAAAGTGGTTGGTGACAATTCATTGCTTTAAGAATAAGGGTTCCTTTCAGTATGAGATTGATGAATGCTTGTACTAAAACCAGAGAAGATTGGAGGAAAGGGAATCAGAATCCATGCTGTCTGGGATTAGGGGAAGAGAGGAGATGGGGAGAAAATTTGACATTCAAAATTTTGTGGAAGTGAATGTTGAAAACTGAAAATAAATTTAATAAAAAAATGCTTTCATCGAACATTTATTTAGTGCCTTTTCCAGGGAGAACACTGCTGCTCATTAGCACAGCATATTGGATAACATGTAGAATTGATATCAGGAAGCCTTTGCTTTGAATCTTTCCTCAGATGTCTATGAACTGTATGACCCTAGGTAAGTCACTTAACCTCTTCCAGATTCAGTTTCCTCCTTTGTAAATTTGAGTTCCTTTAATTTCCCAGATGAAAGTGATCACTCCTTCTTCAAATGTTACTAAATGCTTTGGATCTCTCCTTTGCTTCTGTAATATTCAGCCAGTAAATCAACAAGCATTTATTAAGCTTTTATTATGTTCCAGGACTGTGCTAAATATTGGGGATGCTAAGAAAAGGGAACACATTCTATGTCCTCAAGAAGCTTTCATTCTAATGAGGAAGACAGCATATATGTAAATGTATATATGTTATGCACAGAGCAGATACAACATAAATTGGAGGGGAAGGCACTAACATCTGGGAGAACCTCCTGCACAAAGTCACATTTGATCTGAGACTCAAGGAAAATCAAAGATTCTGAGAGGAAGAGATGAGGGAGAACATTCTAGGTGAAGGGGAACTGCACATATGTGTACAGTAAATATGGAGATAGATAGGAACTATATTCAAAGGGGGGAAGCTAATGGCCTAAATGAGGGGTTCTTAGTCTTTTTGTGTATCATAAATCTCTTTGGCAGTCCAATGAAGTCTATGGAACCCTTCTCAAAATAATATTTTTAGAGGCATACAGACACACGTGTGTGTGTGTATGGTGTATTTATGTGTGTATATACATAATATGTATATATACAAATATATATTTATACATATATGCATATGTATGTATACATATATTCAAATATATGTATACATATTTTGTATGTATATTATATGTATATATGTGTATATTATATATTCATATGAAGCAAATATATGTAGATACAATGAAGCAAATAAAATATATGTCTTTTATGTATGTGTGTGTGTATACACACATACCATAAACTTTATTTTGAAAAGGGGTCCGTAGACTTCATTACATTGCCAAAGGGGTTAGTGCACAAAAAAGTTAAGAACCTTTAGTTTAGGCCATTATCTTTTCCTCTAGGTACCTTCTTTCATTCTAAATTAATTAATTCCTCTTAATCAGTACAGGTTCATCCTACCTCCATAAGACTCTGGGACCTGATATTTTCCTTAGCATAGCCCTGTTACCCATATTTACAATCAACCCCTTCTCTGGCCTGTGTAGTCCTTTTGAGAAGTGATAGATGGTGTGGCAAGCCTCAACTGTTTTTCAAACTGTCTCCTGAATGGATAAATGTGTCAGAATTAAAAGATAGTTTATGCTTCAACACCAGTGGGGGAAAAATGAAGCAAGGCTATGGTGCCACCTGCCTTGTAATGAACAAACAGAGCAGATGGATGTTTGTATCCCTTAGGTAAGAAAGGAGTTTTACTTAGAATATGGAAGGGAATGGCTTTGGAAGATAGAATTAGGATAAGAGATGTCTTTTAGTTCATAGTACTATAGTAAACAATTCCAAGTATAGTCATTAGAAAGAGTCCCATGTGCTGGAAGTATATTAGGAAGGCGAGGAGGAGTAATTTTTATTATTGATATTTCAGGGAAAAGGAAACTAACTTTTAGGAGGAAACTGTAAAAATTAAAAGGAAAAAAATGAGGAGTTGGTAGCAGTAGTAGTAGTAGTAGTAGCAGTAGTAGTAGTAGTAGTAGTAGTTATAGCATGCAGCAGGGCAGCATGGTATGAAGAGACATGGGTTTAGAGTTAAGAAGATCTCATTTCAAGTTCTCCTTTAGTGCTCAAGGCAACTCTACAATGCTATGTTTCATAGATAATTTTTAACCTGAAGCAGTAGAGAAAGTTTCTACACAGGGAGTTACCTCCATTGATAAAATAACAGGTCTATCCTCTCAACACACATGTATTCACACACACACACACACACACACACAAAATAAATCCCCAAGCCTACAGTATTAATATAGGCAATGGAGAGAAACACCATGGGAGAGTATAGTAGTTCTCAACCTTTTTTGGTCTCAGGACTCCTTCATACTCTTAAAATTATTGAAGACTCTCCGCCCCAAAGCTTTTGTGAATTTTATATATACATATATATATATATATGTATATATATACACACACACACACACATACACATATATATGTATATATATCAACATTTATTGTATTAGAAATTAAAACTGAAAAACAACTTTAATTTATTAAATATTTATTCATTCATTCACTTAAAATGATCACTAATAAACACATTTTATGAAGAATTACTGTGGTTTAAAAAGATATAGTGAGAAGTGTGGTATTGTTTTTCCTACTTTTGCAAATCTCTTTGACATGTGGTTTAATAAAAGACAGCTGAATTGCTGTATCTGCTTTTCTATTTATTCTGCTGCCATATTGTTTTAGCTGAAGAATACGAAGAAAATCCAGATTCACAAAGATATGTAGTTGGAAAAAGAAAGTGTGTTTTAATAGGTAAATAACATTTTAGTGTTATTAAGACTGTTTAACTCGACTTCCCTCAAAGGGTCTTGGGGACCCCTAAGTGTATGTAGATGACACTTTGAGAAGTGCAGGCATAGTGTGGAGAGGAGACCAAGCTCAGTATTGTTAGTATATGGTTGAAGTTCTACCTGTCTCTTACTGACTATATGCCTCTATATGTCAATTACAATTTCATACGAACTCTTTGTGCCTGTCCTGGAGTAGAGTGTTCTGCTCTGATTGGTAGTCTGGCCAGCCACAGTTGGACATACCTCAACATAGTGATATTATTTTGGTTCTCTTTGGGAATGAAAGACAGCAACCAATCACCAAACGACCAAGCAACCAAGGAAACAACCAATGAACCTTTCAGTTTCCCAAGCAACTCTCAAAAATCATACATTGCAGGGACGATGCTGCTCTGCATTGGTAGAGTAAATTTACTCATTGAGGTGTGCTATCCCAGATTTCTTTCCTCCTCTTTCTTTTCTGCCCACTCCCCACCAAAACAAATAAATAAACAAACCTGGCAATAGCAGTGGTGAGGATAGGGAAAATGGGTCTGTGATTTCATTGATTTAAGGATATTCTGGATTAGGACACTTCCTCTATGAGGGCAGTTGAATGAATTTTCTGCAACTCATAGATTGAGTGTTTCCTAGGACATCGAGGACTTGACTCATCCAAAACCATAGCCATAGTATGTGTCAGAGGGAGAGCTTGCAATCGGGTCAGGTCTCTATCCATTAAACTAGGGCAGCTTCTCAGTAGTAGTAATGTGAGTATAAGGAATGGCATCAAGTTGTATTTATTTGGCATTCTCTATTTTCCAAACCATTATTCCATATTTCAGGTTTCCTTGGACCTTATAATGACCTTGCTAGTTAGCTAATATCTGTGGGGTGGTGGTAAATGTTTAACAACTGGCTCTCCAGGAAAAATAAGTATGCACAACATGCTTTTAAATTGAATCTTAACTATTTTAATTTTCACCATCATTTTCTTAAATTCTTGTTACTGTCATTCAGTTGTTTCCATCCCTTCATGATCCTGTTTGGGATTTTCTTGGCAAAGATACTGGAATCATTTACCATTTCCTTCTCTAGCTCATTTTACAGATGAGGAAACTGAGGCAAACAAAGTTGAGTGATTTGCCCAGTGTCACACAGTTAGCATCTGAGGCAAGAGTTGAACTCAGGAAGATGAGTCTTCCTGCGCTACCTAGCTGTGTGTGTACGTATGCACACACACACATGCATACACACACATGCACACACACACATGTGCTCACACACACATGCGCTCTCACACACATATATGTATGCATATATATTATATATGAAGTCTGCTTGTCAGTCTAGTCAGTATGGCTACATGCAGATAGACTTAACATTAAAAATAACCAAAAACTAAAAAGTAATTAGGATAAGCAATATACAATTGCAGTTCTAGAGGATAAATCATTGAAACATTTTAACAGTGCGCCCCAATTGAAGTAGGCAGCCTTTAGCCCTGTGGTCACTAAGTAGCATCTGACACATTATCTAATGTCATTCTTCCCTATTCCCTATTCTTCTCTATAGTATCTCCCCCCCTCCTTTTTTTTTCTTTCCTGTTCCCCTATTGGCCAGCTCTTTTTCTTTTTTTATCTCCCCCTTCCTTTCATCTCTTCAGCTATCTAAATTTAAGGTCACCAGTGGCTCTGTGGGAATTGCTTAGCCATCCCTGTGACAGCAAGGTTGTTGGCTCCTGCCCTAAGGCGAGACCTTGAGTAGCCTGAGAAAAATGCTGATAAGAACACTCCTACTAGGCTAAGTCCACAACTGTCCATGACTCAGTGGTTAAGAATGTGGGCAGTAGGACTGACTCACCCAACAAAGGTAGGAATGATCATAACACATGAACAAATTCCATATTCCGGGTAAGGTTTGGATAAACAATTAATCAGTGGGACAAAATGTTACTTGTTAGTAGAAAATAATAAAATATTTGATGGAGGAAAACAGACATATGAAGGATTAAAATAATTATCTTTTGACATTAAAGGAAATATGCAATGTAAGAGTTCTTAAACTGGGATTTGTGAATTTGGACTTAAAAATATTTTGCTAACTGTATTTCAATAGAATTGGTAATTATATTTTTGCAATCTTTTGTATAGCATGGTATAGTATAGTAATCTCATGTATAGTATTTTATGCATGTAACATTATTCTGAGAAGGGTTTCATGGGCTTTACCAAATTGTCGAAGGAGTCTATGACAAAAACGTAGAGGTTTTATATTTATGCACATCGTTGTGATATCTATATCTGTCATAAGTATTTCTCCCCTAAATGGACTTTATATCAGTCTAGTTAAGTATAGCTCCCAAGGAGGGCAATACTGTGTCGAAAATACCTTAATAGTTTACTAGGGTAAGATTTTATACTTCTTATGTTCAGTTGTAATTCTGTTGCACGAATCTGTTGGGATTTTTGGCCTCCCTACTTGATATGTACAGATTCCGAAGAGAAGTGGAAGAATTAAACTTGGATTTCGCTATTCCTAGGAACCTGCTAAGTGATTTCTATAGGGAATCCCTAACATTACATGGGACTAACATACTGTATCTTGTCTCATTATTGCCACATAGAATGAGCACTAGCCATATCATTTTCAGGGGTAATTTGGAAAGGGTAAAGACTTTCAAAGAAATGTGAGTAGATGGACTTTCTATTTCTAGAGAAAAATTCCTTTTATGGAGGTAGTAAATAGAGCCAATTTGGATACTACATTTTAGGAAGAGATTGATTATGCTGGCGAATGATGAGGGAAACAATCCAAATATTGAAAACCATTTCATCCATGAGTATCTGTTGAAGGAACTAGAAACGTTTAGCCTGGAGAAGATTGGGGTGTGATGGGAATGAGTGTAACTTTATAGCTGTCTTCAAGTACTTGAAAAATTCTCAAGTAGAGGTATTAGATTTACTCTTTTTGACTCTGCAGAAAGTATGACTATGAGTAATGAGTAGCAGTTGAGAAGAGGCAAATTTTCAGGAAAAATATTAATAGATAGAGCTACTCAAAACTGAAGTGAACTTCCTCAGGGAGTAGTAGGGTCCTCCTGAGAGGTTCTCAAACAAAAGTTGGATGACTATGTATTATATACATTGTGGTGGGCCTACTTTCTTAGATATTGATTGGATTGGATGGCTGTTAAAGTTCCTTCTAAATTTGTAATTATGCAGTAGCTAGATCATGCAATAGATACAGCACCTGACCCAGAGGCAGGAAAACCTGAGTTCAAATCCAGGTATAGACACTTAATAGTTCTGTGTCCCCAAGCAAAACAGTTACTCTCTGTATGACTTAGTTTCCTCAGCACAGTGCCTGGCCACATAGTAGACACTCAATAAATGTTGATTGATCGATTGATTAAAATGGAGGCAATCATAGAACCTGTCTACCTCTCAGGGTTGTTATGAGGATGAAATAAGATAACGGTTATCTTTAAGCACTCTATAAATGTTAGCGATATGTCTTTTCTTTTTCATTTGATTCTGAGGAAATCTGCAATAAATCACATTGACAGAGTATTTCTCAGTTTTCAAAATGTTTTCCTCACAAACCTATGAGGAATGTAGCACAAGTAGTATTAACCTCACTTTACAGATGAAGGAACTTTGGCTTAGGTAAATGTCATGTGTTTTTAAGCACATTAATAAGCTAGATAACCCCTAGTCGCTTAGTCTCCCCCAATCCCCCACAAGAAGAGGCTGATGAGAATGGTAAATTGGTAGGAGATCATGCCATATGAGGATTGATTGAAGCAACTCAGAATGTTTAGCTTGCAGAAGACATGATGACATAGGATAGCCATCTTCAAGTGTTTGAAGGACTGGCACATGAAGCATTTCTAGCATTTACCAACTAAAAGTGGGATGGAATCCTTCCTGGGGTGTTAACTTCTTCTTCATTGGAAGCAGTGGTTGGATGATAATTTTGAGTGATAATTCCTTGGGCACATTGTGGAGAGGATTTCTATTCAGGTACAGAGTAGGCTAGATGTCCTCCAAGATCCCTCTTAATTCTTTGATTCTGTACTGTTCCTCGTCTGCAGATC
This sequence comes from Bettongia penicillata ogilbyi, assembly GCA_023548195.1. NCBI lineage: Eukaryota > Metazoa > Chordata > Mammalia > Diprotodontia > Potoroidae > Bettongia > Bettongia penicillata. Next base: position 748,077 of record JAJHZJ010000603.1, on the reverse strand, counting down.
TGATCTTTTGTTCTTTCATTCAAAACTTATCAACTGCCTACAACAGTTCAAACTCCTTAGCCAGGCCTCCACAATCTAATTCCACATCCTTGCTTTCTGGTCTGGTTCCTATCTACACTATTCTCTGTGTGTGATCCTCCACCCAAACAGTCATCATTTCCTATGTCCCTCCTAGGCTATTTGCTTTTATACTGTTTCCTGTACCTGGAAGCCCCTTTCCTACAACCTTCATTCACCATACCTGCTAATTGAACCTTATCCATGGTATGCCCTCTCACATAAAATCATTTTATATTATAGTTCTCTTTATAGTATGTCATAATCCCCTACTAGATGGTAAGCTCTGTGAGGGTTTAGATTCAGAGCTTGTTTTATTGATTACATATATTTCCCCTGCTTTGCTTTACTGTAGGTGATTCCTGCAATGTTACTGACAGACAACAATCCAAGGAAACCTGTTGTGTTTTTGTAAGAATATCCCCGTTTGACCTACTGATGCTTCTTACTAGACACGAACAAATTCAAGGAAAGAGTCAAGAGATTTAAATGCATTTCTTCAGTGAAATGAATTGGATTCTAAAATACTTTGGGGAATAGAAACTTTTTTTTGTCATTTCTAAAGGTAAAAATATTTAAGCATTGAGCAAAAGACTTAAATGTATCAGAAATGATAATATGATTAGGCAAACATAAACAACCCAACAGTGTACTTTAAGGAAATGAAAATTACCAGAGAAATATGTGTGGTTTTTACTATCTGTGAGGGAAAACAAGAACAACAGCAAAAAAAAAAAAAAACAGTAAAAAAATGTAATGAATTAATGTATTTTAAACAGAAGCAAATTTAAGGACCATTTTCATGGAAATTGTTATGTTACTTAGGAGCAACCATTATGCTTTTTTTTTTAAAAATAAATGAACATTGTGGATTCATTTATGATGGCTACTGCACAGATGGTATTAATATCATTACATCCTTGAGCACTTTCTATCAGAATCTTAATATTTTCCACCAGGATCAATTGTTTTAAACCTAACATATGCTTTTAAAACATATCACTTACCATGGAAATTTCTGTCATTTGTATCTTTAGTCTTTGGGAGCTTCTGTGTTTGAACACACAGTACACACAGCTATGCTGTTTGAATACTGTATATGGTGTCACGGTGAGAGAAAAATCTGTCTTGCTAACAGCCTGTGTGTTTATCGTGTGTATGTGGGTGGTAACAAGGGCAGATGGTCTCAATTTCGGTCACTTTCCTTTTTTAGGTTTTCTCTTCAACATAAATCATTGACACTTTTTATTCCAACACCTGTACTACTTAATTAAAACAAATAGAAAGAGTGGAATGGACAATTTGCTTCAGTGAAACAGCATTAAATGAAGAACCAAGTCATGGAAAGACGGCTGCTGTGAGGTGGCTGGGGAACAAAAAAAAATGAATTAGAGGGATCAATTCTCTCAGAGATGGGATAATTTAATAGAAACAGTGATTGGACTCATGTAACTTATTTCCATCTTTTAGGAAAGTCTACACAGCATTAGATAGATGAGTCAAAGAAAAGAAAAAAGTGGTTCCCTGTCTTTTGGTCAAGTCAGTTTATCAATCAGAGAGTAATATACATTGAAAATATGTCTATCTGTTTGTGTTAGTCCTTCGAAGACCGTGACCATGACATCAGAAAAATGATGACATGCCTTGCAGTTGACTTTGATTTGAGTGGGGGAGGGCTGTGCAAGGTCACCAGTCTCACTTTCCCCTCCAGAGCCATCTGAATCCAGTGACCAGATATTCATCAGGATGATTGGAGACAGCCTGGGATGCAATGGGAGACCTTAACCTATTCAGGTACTCACTTTTTCTGGACATTGAAAGCATAAGAAGTTATGAAAGAAGGAGAGTCTGTCCTAGGTTAGAAAGACCAATCAAAGATACATTTCAACCTCTTCAGAAAGCTGACCAGGAGACCAATTCCTAATGAGTTTTGTTGTTATAATTTTAATAACATCCCCCCACTGAAGAGACTGAGAATATTTAGCTTAATGAAGAGAAAAAGAAGGGCTTTCTTCAAGTATTTCCATGTTATTACATGGAAGAGGGACTAGACTTATTCTTTTAGGTTCCTGATGGCAAAACAAGGACTGGTTGATGGATAATGACCCCCCTGCCTCCCCAATTCATTATTTATTTGTTTTAACATTCTAAAACAAATTTTTTTTGAGTTCCAAATTCTCTCCCTCCCTCCAGTCCCTTTTCTACTCACTTAGTGGGCATGCAATATAATTTCAGTCATCATGTGAAGGCATGCAAAATGTTTCCAAATTAATTATGTTGCAAAAAAGACAGGGAACCACTTTTTCCTTTCTTTGACTCATCTATCTAATGCTGTGTAGACTTTTCTAAAATATGGAAATAAATTACATGAGTCCAATCACTATTTCTATTAAATTATCCCATCCCTAAGAGAACTGATCCCTGTAACTCATTTTTTTGGTTCCCCAACCACCTCACAGCAGCCATCTTTCCATGACTTGGTTCTTCATTTAACACTGCTTCACTGAAGCAAATTGTCCATTCCACTCTTTCTATTTGTTATTAAATAGTATAGGTGTTGGAAGAAAAAGGTGAGAAAATTATACTTCAATTTGCACTGGGAGTTAATCAGTTTTCTTACTTGAGGAAGATAGAATTTTTCATCATGAATAGATAACCACTTATACGGTAGGTGGTAAAGGGATTCTAATGCAGGTGTAACTGTTGGGATCACTTGTAAATTAAAATTCTGTGATACTGCGGTTCTTTCATGAAACATTGCTATTAATGCAACCTTTTGACTCCTTATACTAATTTATGCTAAAGTGTTAATGATTGTATTTTGCTATTATGCTGCTGCATCTCCTTTATCACTTCCCCTCCCCCATGTTAGGGTATGGTCATTTTAACCTGGGAGTTTTGGAGATTGGAGGTCTTCAAATAAAAATTTGGATGACTGCTTTTATGTTTTAGAAGAGGTTCTTTTTTGTTTTTCAGGAGTGGTGTAGAATGTATGTCTTCTGAGGTCCCTTCTAACTCTAAGATTTTCTGATAGCTTATATATATGCATATATACATACATACATATATATACATATATATGCATATATACATACATACATACATATATATATATTTTGTAGCACTACACAGTTTTGAAAGCAATTTCATATAGTTTCCTGTCCTGTACTCCAAACCATGCCTACTGCTCTATCTCTCTAAGGGATGTGTTACAAAGTCTAGAATTCCTTCCATTATGCATTCCTCTGTATCAAGGAACTGAAAGGAAAGCTCTTGTTAAAATATAAATATTTAGTCTGGTACAGATAACACATGAACCATTCATCATCTTTTTAATATCTTAGTATGTACCAGTTTGGGGCAGCTATTTGGCACAGTGGATAGAGTACTAGACCTGGAGTCAGGAAGACTCATCTTCATGGACTCAAATGCCACTTCAGACACTTACTATCTCTGTGACCCTGAGCAAGTCATTTAACTGTTTGCCTCAGTTTACTCATCTGTAAAATGAGCTGGGGAAGGAAATGACCAACCACTCTAGTCTCTTTGCCATGAAAACCCAACATGTGGTGACAAAATATCAGACTCAGTTGAAACAATTGGATAACAATAACAGAGCGATGGACCAGTCTATCAGGTGTGGAACACAGGACGGAAAGGTTTTGATTGGGAGAAAAGGTTGGGACAATAGTTCAAGAAATGTCTGGTCACTGAGGGCAGACCAGGGAGGAATTCTACAATGAAAAGTCTCGGGCCACCAAAGGGAATACATAACATGTGGGCAACGGATTTCAAGAGGGAGGGAGTGAATAAAGTGAGAAAAGACATTGAAAATAAATAAGTTTGCTTAGTGCCAATCCTGATTTTCCAAAGATTTTAAGTGTACTCTTTGTAATATTCTCACGATAGCATTCTGTTATACAACTTTTTCTATGTAATTTGAGAGGAAGCTCAGTGAGGTGGATAGGAGATTTTGCTTGGAGTAAGAAGTCCTAGTTGCAAATTCTATCTTAGTCATTTATGAGCTGTGTAACCTGAGCTAATCACTCAACTCTTCTGTACCTCAATTTCCTCATCTGTAAAATGAGGGACTTGAACTTGATGGCCTCTCAGTTTTCTTTCAACTCTGAAGCTGAGTTCCCATGAACTTTCAGCTGAATGTGTATAAACGTACATATGTATGTGTGTATATATATGTTGTATATGCAGACACCCATATGCACACATATGTAAAAGGCAGAATAATACAGTAGATAGACTTCTAACCTTAGAACCAGGAAGACCTGGTTCAAGTCCTACCTCTAACATATATTGGCTATGTGACCCTGGATAAGTTACTGAATTCTTAAGTGCTCTCTTCTAGACAACTTTCTAAGACTGTGTTAAATTGCAGAAAAGGTGCCAACCTGGACCAATACAGGGAGTTTTATTATCCAAGGAATTCCCTATACTGATGAAGTCCCAGGATCTGTTCCTATCTCCATCTATGAAGGTGTATGAATATTATCATATATGTATATGCAAATACAGTGTATATATTATAGCTATATATGTAAATATATGCATAGGAATTATGCATTATATATGTTTGTGCAATACACATGCATGCATTGCATACACATATATAATGCATTATACCTACATATGAATTTGCATAAGCATATATAATTTAACAATCTTTTATTTAAAAAAACACATTTTATCTAACATATTCTAGTATTCTAGGAATTGTGGGGATACAAATTAAGTAGAAGATACTGTCACTTGTCTAGAGGAACCTGAAATCTGCTTGGGGAAAATAAGATAGATACATGTAAAATAGTTTAAAAAAATCTGAAAGTATGAAATAAGAATAAATATAAGTGAGAAAAAGACTATAATTCAGAGCAAAGGAATGATTGCTATTTAGGCAGAGCTTTCAAAAAAGGCTCATTAAGAAAATCAAGTCACTTTCAACCATCAAAAAAGAATCCATATATGATCTAGAGCTTCATAGAAAATTTCCTAATTTATTCTAATATTGCTGCTTCTGAGGTAGATAAAGTTTGCTTGTGGTTACCTGATGGATAAATGTGATGAGTCAAAAGTTCTGAACTTTTGTGTGTGTGTCATGTACCCCTTGGGAAGTCTGGTGAAACCTTGACAAAATGACATTTTTGAATGTACAAAATAAAGTATGTAGAATGACAAAAGAAGCCAATTCTATTACTATACAGTTATCAAAATATTTTTTGAAGGGACAAACACAATTGCACATTAAGAGTCTAGAAAAAGGACACTTCCTCCTCCCTATTGTAATAGTTATCAACATGTATGTTTTTTTCCCCTAACTAGATTAGAAGCTCCTACAGGGAGTGAGTCACATGCTTGATACATTACTGTATCACCCACAGTTCCTCCCTTAGAGAAGGCATTGTGTGATGCAAAACTAGTGCTTTAGTCAATGCATCTCCCTCCTACAGTATAGCAGCAATCATGGTGAGTAAATCCAGAGTATTGGCCAGGGTAGAAATGGAAAGTGGAGGTTATATTAACAGCCTGGGCAGCCACATAGTAGCCTTTGGGAATAACAGGCAAGAGAGCTGGGACTAGTGGTTTGGCACCAGGGAAACCTAACCCTGGAATGACAGTGCTGAGGATTCTTAATGCAGAGTGCTTGTACGTCAGCAATACTCAATGCTTCCTGGAGACCTGGTTTTATCAGGGTGTGTACGCCCTTCACTGATAGGGATCCTGTTCCCTTTGCACTATAGTAGATGATATTCAGTTGTTTCTGTGACCATTACCTTGTGGCCAACCTTTTGGTAATGAGTTCACAAGTGATTCTTTGCTATTTCTTAGTATTTTTGTTGTGAAGGTCTTCCTATACTAGCAGGGAAGATAGAGAAAAAGTTACTTTACTCTGTGTGTGTGTGTGTGTGTGTGTGTGTGTGTGTGTGTGTGTGCGCGCGCGTGCACGCGCGCGCGCACCTTGTCAAAGGCTCCATGGGAGACCCAGGATTAGAAACCAGTTCGTTATTTCTAGTCTGTGACATGGTCCAGAGACTTCTCTTTGTTTGTTTGTAAATAGCAGTCTTGGGTAGCTCTCCTTGGTACTGCATAACTCAAGTGAGCTTGTTAAATCGAATCAATAATCAATTAATAAGTATTTATTAATCACTTACTAAGTACTAGTCACTATGCCAAGAGTTGGAGAAATAAAAACTGAAAAAAGGTCTCTGTCCTCAAGAAACTGAAATTCTAATGAAACATACTCCCTTCTTAAAGGAATCCAAGAATTATGGAACTGAAATGGGTCTCCTAAGGGGTTATCTTCTTTCACCTCATGAAAGTCCAGGTCTCACCTCAGCAAAAGAGATGACTTGTGGTCCTCCTTTTAGGCATCTCTGGGGAAATTCAACAGCATCCAATGATGGTCTCTTTCCTAATGGTGAATTATCCTTTAAAGTCATTCTTTAAATAATTTTCCCTTGTCCTTTCCCAGCTTGCTTTCTTTTCATTTTTATTTTTACCTGGGCATATGTCTCTGGGTGAAAATGATTAATTTCCCCCCCTCATTTTGCTTCCTGCCCCTGTCTATTTTCTTTTTGTCATCTGCCCTGTCGGATCTCCTCCACTTGGCTCCTCTTAACATGCATATTGCCTTTCTACTTAGAAACCTGAAACTCTCCCAGAACCCTCCCCATTTTTAGTGTCTTTGCTTAACACATATACTGTATTATTTCCACTTGAATCGACTTTTGTTTCCTTGGCTGAGGATCCTAAATTGCACCTACTTTCTAGCCCAGAACCTGTCCATAGTATATAACATGCTCTTTTTAAAAAAATGAACTTCCCAGATCTGCACTGTCCTTATGCATTTACTGTATGGAAACCCTCAGTGGCTAGCGATGGGCTAGAGTTGGGCTCACACCAATTACATTATTAGGTAAATTCTACCTATTGGATTTATATATTGTCTGACAGAATACATATAGTTTAAAAAAAGGAATTTAATCACCATACCTTTAAAGCTAATTAGAGCTCATTAAAGAGTTCATAGAGGGGTGGTGTGTTTTAAAAAAATCATTAATTCTCTCCCTGCAGGTATCCTGCAAAATGTAGTTTCATCGGGTACATGGCATTTACAAATTCTGATTGGCATTTCCTTCTTTGTTGAAAAGAGAGCCTGGCTCAGTTTGCAGCAAATATGACAATGGGCTGTGCAAATGTACATCTGAAATACAGCTCTGTGGGGGTTAAACATTCAAGCTTATATGAGACAGCATCAGTTTCAGGTCAAAGTGCTCCTCTTAAATGATCAGCATAGAACAGGAAAAAGGCATTGAAGTGACCTTGCTGAGGGTCTAAAACTGTGCTGAAGCCTTTTCTGCATGATTAAGTGAGCAGAATCTTAGATTAGCTAAAAGCAGTGCAGAAACATAATGAGTTCACTTATTTTGGAGCATTTAATAACAGTTATAGACAGTTATGTGATCAGGCGGAGTTATGACTTATTCATTCTTTCATTGCTATTAAAATTACTGCATTTGAGGTTTTTAAAGTCATTGAAATAAAAAAAAGTCTGATTTATGTTAGGAGAATTTAGCTTGGCCTTTGGTCTCTCAGTTTTTAAATGATATAATTAGACTTTTTAAAGACCATTCTAAAAGCATTATTAGCATTTTGTATAGCTGAAAGTAAATGCATGTTTTGCGGATAGTTTAATTTTAAAAAGGCATAATAATACTTGATTCAGGCAGTGATATTCATAGATTATTAAGAAAAGATTTTTTGTATGAAATTTTTCAAAAGGCAATTGTATAATTTTAGTGATAGACTATATAGAATGTGTGTGGCTTCTGCTGTGTGTACACACACCCACATACACACACACACACACAAATCCCGCACTTACACATACCCTAATTTCGTTTTTGAATGGACGTTACAAAGACATGGAAATAATGTAGCACAGATATTCCCTCTACCCATTTGGAAAAGAAGGGATGGAAAGAAGAAGTATCAGAGGACATGTTAACTCATGACCTTTAACATATTTCCTCTGAAATTATAGAGCCATTTATCAGCTGGGGGTGGGGAGGATGGAGGGAATGAAAAAGCCCACTTCAGAAATAGCAAAGAGACTCGCAGGTGGTTTGAATTAGCCGTAAACAAAAATTATTAATAAATCATTTGGGAGGAATATGGAAATGTCACTGATCCATCAATGTTTTCATATGATCCCACTCTTAAACTTTTTAATGTATATTTCACTGCATGCAAATCGGAATCCCCAGCCCCAGCACTCCCAAATTAAGCCTGGCTTCCACTTTCAAGAGGGTTATTGCCCAGCACATAAAAAAAGCACAGAGGGAAACATATCTCCCCATAAAACAGTGAAATAAAGTGCTGGTTTTAGTTGGACACTACAGTAGGATTATTCAACGAGCACATCTTTGCTCATAAAATTGAGCTGACTGCAGCCTCCTTAAATGACAGCTATTTGTGCCACGTGTGTGTGTTCAGTAAACAGTTTGCATCTCTCTTTTGGCTGCTCAAAATGCAGGATACTCTGCTGCCGAGAGGCAGGAACTTAAAAACACTTTCCTAAGGAGGGACATAAGAAAGCCCTTTAAATTGCCCAGGGATACTGAGATTAGTAGAAGTAAAGGAGGGCTCAAATCCATAACTAATTCAGATGGGATTGGGGACCTCAGGAGACATCTGAATAAATAAATATCCATCTAGTCACTTTTAAGGGGAACAATTCACTATTTCCTTTGAACAGCTTGATTTAGAGGTTTACCTTCCTCATTATTAAGAAACACCCCAGGTTTTTTTTTTTTTTTTTAATCAAGCCTGGGTAGGACTAGGCATCCAATTGATCAATTCTGTTTGTTCTGGGCTGTTAATTGATAGGAAAAGATGTCACTTGGTTTTCCAGGAGGGGAAGGTCAGGTTATTTGGGTGACAACTGAGAGGTCAGAGAAGGGAAGCAGCAGTCTCCAGTGAATCCCCACCACTGATGTTATGTGAGGCGGCTGATCTGAAAACACTCTCACCATTTCCTGACAGTGATGTTAACTCCAATCTGGACAGTTTCCAAAGGGGATGGGATGGTCTGTAGCCGCTTAACGCATCAATACCACCACTGGAACAAGCTGCAGAGGGGGTGGGTGGGTGGATGAGCTCATGCAGTGCAGATCTCTGTCCACTAGAGACTGATCTCTGCCCAGTAAACATTTCACTGAATGCTCTGCAGTTGAGACTTGAACTATGCTCTTAGAGGTGAGAGGCTAGCGTTTCATCCACTAAAGTCATTTAGCCTTTTCCTTTGAAGGAGATTGATTTTAAAAAAGCTATTAACCTCCAGTGATTTATCTCATCAGATCATCTATATTTTGTTCTGCTTATAATAAGACGATATTATATAGTTTGATTCTTCAGTTAATTCAGCTAGGTTCTCTGAAAGGGAAATACAGGGAAAAAAATAAAGAAGGGGAGATAATAGAAAATTATCAGCACCCACTGAATGAAAATGTTAACAGGAAAACAAAAGGTGCTGAGCAAATGTTATTAAAGATCTCGGAGGTATAATCATGTCTGACAAAAAAAAAATGTTTCTGTGTCAACCTGGTTTTACAGAAAAGTTTTAGTATGTCCTATTGATTCTAAGGCTAGGCACCATGTTAACAAGGAGACAGAACCCTAACTCCTCTGGTGAAAAGACAAAAAAAGAAAAAAAAAGAAAA
>JAJHZJ010000603.1:580000-733198 GCA_023548195.1 Bettongia penicillata ogilbyi | reverse complement strand
TGGGATTTTCTTGGCAAAGATACTGGAATTATTTACCATTTCCTTCTCTAGCTCATTTTACAGATGAGGAAACTGAGGCAAACAAAGTTGAGTGATTTGCCCAGTGTCACACAGTTAGCATCTGAGGCAAGAGTTGAACTCAGGAAGATGAGTCTTCCTGCGCTACCTAGCTGTGTGTGTACGTATGCACACACACATGCATACACACACATGCACACACACACATGTGCTCACACACACATGCGCTCTCACACACATATATGTATGCATATATATTATATATGAAGTCTGCTTGTCAGTCTAGTCAGTATGGCTACATGCAGATAGACTTAACATTAAAAATAACCAAAAACTAAAAAGTAATTAGGATAAGCAATATACAATTGCAGTTCTAGAGGATAAATCATTGAAACATTTTAACAGTGCGCCCCAATTGAAGTAGGCAGCCTTTAGCCCTGTGGTCACTAAGTAGCATCTGACACATTATCTAATGTCATTCTTCCCTATTCCTTATTCTTCTCTATAGTATCTCCCCCCCTCCTTTTTTTTCTTTCCTGTTCCCCTATTGGCCAGCTCTTTTTCTTTTTTTATCTCCCCCTTCCTTTCATCTCTTCAGCTATCTAAATTTAAGGTCACCAGTGGCTCTGTGGGAATTGCTTAGCCATCCCTGTGACAGCAAGGTTGTTGGCTCCTGCCCCAGGGCGAGACCTTGAGTAGCCTGAGAAAAATGCTGATAAGAACACTCCTACTAGGCTAAGTCCACAACTGTCCATGACTCAGTGGTTAAGAATGTGGGCAGTAGGACTGACTCACCCAACAAAGGTAGGAATGATCATAACACATGAACAAATTCCATATTCCGGGTAAGGTTTGGATAAACAATTAATCAGTGGGACAAAATGTTACTTGTTAGTAGAAAATAATAAAATATTTGATGGAGGAAAACAGACATATGAAGGATTAAAATAATTATCTTTTGACATTAAAGGAAATATGCAATGTAAGAGTTCTTAAACTGGGATTTGTGAATTTGGACTTAAAAATATTTTGCTAACTGTATTTCAATAGAATTGGTAATTATATTTTTGCAATCTTTTGTATAGCATGGTATAGTATAGTAATCTCATGTATAGTATTTTATGCATGTAACATTATTCTGAGAAGGGTTTCATGGGCTTTACCAAATTGTCGAAGCAGTCTATGACAAAAACGTAGAGGTTTTATATTTATGCACATCGTTGTGATATCTATATCTGTCATAAGTATTTCTCCCCTAAATGGACTTTATATCAGTCTAGTTAAGTATAGCTCCCAAGGAGGGCAATACTGTGTCGAAAATACCTTAATAGTTTACTAGGGTAAGATTTTATACTTCTTATGTTGAGTTGTAATTCTGTTGCACGAATCTGTTGGGATTTTTGGCCTCCCTACTTGATATGTACAGATTCCGAAGAGAAGTGGAAGAATTAAACTTGGATTTCGCTATTCCTAGGAACCTGCTAAGTGATTTCTATAGGGAATCCCTAACATTACATGGGACTAACATACTGTATCTTGTCTCATTATTGCCACATAGAATGAGCACTAGCCATATCATTTTCAGGGGTAATTTGGAAAGGGTAAAGACTTTCAAAGAAATGTGAGTAGATGGACTTTCTATTTCTAGAGAAAAATTCCTTTTATGGAGGTAGTAAATAGAGCCAATTTGGATACTACATTTTAGGAAGAGATTGATTATGCTGGCGAATGATGAGGGAAACAATCCAAATATTGAAAACCATTTCATCCATGAGTATCTGTTGAAGGAACTAGAAACGTTTAGCCTGGAGAAGATTGGGGTGTGATGGGAATGAGTGTAACTTTATAGCTGTCTTCAAGTACTTGAAAAATTCTCAAGTAGAGGTATTAGATTTACTCTTTTTGACTCTGCAGAAAGTATGACTATGAGTAATGAGTAGCAGTTGAGAAGAGGCAAATTTTCAGGAAAAATATTAATAGATAGAGCTACTCAAAACTGAAGTGAACTTCCTCAGGGAGTAGTAGGGTCCTCCTGAGAGGTTCTCAAACAAAAGTTGGATGACTATGTATTATATACATTGTGGTGGGCCTACTTTCTTAGATATTGATTGGATTGGATGGCTGTTAAAGTTCCTTCTAAATTTGTAATTATGCAGTAGCTAGATCATGCAATAGATACAGCACCTGACCCAGAGGCAGGAAAACCTGAGTTCAAATCCAGGTATAGACACTTAATAGTTCTGTGTCCCCAAGCAAAACAGTTACTCTCTGTATGACTTAGTTTCCTCAGCACAGTGCCTGGCCACATAGTAGACACTCAATAAATGTTGATTGATCGATTGATTAAAATGGAGGCAATCATAGAACCTGTCTACCTCTCAGGGTTGTTATGAGGATGAAATAAGATAACGGTTATCTTTAAGCACTCTATAAATGTTAGCGATATGTCTTTTCTTTTTCATTTGATTCTGAGGAAATCTGCAATAAATCACATTGACAGAGTATTTCTCAGTTTTCAAAATGTTTTCCTCACAAACCTATGAGGAATGTAGCACAAGTAGTATTAACCTCACTTTACAGATGAAGGAACTTTGGCTTAGGTAAATGTCATGTGTTTTTAAGCACATTAATAAGCTAGATAACCCCTAGTCGCTTAGTCTCCCCCAATCCCCCACAAGAAGAGGCTGATGAGAATGGTAAATTGGTAGGAGATCATGCCATATGAGGATTGATTGAAGCAACTCAGAATGTTTAGCTTGCAGAAGACATGATGACATAGGATAGCCATCTTCAAGTGTTTGAAGGACTGGCATATGAAGCATTTCTAGCATTTACCAACTAAAAGTGGGATGGAATCCTTCCTGGGGTGTTAACTTCTTCTTCATTGGAAGCAGTGGTTGGATGATAATTTTGAGTGATAATTCCTTGGGCACATTGTGGAGAGGATTTCTATTCAGGTACAGAGTAGGCTAGATGTCCTCCAAGGTCCCTCTTAATTCTTTGATTCTGTACTGTTCCTCGTCTGCAGATCTGATCTTTTGTTCTTTCATTCAAAACTTATCAACTGCCTACAACAGTTCAAACTCCTTAGCCAGGCCTCCACAATCTAATTCCACATCCTTGCTTTCTGGTCTGGTTCCTATCTACACTATTCTCTGTGTGTGATCCTCCACCCAAACAGTCATCATTTCCTATGTCCCTCCTAGGCTATTTGCTTTTATACTGTTTCCTGTACCTGGAAGCCCCTTTCCTACAACCTTCATTCACCATACCTGCTAATTGAACCTTATCCATGGTATGCCCTCTCACATAAAATCATTTTATATTATAGTTCTCTTTATAGTATGTCATAATCCCCTACTAGATGGTAAGCTCTGTGAGGGTTTAGATTCAGAGCTTGTTTTATTGATTACATATATTTCCCCTGCTTTGCTTTACTGTAGGTGATTCCTGCAATGTTACTGACAGACAACAATCCAAGGAAACCTGTTGTGTTTTTGTAAGAATATCCCCGTTTGACCTACTGATGCTTCTTACTAGACACGAACAAATTCAAGGAAAGAGTCAAGAGATTTAAATGCATTTCTTCAGTGAAATGAATTGGATTCTAAAATACTTTGGGGAATAGAAACTTTTTTTTGTCATTTCTAAAGGTAAAAATATTTAAGCATTGAGCAAAAGACTTAAATGTATCAGAAATGATAATATGATTAGGCAAACATAAACAACCCAACAGTGTACTTTAAGGAAATGAAAATTACCAGAGAAATATGTGTGGTTTTTACTATCTGTGAGGGAAAACAAGAACAACAGCAAAAAAAAAAAAAAACAGTAAAAAAATGTAATGAATTAATGTATTTTAAACAGAAGCAAATTTAAGGACCATTTTCATGGAAATTGTTATGTTACTTAGGAGCAACCATTATGCTTTTTTTTTTAAAAATAAATGAACATTGTGGATTCATTTATGATGGCTACTGCACAGATGGTATTAATATCATTACATCCTTGAGCACTTTCTATCAGAATCTTAATATTTTCCACCAGGATCAATTGTTTTAAACCTAACATATGCTTTTAAAACATATCACTTACCATGGAAATTTCTGTCATTTGTATCTTTAGTCTTTGGGAGCTTCTGTGTTTGAACACACAGTACACACAGCTATGCTGTTTGAATACTGTATATGGTATCACGGTGAGAGAAAAATCTGTCTTGCTAACAGCCTGTGTGTTTATCGTGTGTATGTGGGTGGTAACAAGGGCAGATGGTCTCAATTTCGGTCACTTTCCTTTTTTAGGTTTTCTCTTCAACATAAATCATTGACACTTTTTATTCCAACACCTGTACTACTTAATTAAAACAAATAGAAAGAGTGGAATGGACAATTTGCTTCAGTGAAACAGCATTAAATGAAGAACCAAGTCATGGAAAGACGGCTGCTGTGAGGTGGCTGGGGAACAAAAAAAAATGAATTAGAGGGATCAATTCTCTCAGAGATGGGATAATTTAATAGAAACAGTGATTGGACTCATGTAACTTATTTCCATCTTTTAGGAAAGTCTACACAGCATTAGATAGATGAGTCAAAGAAAAGAAAAAAGTGGTTCCCTGTCTTTTGGTCAAGTCAGTTTATCAATCAGAGAGTAATATACATTGAAAATATGTCTATCTGTTTGTGTTAGTCCTTCGAAGACCGTGACCATGACATCAGAAAAATGATGACATGCCTTGCAGTTGACTTTGATTTGAGTGGGGGAGGGCTGTGCAAGGTCACCAGTCTCACTTTCCCCTCCAGAGCCATCTGAATCCAGTGACCAGATATTCATCAGGATGATTGGAGACAGCCTGGGATGCAATGGGAGACCTTAACCTATTCAGGTACTCACTTTTTCTGGACATTGAAAGCATAAGAAGTTATGAAAGAAGGAGAGTCTGTCCTAGGTTAGAAAGACCAATCAAAGATACATTTCAACCTCTTCAGAAAGCTGACCAGGAGACCAATTCCTAATGAGTTTTGTTGTTATAATTTTAATAACATCCCCCCACTGAAGAGACTGAGAATATTTAGCTTAATGAAGAGAAAAAGAAGGGCTTTCTTCAAGTATTTCCATGTTATTACATGGAAGAGGGACTAGACTTATTCTTTTAGGTTCCTGATGGCAAAACAAGGACTGGTTGATGGATAATGACCCCCCTGCCTCCCCAATTCATTATTTATTTGTTTTAACATTCTAAAACAAATTTTTTTTGAGTTCCAAATTCTCTCCCTCCCTCCAGTCCCTTTTCTACTCACTTAGTGGGCATGCAATATAATTTCAGTCATCATGTGAAGGCATGCAAAATGTTTCCAAATTAATTATGTTGCAAAAAAGACAGGGAACCACTTTTTCCTTTCTTTGACTCATCTATCTAATGCTGTGTAGACTTTTCTAAAATATGGAAATAAATTACATGAGTCCAATCACTATTTCTATTAAATTATCCCATCCCTAAGAGAACTGATCCCTGTAACTCATTTTTTTGGTTCCCCAACCACCTCACAGCAGCCATCTTTCCATGACTTGGTTCTTCATTTAACACTGCTTCACTGAAGCAAATTGTCCATTCCACTCTTTCTATTTGTTATTAAATAGTATAGGTGTTGGAAGAAAAAGGTGAGAAAATTATACTTCAATTTGCACTGGGAGTTAATCAGTTTTCTTACTTGAGGAAGATAGAATTTTTCATCATGAATAGATAACCACTTATACGGTAGGTGGTAAAGGGATTCTAATGCAGGTGTAACTGTTGGGATCACTTGTAAATTAAAATTCTGTGATACTGCGGTTCTTTCATGAAACATTGCTATTAATGCAACCTTTTGACTCCTTATACTAATTTATGCTAAAGTGTTAATGATTGTATTTTGCTATTATGCTGCTGCATCTCCTTTATCACTTCCCCTCCCCCATGTTAGGGTATGGTCATTTTAACCTGGGAGTTTTGGAGATTGGAGGTCTTCAAATAAAAATTTGGATGACTGCTTTTATGTTTTAGAAGAGGTTCTTTTTTGTTTTTCAGGAGTGGTGTAGAATGTATGTCTTCTGAGGTCCCTTCTAACTCTAAGATTTTCTGATAGCTTATATATATGCATATATACATACATACATATATATACATATATATGCATATATACATACATACATACATATATATATATTTTGTAGCACTACACAGTTTTGAAAGCAATTTCATATAGTTTCCTGTCCTGTACTCCAAACCATGCCTACTGCTCTATCTCTCTAAGGGATGTGTTACAAAGTCTAGAATTCCTTCCATTATGCATTCCTCTGTATCAAGGAACTGAAAGGAAAGCTCTTGTTAAAATATAAATATTTAGTCTGGTACAGATAACACATGAACCATTCATCATCTTTTTAATATCTTAGTATGTACCAGTTTGGGGCAGCTATTTGGCACAGTGGATAGAGTACTAGACCTGGAGTCAGGAAGACTCATCTTCATGGACTCAAATGCCACTTCAGACACTTACTATCTCTGTGACCCTGAGCAAGTCATTTAACTGTTTGCCTCAGTTTACTCATCTGTAAAATGAGCTGGGGAAGGAAATGACCAACCACTCTAGTCTCTTTGCCATGAAAACCCAACATGTGGTGACAAAATATCAGACTCAGTTGAAACAATTGGATAACAATAACAGAGCGATGGACCAGTCTATCAGGTGTGGAACACAGGACGGAAAGGTTTTGATTGGGAGAAAAAGGTTGGGACAATAGTTCAAGAAATGTCTGGTCACTGAGGGCAGACCAGGGAGGAATTCTACAATGAAAAGTCTCGGGCCACCAAAGGGAATACATAACATGTGGGCAACGGATTTCAAGAGGGAGGGAGTGAATAAAGTGAGAAAAGACATTGAAAATAAATAAGTTTGCTTAGTGCCAATCCTGATTTTCCAAAGATTTTAAGTGTACTCTTTGTAATATTCTCACGATAGCATTCTGTTATACAACTTTTTCTATGTAATTTGAGAGGAAGCTCAGTGAGGTGGATAGGAGATTTTGCTTGGAGTAAGAAGTCCTAGTTGCAAATTCTATCTTAGTCATTTATGAGCTGTGTAACCTGAGCTAATCACTCAACTCTTCTGTACCTCAATTTCCTCATCTGTAAAATGAGGGACTTGAACTTGATGGCCTCTCAGTTTTCTTTCAACTCTGAAGCTGAGTTCCCATGAACTTTCAGCTGAATGTGTATAAACGTACATATGTATGTGTGTATATATATGTTATATATGCAGACACCCATATGCACACATATGTAAAAGGCAGAATAATACAGTAGATAGACTTCTAACCTTAGAACCAGGAAGACCTGGGTTCAAGTCCTACCTCTAACATATATTGGCTATGTGACCCTGGATAAGTTACTGAATTCTTAAGTGCTCTCTTCTAGACAACTTTCTAAGACTGTGTTAAATTGCAGAAAAGGTGCCAACCTGGACCAATACAGGGAGTTTTATTATCCAAGGAATTCCCTATACTGATGAAGTCCCAGGATCTGTTCCTATCTCCATCTATGAAGGTGTATGAATATTATCATATATGTATATGCAAATACAGTGTATATATTATAGCTATATATGTAAATATATGCATAGGAATTATGCATTATATATGTTTGTGCAATACACATGCATGCATTGCATACACATATATAATGCATTATACCTACATATGAATTTGCATAAGCATATATAATTTAACAATCTTTTATTTAAAAAAACACATTTTATCTAACATATTCTAGTATTCTAGGAATTGTGGGGATACAAATTAAGTAGAAGATACTGTCACTTGTCTAGAGGAACCTGAAATCTGCTTGGGGAAAATAAGATAGATACATGTAAAATAGTTTAAAAAAATCTGAAAGTATGAAATAAGAATAAATATAAGTGAGAAAAAGACTATAATTCAGAGCAAAGGAATGATTGCTATTTAGGCAGAGCTTTCAAAAAAGGCTCATTAAGAAAATCAAGTCACTTTCAACCATCAAAAAAGAATCCATATATGATCTAGAGCTTCATAGAAAATTTCCTAATTTATTTAATATTGCTGCTTCTGAGGTAGATAAAGTTTGCTTGTGGTTACCTGATGGATAAATGTGATGAGTCAAAAGTTCTGAACTTTTGTGTGTGTGTCATGTACCCCTTGGAAGTCTGGTGAAACCTTGACAAAATGACATTTTTGAATGTACAAAATAAAGTATGTAGAATGACAAAAGAAGCCAATTCTATTACTATACAGTTATCAAAATATTTTTTGAAGGGACAAACACAATTGCACATTAAGAGTCTAGAAAAAGGACACTTCCTCCTCCCTATTGTAATAGTTATCAACATGTATGTTTTTTTCCCCTAACTAGATTAGAAGCTCCTACAGGGAGTGAGTCATATGCTTGATACATTACTGTATCACCCACAGTGCCTCCCTTAGAGAAGGCATTGTGTGATGCAAAACTAGTGCTTTTAGTCAATGCATCTCCCTCCTACAGTATAGCAGCAATCATGGTGAATAAATCCAGAGTATTGGCCAGGGTAGAAATGGAAAGTGGAGGTTATATTAACAGCCTGGGCAGCCACATAGTAGCCTTTGGGAATAACAGGCAAGAGAGCTGGGACTAGTGGTTTGGCACCAGGGAAACCTAACCCTGGAATGACAGTGCTGAGGATTCTTAATGCAGAGTGCTTGTACGTCAGCAATACTCAATGCTTCCTGGAGACCTGGTTTTATCAGGGTGTGTACGCCCTTCTCTGATAGGGATCCTGTTCCCTTTGCACTATAGTAGATGATATTCAGTTGTTTCTGTGACCATCACCTTGTGGCCAACCTTTTGGTAATGAGTTCACAAGTGATTCTTTGCTATTTCTTAGTATTTTTGTTGTGAAGGTCTTCCTATACTAGCAGGGAAGATAGAGAAAAAGTTACTTTACTGTTTGTGTGTGTGTGTGTGTGCGTGTGTGTGTGTGTGTGCGCGCGCGTGCACGCGCGCGCGCACCTTGTCAAAGGCTCCATGGGAGACCCAGGATTAGAAACCAGTTCGTTATTTCTAGTCTGTGACATGGTCCAGAGACTTCTCTTTGTTTGTTTGTAAATAGCAGTCTTGGGTAGCTCTCCTTGGTACTGCATAACTCAAGTGAGCTTGTTAAATCGAATCAATAATCAATTAATAAGTATTTATTAATCACTTACTAAGTACTAGTCACTCTGCCAAGAGTTGGAGAAATAAAAACTGAAAAAAGGTCTCTGTCCTCAAGAAACTGAAATTCTAATGAAACATACTCCCTTCTTAAAGGAATCCAAGAATTATGGAACTAAAATGGGTCTCCTAAGGGGTTATCTTCTTTCACCTCATGAAAGTCCAGGTCTCACCTCAGCAAAAGAGATGACTTGTGGTCCTCCTTTTAGGCATCTCTGGGGAAATTCAACAGCATCCAGTGATGGTCTCTTTCCTAATGGTGAATTATCCTTTAAAGGCATTCTTTAAATAATTTTCCCTTGTCCTTTCCCAGCTTGCTTTCTTTTCATTTTTATTTTTACCTGGGCATATGTCTCTGGGTGAAAATGATTAATTTCCCCCCCTCATTTTGCTTCCTGCCCCTGTCTATTTTCTTTTTGTCATCTGCCCTGTCGGATCTCCTCCACTTGGCTCCTCTTAACATGCATATTGCCTTTCTACTTAGAAACCTGAAACTCTCCCAGAACCCTCCCCATTTTTAGTGTCTTTGCTTAACACATATACTGTATTACTTCCACTTGAATCGACTTTTGTTTCCTTGGCTGAGGATCCTAAATTGCACCTACTTTCTAGCCCAGAACCTGTCCATAGTATATAACATGCTCTTTTTAAAAAAATGAACTTCCCAGATCTGCACTGTCCTTATGCATTTACTGTATGGAAACCCTCAGTGGCTAGCGATGGGCTAGAGTTGGGCTCACACCAATTACATTATTAGGTAAATTCTACCTATTGGATTTATATATTGTCTGACAGAAACATATAGTTTAAAAAAAGGAATTTAATCACCATACCTTTAAAGCTAATTAGAGCTCATTAAAGAGTTCATAGAGGGGTGGTGTGTTTTAAAAAATCATTAATTCTCTCCCTGCAGGTATCCTGCAAAATGTAGTTTCATCGGGTACATGGCATTTACAAATTCTGATTGGCATTTCCTTCTTTGTTGAAAAGAGAGCCTGGCTCAGTTTGCAGCAAATATGACAATGGGCTGTGCAAATGTACATCTGAAATACAGCTCTGTGGGGGTTAAACATTCAAGCTTATATGAGACAGCATCAGTTTCAGGTCAAAGTGCTCCTCTTAAATGATCAGCATAGAACAGGAAAAAGGCATTGAAGTGACCTTGCTGAGGGTCTAAAACTGTGCTGAAGCCTTTTCTGCATGATTAAGTGAGCAGAATCTTAGATTAGCTAAAAGCAGTGCAGAAACATAATGAGTTCACTTATTTTGGAGCATTTAATAACAGTTATAGACAGTTATGTGATCAGGCGGAGTTATGACTTATTCATTCTTTCATTGCTATTAAAATTACTGCATTTGAGGTTTTTAAAGTCATTGAAATAAAAAAAAGTCTGATTTATGTTAGGAGAATTTAGCTTGGCCTTTGGTCTCTCAGTTTTTAAATGATATAATTAGACTTTTTAAAGACCATTCTAAAAGCATTATTAGCATTTTGTATAGCTGAAAGTAAATGCATGTTTTGCGGATAGTTTAATTTTAAAAAGGCATAATAATACTTGATTCAGGCAGTGATATTCATAGATTATTAAGAAAAGATTTTTTGTATGAAATTTTTCAAAAGGCAATTGTATAATTTTAGTGATAGACTATATAGAATGTGTGTGGCTTCTGCTGTGTGTACACACACCCACATACACACACACACAAATCCCACACTTACACATACCCTAATTTCGTTTTTGAATGGACGTTACAAAGACATGGAAATAATGTAGCACAGATATTCCCTCTACCCATTTGGAAAAGAAGGGATGGAAAGAAGAAGTATCAGAGGACATGTTAACTCATGACCTTTAACATATTTCCTCTGAAATTATAGAGCCATTTATCAGCTGGGGGTGGGGAGGATGGAGGGAATGAAAAAGCCCACTTCAGAAATAGCAAAGAGACTCGCAGGTGGTTTGAATTAGCCGTAAACAAAAATTATTAATAAATCATTTGGGAGGAATATGGAAATGTCACTGATCCATCAATGTTTTCATATGATCCCACTCTTAAACTTTTTAATGTATATTTCACTGCATGCAAATCGGAATCCCCAGCCCCAGCACTCCCAAATTAAGCCTGGCTTCCACTTTCAAGAGGGTTATTGCCCAGCACATAAAAAAAGCACAGAGGAAACATATCTCCCCATAAAACAGTGAAATAAAGTGCTGGTTTTAGTTGGACACTACAGTAGGATTATTCAACGAGCACATCTTTGCTCATAAAATTGAGCTGACTGCAGCCTCCTTAAATGACAGCTATTTGTGCCACGTGTGTGTGTTCAGTAAACAGTTTGCATCTCTCTTTTGGCTGCTCAAAATGCAGGATACTCTGCTGCCGAGAGGCAGGAACTTAAAAACACTTTCCTAAGGAGGGACATAAGAAAGCCCTTTAAATTGCCCAGGGATACTGAGATTAGTAGAAGTAAAGGAGGGCTCAAATCCATAACTAATTCAGATGGGATTGGGGACCTCAGGAGACATCTGAATAAATAAATATCCATCTAGTCACTTTTAAGGGGAACAATTCACTATTTCCTTTGAACAGCTTGATTTAGAGGTTTACCTTCCTCATTATTAAGAAACACCCCAGGTTTTGTTTTTTTTTTTTTAAATCAAGCCTGAGTAGGACTAGGCATCCAATTGATCAATTCTGTTTGTTCTGGGCTGTTAATTGATAGGAAAAGATGTCACTTGGTTTTCCAGGAGGGGAAGGTCAGGTTATTTGGGTGACAACTGAGAGGTCAGAGAAGGGAAGCAGCAGCCTCCAGTGAATCCCCACCACTGATGTTATGTGAGGCGGCTGATCTGAAAACACTCTCACCATTTCCTGACAGTGATGTTAACTCCAATCTGGACAGTTTCCAAAGGGGATGGGATGGTCTGTAGCCGCTTAACGCATCAATACCACCACTGGAACAAGCTGCAGAGGGGGTGGGTGGGTGGATGAGCTCATGCAGTGCAGATCTCTGTCCACTAGAGACTGATCTCTGCCCAGTAAACATTTCACTGAATGCTCTGCAGTTGAGACTTGAACTATGCTCTTAGAGGTGAGAGGCTAGCGTTTCATCCACTAAAGTCATTTAGCCTTTTCCTTTGAAGGAAGATTGATTTTAAAAAAGCTATTAACCTCCAGTGATTTATCTCATCAGATCATCTATATTTTGTTCTGTTTATAATAAGACGATATTATATAGTTTGATTCTTCAGTTAATTCAGCTAGGTTCTCTGAAAGGGAAATACATGGAAAAAAATAAAGAAGGGGAGATAATAGAAAATTATCAGCACCCACTGAAATGAAAATGTTAACAGGAAAACAAAAGGTGCTGAGCAAATGTTATTAAAGATCTCGGAGGTATAATCATGTCTGACAAAAAAAAATGTTTCTGTGTCAACCTGGTTTTACAGAAAAGTTTTAGTATGTCCTATTGATTCTAAGGCTAGGCACCATGTTAACAAGGAGACAGAACCCTAACTCCTCTGGTGAAAAGACAAAAAAAGAAAAAAAAAGAAAAAAGAAAAAAGAGAAAGAACTCTCTTCTTTCTTGAGATGGTGAACAATAAAATCCAAAGAACTAGGAGTAATTAATTCATAATCAGAATAAATACAGAGGTGCACATGAAGCAGAAATTTCTAAGGAAATTGTACTGAAACACATTCTGCTAAGAGCTTGAAGTTAGACGTTTTATCCATTTTCAGTGAAAAATGAGGAAAATGTGCTAAGCAGAAGCCTGTTTTGCTGCTGTCCCTGGTTTCCTTTCAAATGAACTAGGAGCCAGTCGCTTCCTGGCTACAAACTCATGTTTGATTTATTGTATTATATTGATTGAGTTCCGACTTTGGGGGGAAAAAAAGCTTACATTTTGTGAATAATGCCTTCCCATTAATGACTTTAATTCATCCATCCCCCCCACTCCGAACTTTATGACAGACACTAATTTACATTTCTCCCAGAGTACCTGGTAGCAGAAGTACTGATATGTGTGTGTATATGTATGTGTGTATATACATATATGTATGTTCATGTATATATGTGTATATGTGTATATTTATGTATACATGTGTATGTATGTATGTGTGTATATATATATATATATATACATATATATTTAAAGTATACTTCTCCAGAATGTGCTAAGTATGTGTATACAAACTTAAGAAAAATCGATCTATATCTCAGGGGGTATGAGATTTGTCTTCCTCTTCTCATAGGTATTTAAGTGGAAAGTCAAAATGAAGGCTTACACTAACATTTTGATGTTTGATCAAATGTGCAACAATAGGTTTCTGTCACTCCCCTTTCCTATTGAGCTCTAAGGACCCGAAGGTTCTTTTGTTTCAAGGACTGTACCCTTGTCTGGACTAGTATTTGGGCAGGTGACACTAGCTTCACAAGGCCAGCTCTGACAAGATCTAAAAGGAGGCTTACAACTTCTCCTAGCTAAACATTTGTCCCATGCCTCTTAAGCTGGTCAATAAGCAAAACTCGACAAAGATATTGGAAAGCAAGGAACCAGTGTCAACCATCAGTGAGGAAATTAAGAGTCTAACATGTCCTATTCTATAGTCGCTGAGAGAGTGGAGATGATTATAAACTAACTCTATAGAAATTTGCAATAAATCCCCTTTATTCGTATTTAACAGTATACAATGAACAGAATTAGTAATAGCTTTTGTCTAATCTGTCCTCAAAGTTTTTTGGTCCCTATGGTGTTTCCATCAGATACAGAGATGTTCTTCAGTTTGCTTTTCCATAGCTGTGAGTGACTCTGGGATTGAGGATCTCAAAATTTTATGGATTTTGAGAGTAAATCAGACAATGTAGGATTCATGATGATAGCTAAGACTATCATAAGAAAGAATTTAAGGAAAACATCTCAAAGCAGAGGTTATGGTGATGCTTGCATATTTACCTTTGATCTCCATGTTCTTAATGGGGCTTATGTCAAGATAAACGTAACCTTCTTCTTTCCTACCACAACCCCATTTCTATGATTCTCTTTACCTCCCTATCAATCCTTATTCTTCCCTTTGAACAATAAATAGCATGGTATAGTAGCATATATATATATATACATACATATATATACATGCATACATATACATATATATACATATATATGTATATGTATATATATATAGTATAGTTCTGCAGTTAAAGTCAGAAGATCTGACTTCAAATTCTACCTTTTATTCTTATGTGACCTTGAGCAAGTCATTCAATTTATATTTATAACTAACAAGCGATATACTAGATAAATAAGGAAATAATGAACAGTGGGAAGGGACTGGGATTAAGAGGGGCAAAGGAAGGCTTCCCATAGAAAGTGACATTTTAGTTGGGACTTGAAGGAAGCTGGGGGGGTCATTATAGGCAAGAGGGATATCCAGAGAAAATATAGTAGAATATATATGTATAGAGTATAATGGAATACATGTATATATATATATATATATATTATATACACACACATATATGAAGAGAGAAAGATAGAGAGAGAGAGACAGACAGAGAGAGAGAGAGAGAGAGAGAGAGAGAGAGAGAGAGAGAGAGAGAGAGAGAGACAGAGAGAGACAGAGAGAGAGAGAGAGAGAATTAATACGTAGTTTTCTAAGTCAATAGATGGTTGATAGGATTGTTTATGTATGGTTTAGTGATCCCTATTTCTATTCTACATCACCAATGTACTGGATAGAGGTTGGATTTGGAGTCAGAAGACATGGAATCACATTCCAGCCTTGACACTGTACTAAGTGTGTGATGTTGGGTAAGTCACATAGGATCTATGACCTTTCACTTCCTCATTTGTAAAATAAGTGAGTTGAGCTAGATGGCTTCTAAGTTTCCTTTCCACTCTAAATCTATGGTTTCATAATCCTAAGGCACATATTCTCTTTACACCTCACTTTTCTCATCTGTAAAACTGAGATATTAGTACTTACCCAACCTAATAAATGAGGATATTGTAAGGACGTAAGCTTCTGGAGGGCAGGGACTGTCACCTTGATCTTCATGGCTTTAGTGCGTGGCACATAGAACAAGCTTAATAAATGCTTGTGGATTGATTATAATTCTTAAAATGCCTTTGTAAATGTGAGTTGTTATCATCATCCAGCTCTCTTTCCCCATTCTTATTGAGGGGTTATTTCTTGGCCATTTCTCTTGAAGTCTAATAAAGCATAACAAAACCTAAACACACTAAGGTGCTAGAACTCAGGTTCTGGAAGATCCTATGCAATCAAAGAGCAAAGTAGAACCATCTTCCTTGTTTTCATCCTTGTCATCCTTCTCCTCATCACCATCATCCAAGCCAGCATTTAAATAGCACCTACTGTGTGCCAGGTGCTATACTAAGTGTTTTACATATATCTTTGATTCTCATAACAGCTCTGGGTGGTAGGTGCTATCATTATCCTTATTGTACAGTTGAGAAAATGGAGACTTGCCCAGGGTCACATAACTAGTAAGTGTCTGAGGCAAGATTTGAACTCAGGTCTCCCTAACTCCAGATCCAGTGCTCAATCAATTAATTCATCCAGCTGACCTTAAAAGTGTTACAATATGAAACTGTCAAACTCAAAATTTATAATCCAAAGATCATATTTTTCCTTCTTGTGCTTTGGGATGTTCTGGGACTTTTGTGGGAACTAGAGAATTCTGAGAGTTAGATCTACCACCCAGTGTTCAGAAAAGATACTGGCAAACCAAAACCAATTGTTCAATTTTCAGTATGAACCTTTATGACTCAGAAATTGGAAAATGTTACAAATCAGGGTTTGTTTTGTTGTATTAATGATAGTCTAGACTTTGGAAAGTGATGGAGAAAATGTTAATGATAAAGATCAGTGTTAAAGTGTGTAAAGAGTATTTTTTTTTGGAGAACCGATTGTTAAACTTATATCAGCACACCAGCAAATATGTATATATGCATGTATAGACATGTGTACATATATGTGCATGCACACACACACACACATATATATAATCTATACACATACACAATCTCCCCACCACCCCCCATCTTTGCCAAGGCAATGTTGTGGATATTTCTCTTCTCTACTTTTCCAGTCCCTCTAACTGCTCCTTGCTTTTTAAAAAAATCACTTATTTTCCCCTTCTGGACTACCATTGATCATCATCTTAACTAGATATCTTCTATATAAATATGCTGAGGGTGGGGCAAAAGGATGGGACATACCATCTAATTTGTCCCCGAGGGATGGCCTTGGGCTCTGCATGCTCCTGAGGACAGATCTAGCCCTGGAACTCAGGATATATTAACCTTCCTTCTAGGTCTGCCCCTGGCTCTCTTTGTGACCTTAGGAAAATTGTTTTTATCCTATGAGCTAACATCACATCATTCACTTCCTTTCCAGGGCTAACCCAAGAATAGACCAGACTTTTCTGGTGCTTTGAGATCTTAGCAAGTAGGAACATGTAAATGGAACATGTCACTAGGCACTAGGGGAAAATTTATTCTTCTTGTTAGCTGGGTGTAAAAAAAAAATGTGGACTTGCATGCCAGTCTTGATAGCTTGATTTGAATTAATTAGGCTGGATATAAAGACAGGAGCTAACCTGTCACTTAGAATACGTTATGAAGTAAAGGTTTTGGAATATACTTGCAGCAATTTTAATCAAGCAAGATCTTAGTCTAGCAAGCAATCCTGCTCTTAAATATTTCAGTGGGGGCCTTACAGAGAATATCCTGGTGGAACACGGAGGTAAGAGTGGCAGCAGCGGGACAGGTACTCATTTCATGCTTCTCTTGGTCTCTCCTCTGTCCTCTGGGTGTCAGTGGCAGTTCCCCAGACTCAGTTTCCAGGTTAGGACAAGACAAGGAATTGAGAATGACAGACAATACCTGACCCCCTACCATAGCTATCACCACTCTGGTATCACTGCTATAGGTGCTGCTCAACCATTTTAATTGCATCCAACTCTTTGTGACCCCTTCTGAGTTTGTTTTATTTTTATTTTTGCCAAAGATAGTGGAGTAGTTTGCCATTTCCTTATTTTATAGATGAGATACTGAGGCAAATAGGGCTAAGTGATTTACCCAGTGTTATACAGCTAGTAAGTGTCTGAGGCCAGATTTGAACTCAGGAAGATGAGTCTTGATTCCAGGCCCTGTGCTCTGTCCACTATGACACCTAGATGCCTTCTGGGATCGTTACATAAGTAGAATCTTTCTAACTCTGACAGAGACCATTATAGCATAAAACACAGATGAATATCTACAAGGACATTTGCATGATGATGCCCCATGGTGGACAACATGATCCCACTATCCATGGTGGAAATGATCTCATCAGTTTGATATACAACACAACCCACTACTATTATCCATGGAGAGACAGTGTATACAATACAGAGAACACTCTTTCTAGCCTCAGAGGACCTGGGTTAAAATCCTGCCTCTGGTGATTGGTCAGGTGACTTAACCTGTTGGGTCTTGGTTTCCTTCACTGTTAATTGAGGAAGTAAGCCTCTGAGGTCACTTCTTGGTCCTATGCTTTTTTCATTCAGTAGAATGACTGTTCATATCTTTCTGCAAATTCTCTATAGAGGACTCAGTGAACACTCTGGAGACCTTGCCTTGGGTCTTTTTATTTCAGTCTCTCAGAACAGTGACCTGAAGAGACTTGGCAGAGTCTACTAACACCCATGGAGCTAAAACCAGCAAGCTATAGAAGACTATATATGGAATATAGGAAAAATATGGGAAAATATTCATGAGCTATACTTCTTGAAATTTTCCATAAAGTCACCTTACTCAAAGTCAGGCATTTCAAAGAGAGAGTATCAATGACTAATTCTTAAGCCGTGTCATAATATAACTGGTTTCCTTTGTAATCCTATGTATTTTAGTGTAGTGCCTAGCACATAGTAGGTGGTAAATAAATGTTTGTTGACAATTTTATATTATGAATTTTAAAACATGGTTCTATGCAGGAGTCTGTAGGCCACACCAAACTGCCAAGGGTCAATGTTACAAAAAAGGCTAAGTACTTTTACTATTAAGAAATGAGAAGGAATCCACAACCCAAATATGAAAGTAATGTCAGTACTTTATAGCCCACACCTCTTGCTGCTAGCATATTATGTACAACATCCATCATTTTGCTTATTCTGCATAAATTCCTTAAGCATATAATTAGGGGTTTGAGGGTAGAGTGGACATTTATAAAGTGTAACACATAGGATTTAGCACCATGGTTAAACTTCAGTTAATACTGCATAAATTCTGTTGCATTGAGGGTTGAACTAAGAAAGGGTCACATCTATCTAAAATAATTTGGTAGCTGTTTTTTAAAGTACATCAGTTTCCTACAGTATGAAATCAGAAAGGACATTAATCCAACAATTTTACTCATCTCATCTTTTTTTAGTTCATGCTGAACATGATTCCTTTCCCCGTATAACATGTGAGAAAAGGTGAGTTTAAAAGAACTCTAGTCCAAAGGCAGTGGAAAGGTGGTTCTGTGGATAGAGTGTTGGACCTGGTATCAGGAGTGCACATCTGACCTCAGACACTTTCTATCTGCGTGACCCTAGACACATCCTCTACTCTCCTTGTTTTCCTTGGAGATAACAGCAGTACCTACATCTCAGGGTTGTTGAGTGGATCAAATGAGATAATTTTTGCAAAACACTTAGGAGAGTGCCTGGCACACAGTAGGTACTTAATAAATGCTTGTTTCTAGACTTTTTCTTCTTTATAGAGCTGCTTCATTCCACATAGTTTGGATCACTGTAATAAAATACATAGGATTACAAAGGAAACCAATTATATTGAAATAAAAATATAATTTTTTTCTCCAACCAATCTGTGGTTAACCACCTTTACTTTAAGGTCACAATTTGTATACAGTAATTACAGTTATATGAAATCTGTCTTGAAACAAAGAAAGTAACAGTGATGAGGAATGATAAATGAACTGGGAGAAAAGAACTCAGAAATCCAAAAGTGTAATGAAATTTTCATATTATCATAGATTCAGAGCTGAAAAAGGAGCTTAGAGAGATATTCTACTTCCCTTATTTTGCAGATGAGAAAACTGATGTCCCTCCCTGCTCCTATCTTTCATAAGAGAATATGAGCTTCTTGAGGGAGGGTATTATATCACTTTTATATATTTTTGTCCTGAGTCCCTAGCATAGTGTCTAGTACACAGTAGGAATTTACTAATAATTGTTGGGTGTGTGGACAACTTGTCCAAACTCATATAGGTGACGTGGGAAAGATAATATATGTGGCATCTTGTATCCCAAATAAGGTAGGACAACTTAGCTGTTAACACTATTACTTTATATTTTTCTGACTCATCTAAGGAGCAAGGCATATATCCAAAGTGACCAAGGTCATGACATCTTTTGATGAGTGGTCAGGAACTTCTTTGAGTCTGTTCAGTCCCGTCTTCTCTCAACTCTTGAAATCAACACCACATACTTTGGAACAGACTTCTGTGTTTTGTCACAGACTGTGATCTTTTAAACTTCATTTTGTCTTATGTACCTTTTGGGTAGACTGATGAAGCTTATGGACCCTTTCTCAGAACAACTTTTTAAAATGTGTAAAATCGAATACAAAGGATTATAAAAGAAACCAATTACATTGAAATACACTTATTGAAATATATATATATATATATATATATATATATATATATATATATATATATATATATATGTAAACTCAGATTTGTGGACCTCAGGTTAAGAATTCTTGCCTTAGATTAAGAAAATTCCCCTATAAGATCAATTGTTGCTCTAGCAGAAGACATCCTTATGCTCTTAAAATCCAGTGGCAAATTTTATGCCCATCAAGGACGAGGGAGAGTTCTATTAAAACTGGAAGGAAAATATTACCAATGCTTTGGGGTCTCACCAGAGATAAAATACTATTTCTAATAGACTAGAGTTTATTTTGATCCCAAAAGGTTTACTATATAAGGAAATGTAAAGGTGTAACATCAGTCCCCAATCTGCCTAAAAAAAATGTTTTAGAAATGCCATTGGCAATCTGAGGCAGAACAAGCTCATGTCAGTAATTAAGAGCTAGTGCTTATATATCATTTTGGCAGTTATGTGTGTGTGTGTGTGTGTACACGTGTGTGTTTGTCCTTCGTTGCCGAAGAAGACCATATCAGAGAAATGATGACATGACTTGCATTTTGTTTCTTGAGTGAGGGAGGGCTGTGCAGGTCACCAGCCTCACTTCTCCCCCAGAGGCATCTGAATCCAGTGACCAGATATTCATCAGGATGACTGGAGATAACCCAGGATGAGGCAATTGGGGTTAAGTGACTTGCCCAAGGTCACACAGTTAGTGAGTATCAAGTGTGGTGGCACAGTGGATAGACCTGGAGTTAGGATGACTCATCTTCCTGAATTCAAATCTGATCTTAGGCACTTATTTTCTGTGTGACCCTGGGCAAGTCACTTAGCCCTGTTTATCTCAGTTTCCTCATCTGTAAAATGGGCTGGAGAAGGGAATGGCCAAACACTCCAGTATCTTTGCCAAGAAAACTCCAAGTGAGGTCACAAAGAGTTGAACACAACTGAAAATAACTGAACAACAATACATATCATTTCAAGGTTTATAAAGTACTTACATATGATATACTTGATTCCCACAACAATCCTGTAAAGTACGTGTTAGTATTGTCTCCATTTTGCAGATGAGGAAACTGAGGCTTGGAGAGACCAAGTGATTTTTCTTGTGTCTGAGTCGAGATTTGAACTCAAGTCTTCCTGACTCAAGGTTTGGGTGTCTATTCCCTGCACCACCAGTAATAGGGAAGTTACCCATGTAAAGATGAGAGAGGGTAATTTTTGCCAAGGATAAACGAGGAAGTGCTCATGGAGGACCGAGGAGAAGCGTAACTGGAAGATAAGACTGAGAACCCAATCTGAATGATTGGGAGCTACTGATATCCTAAGGTTCAGATGAGTGAGGCTGCTGCTCACAGCATTTAAAAACTAAATGGATATGCTGACGATTAGGAAGCAAAAATAGAAGGTGCGTTGGGAGGTAACTCTTTGTTTGAACCCAAGCTGGAATCTCATTTCTTTTGCCTATGGAGGCAGCTCTGCTCACCCCGGCTGACACTGCCAGCTACCCAAAGGGATGGGTCTTAGGCTTCATACTCATAATGCAAACTGGCCATGCTTGAAATGAAAGATTATTGATGGAAAAGGAGAATTACTTTATGGCAGCACAAAACCCAGCACTTCCAGATGGCGCAAATAAATTAAGATCTAACAGCCTAGCAAGTTTGACCATTTACTAGAAACAGCTTTTTAAACATTGCCTATGTAAGTTTATTTTTCTCCTAGTCTTTCAACTGTTTTCCATTTAGGACCACTGAAAGAGAAAGTATCCACGGATAAAAGAGTGATGATAGGGAAAACAAAACGCTAACGCCACATTCATTGAGAATGCCTCTTCTGCAGTCACATAGAAAGGACTGTTGTATGTGGCAGATGTATTTGTACAAGGTAGATTTTTCCTGGGTTACACAGCTCTCGGAGCAATATTGTTGCTTCTTTCACCCACCTTTTAGGAAGGCAATTTTGTGAATATGGAGCACACATACAGCAGGTATACAGTTTTTGGGGAGTTTTTAATTAAAATTTAAACTATATGTATTGAAGATTCCAGTTAAAGAAGTTCCCTTAGATTTAAAAGCAACAAATCACAGAAGGTTTTAATATGGAAATAATGGTTAGGT
Source organism: Bettongia penicillata ogilbyi (assembly GCA_023548195.1). NCBI lineage: Eukaryota > Metazoa > Chordata > Mammalia > Diprotodontia > Potoroidae > Bettongia > Bettongia penicillata. The sequence goes on along the minus strand of JAJHZJ010000603.1, from coordinate 711,141 downwards.
TACCAAATACATAGACTTACATATCATTTTCAAAAATTTCATTTCACTGTAGCATCTCCTCCAATCAGATATAATATAGAACAATGTTGAATTAAATCTTATTCCTGCCTTTTGGCTACATTATTCTTATCAATGTAATAATCTGATATGTTTTCCATCCAAGGACAATATATTAAATGGATTTTTGAAACAGACGTGGAAGGAGCTTACTCCAAAAATTATTTTGAGGCAGTTGGTGGCTCAGTGGGTTGAGTGCTGGGTCTGGAGTTCCAATGAAGCCTCAGACACTTTCTGGTTGTGTGATCCTGGGCAAGTCACTTAACCTCTGATTGCCTGACAAAAGGATCCACTGGAGAATGAAATGGCAAACTCCTCCAGTATCTTTGCTAATAAAACCCCATGGACATAATTGGTGTGCTATGTCACTACTGACCAACCACGAAACAAAGGTAGATGTTAAATAAATGGCAACTTGTTGACGCAATGGCCAAAGCATTAGACTTGGAGTCAGAAAGACCTGAATTCAGATCCAAACCCAGACATTTGGAATTTTGTGTGGCAGATGTAGCTGTATAAAGCAGATTTTCCCCTCAGTTACTCAGCTATTAGAGCAATACTATTGATTTTTTAATTCATCTTTTAGAAAGGATAGTTTTATGAATATTAAGTACATATACAACAAGTATACAGTTTTTAGAGAAGTTTCTAATCAAAATTTAAACTTCATGTCTTAAGGACTTAGATTTAGAATGATAAATTGAGAAATGATAAATTGAGAACTTTGAAACATGGAAAAAATGTTGGGTTTCCAAGGATATAGACCTAAACTGTATTTTAAGAATGTTAGACAAGGAGTCAGACAGCCCCAATTTAAAATCCAGCCTCAGACGCTTACAAGCTTAATGACCCTGGACAAATTGCTTAAAGTCTGCCTCCATTTCCTCATTTGTATAATAGGCATTCACCTCCTAGGCTTGTTGTGAGGGTCAAATGAGACAGTATTTATTTATTTATTTATTTATTTATTTTTCTACTTGCTTTACTTAGGTCTCTTTATATTTTCTATTTGGTCAACTGAGAAAGTCAGTTTATTTGTTTCCATCTGAAGAAAGTCTCCCTTTTAGAATATAAAATCCTTGAGGGTAGGGGCCACATAACTTTTGTCTCTTTATCCTCAGGTCCTACCAAAATGCCTGGTAATAAGTGTTGGTTGATATTCAAGCATTCCTCTAATTATAATTAGTAATAATGTATTTTATTTGATACATTTAAAAATATTATTCTAAAAAAGGATCCTTTTTTATGAACTGCCAAAAAAGGGTTCATAACACAGAAAAGGTTAAGCCCCCCTAAACAAAAATACTTTACTGAGGCATTGTGATGATGAATTAGAACATTTAGAGTCTCATGGTGTTGCTATGATAACTGACACATATTCTAAAACAATTTGAATTTCTGGAATGACAGTTTCCCTACAGTGACCTAAGGTTAATGGAGGTCTTTGGTTATTGGATGGCATGCTCCTTTTATTGTCTACAAAGGAGAACAGGCTCTGAAAGTAATGTCTAGCTTTAGAAAAGAGAGGGAAGATTTGTGTTGTCAAGACAAAACCATTTTCTTCCATTATTAGTATGTCTACTACTTCAATGGCTTTATGATGGTGTACTGGATGACATACTGAATTTGGAGATGGCTGACCCTAGCTTAAATCTCAGCTCTGCCAGCTCTGTGAGCTTGGGCAAATCATGTCTGTGCTCTGGGTTCAGTTTCCTCAGCTATAAAATAAGGGAGTGTGATTAAATGACTGTTTAGATCTCTTCCAATTCTACATCTACTTGTGTACACATGAGTACTCTCTCCACCAGGGAAGATTATTACCACTTCTAGCCCTTGGTTCCACAATTAAGTATGTTGTTTACCAGACATAAGGTCTGATGGTAAGTTACATATCATCTTTTCCTCTAGGTACTTCTCATCAAAAAGAGATAGAAGTAGCATGGTATAGGGCTTGAATTACCTAACAGTAACTCGTAGTTTGTTCCTAGATTATAGACTCAAGCACTTAAACTGAATTCCCTTTCTCAAAATGCATGATTTTTCCTTTTTCCTTTTAGTTTACTTCTATAGGCATTTCCCCCCCTTCTCTCAAGTGTCTACTATGTTCTAGGCACTGTGAACATAATGATGAAATGAAGGCAGTCTCTGCTCTCAAGAAGCTTATATTCTACTATGGAGAATTTTTTTTTCTGTACTGGACCTGTTATTTTTATGGATGTAGGGAAGTCTGAACGAGGAAAATTCTTTTGCCAATACAATTGGTAGCTGGCCTAACTTAATGTTTAAAAGTTGCCTGGAGCACTGAGAGGTTAAACAATTTATCTGGGATATTATAATTTGGTATCAGGTATGGTGGTGGTAGTGGTGGAGAGGAAACAATATTTAAATTGATAAATGAATATGATATAATTTGAGTAGAGAGAGAGTATTAAGAACTAAGTGGATCCAAAAGGGTTTTCCACATGGGGTAGCACTTGAGTTGAACTTATAAGGAAACAGCATTCTAAAATGCAGAGGTGAGGAGGCAATACATCATAGGGGGCCTTGAGATGACCTCTTTCAAGGCAGTGATGGGAGAAGGGGGATGAAAGGAGAGAGTGAAACACAGAGTTCAGGGAACAGTAAATAGACCAGTTAGATTGGAATATAGAAAGTATGAAGATGATAGGTATGAAATGAGTCTGGAAAACGTAGGCTGGAGCCTGATCATGGAAGGTTTTAAAAGCCAAGCTGAGGAGTCTGCATTTTAACCTACCACAGAGATGACCTCAACCTCCTCACTTGGGAAGTGATGAGATATGTCCATTTCCAAATTTTCAGGGCAATAGATCTCAGAGAAAGAATTCTAGGGATTTTGCTAGCCAGAAACTAGAATGGGATTTCCTTGAGGCCAAGAATAATTTACGACAGGCCATTTGGAAAGGATGTTTATTTGACTGACGGTGTACTCTGTACTGACTAAGGAAAAATATGTAGTAAGTAGCAAGTTTTTACACTTTCCTATAAGAATACAAGTTAAGACTGCAAAACCCTTGTGAACACAAAGTGTTACTAAAACATAATGAAATAATTTTAAATTCACACACACACATACACACATATATATTGTCCAAGTTCCCCATAGGCCAGCATCTTGAGGTTCTCCATTTACTTACTCCATTGCCTTCTTCTGGATGATGATGATGGCAGCTACATTTATGTAATACTATATGCCAGGTACTATGCTAAATATTTTACAATTACTATTTAATTTCATCCTAGGAGGCAAATGAGATTATTTTTATTATGCTATAAATGAGGAAACTGAGGGAAACAGATTGTCATTTGCTCTGGGTCACAAAGGTAGAGAGGCTATTTGGAAAGAATGTCAATGTGAATGCTTGTGAACCAGCCAAATTATCATCATCCTTCCTAAAATATGCTCAGTATTGAACACAAAACTTCTAGATATGGTCTCAGCAGGGCAGAGTACATAACAGAATTATCACCTCTCAATAGCCTTCTTAATGAAACATAGCACTGCTATACACACACACACACACACAAAGACATACACATAAATATGCATATGTATATATGTGTCTGCATTGCTCTATATCACACTGTTGACCCATATTGAGTTTACAATTCACTGCTGTGCAACACCTCCCCCAATCATTTTTTTGAGTGGGGTAGAATTTTATTTTCCTTTTTCCAATTACATGTAAAACCATTAAAATTCTTTTTAAAAATTTTTGAGTTCCAGATTCTTTCCCTTCCTCACTCCCACTTTATGGAGAAGGCAAGCAATTTGATTTAAGGTTTACTTGTGCAGTCATGCAAAGCATATTTCCATATTAGTCATGTTGTGAAAAAATAACAGACCAAAAATTCCTAAGAAAAATAAAAAAAAGTATGTTTTGATCTGCGTTCAGACTCCAACAGTTCTTTCTTTGGGGGCTGGATCCCAATCCTTTTTAGATGAAATTCTATTTAGCAATGTCTTGCCTTAAATTTTCCTTGTAGGAATCATCATTTCTTCCTATTCCCTTATTTCTTCCCAACTCACTCTATTTTGAAATAAGTAAAAACAAAAAAAAAAACTTTAGTTAAGCAATAAGATATATCACTAAAGAATGAGAACGCCACATGTGTAAAATGAATCCCTTTCGGGCCAGAGACTAGGGATACCTTCTTCCCCTCACAGGCTCCAATTCTAGGCTCATATGGATGAAGATTAGTCCTGAAAGAAAGGTGTCATCTCTTTTCTTATTGGCTTTGGATTTTTTCCTCTTTCCTAGAGCCCTAGAGAAAATTATATAAAGCTTAGATTCGGATCAGAAAGGAATTCAATGGAGAAGTCAGGTCAGATATAACTATATTTTTCATCCACCACAAAAGTGAAAGTGTTAAAACATAAAAGACTCACAACTATGCCTTGACAAAGACTTAAAATGCGATATAATGACCTATCACTTCAATTATATTCTTGTAGGAGGTTGATACATGATGCATAAAATATGAAACATTTGTTGGAACTGTTAATGAGGTGATTGACCTTTACCTCAATTTTCTACTTTTTCGGAGGTATTCCCTCAAATTCTATGTCTTCTGGCTAGTTGGGGCATCCTTCTCATGGTGGCTATCTTCTCAAAGTGTGTAGCTGCAAAAGAATCTTCCTGTTGCTAGTCAACTCCAACTGAGATGGCTAGGGAATTTCAAACCTTTAAATTCGTGAAGTTGCTGCCAATGTTAGAAAGGGCTATCTCAGTATCACTAGTGGTCACCTATACTCAGGTAAAGAAACACATAGCAGAAAAAGTATGGGCTCAGGCTCACCTAACAGCATGTTTGTCTGCTGATTATATGCAAGCAACCTTCATAACTGCCTAGTGAATGAAGAGACAGGTAGTGCCCTTTCCTCATGGTAAATCCCAAAGAATTCCAAGTCACATGTTCAGGAGACAGAAAGAAAAGAGTAAAAGTAGATGTGGTTTTTCTCTTTAAAATGTTTATTCAGTAATAATGACTTTTCTTGGCCCGTTGTCTAACACTTTGACAAGGTCATCTCTCTGGTGCCATCACAGAAACCAAAGAACTGCTATACCATGCCAAAGTCCTTCAGTCCTGAGCACACTACCACAAAGAAGTGGTTAAAGGCTCTGTTCAACACAGAGCATGCTCCACTACAGTAAGCTGTAGCCATAGCATATTGGGAGGTGGGAATGTTTTGTTATTATCAATAGATTTTCTACTTGTTTCCTTTCTCATTCCTGCACCAGTTTTCAAAAGTTGTCTCCACATAAATTAAATGATATGCTTTGCTATTATATTTCCTTACGATTTTCAAATTTGTTTGGAAAATATTCTGAATTTAGTAAGAAAAGAATTTGGATTTCTTTCCTCTAATATTTTATAGAGCAACTATTTCAATGAACTTCTAACTTGTATAAGGTTAATCCCCTTTTTCATTCCACAGCCTGATTCTGAGTTGTTTGGACATAAAGTTTGGACAAATAGCTGTAAAACTTGAAAAATATTTCGGTACATGTGCTACTTACTGTTTGCAGAAAGTAGAGGGAAGATCATCTTTTAAAGATGGACCTTGATGTCAAAATTGGCTATCTCAGAACATATGTTTACTATTACTAATGCCTACTGACTATCTCCCACAGAGGTTCCTATTTATTCTCCATTTCCAGTTTACCCATTTGTGGGGGGAAGAGCATGGAGAGTTATAGAAGAGAAATCCTCTCAATCCTAGGGAAAGTCTTAAAATTCCATTGACTTTGCTTGGCTTTAGAGCTGTGTGAAAGTTGATGTTTTCAGTCCATAGAAGTTCATGCAAACTTTTTTTTTCAAGTCTTGGATCATTTAGGTTCATATCCCTTGGGTGTCATTAGAAATTCCAATTTGAACTAACAGGAATTCTCAGAACTAAATTCACCAAAAATGGCTCTGTGATCCCCCAGGGATTTCATGTTTAGGTGAAGGACTGCCTAGAACCAAGGGAATAGAACAGATGATCTATTGTGCTCCCTTCAGGGGCCCCTGATTTAATGATGGTAATTTTCAGCATATTTAAAAAAAAACTGGTCTGTTTTTGAATTGGTAGCCAAAACTTAATCATCTCAATTTATAGTTCATTGCAAGAAATATTCCTATCTTTGCTTGATGAGTTTAATTACCATATAGCCACAAGGTGGCTTTTTGAATAGAAACACTGAAAAGTCACAGAAATGAACACTATTGGGGAAGATAGTCAGGCTTCATTTGGCTTTGTATATCATTTAGAAAAAATCCAGGGGTACTTAATTTAGTGTCAGAGAATCTTGGTTTGACACTGATACTGACCCTGACACTACTTATATAACTGTGGGTAGATCCCTTAATTCTTCTGGGCCCTAGTTTTCTCATCTTTAAAATGTTGTTTAATCATTTTCAGTTGTGTCTGACTCTATGATTCCATTTGGGCTTTTCTTGGTAAAGATATTGGAGTAGTTTGCCATTTCTTTCCCCAATTCATTTTATAGATGAGGAAATTGAGGCAAACAGGGTTAAGTGACTTACCCAGGGTCCCGCAGCTAGTAAGTGTCAGAGGCTGGATTTGTAACTCAGGAAGACGAGTCACCCTGATTCCAGGACTGGCACTCTTGTCCACTGTGCCACCTAGCTGCCCTTTAGTTTTTAAAATCAGTGGTCTGGATTAGATGACCTTAAGATCCTTAAGAACTTTAAATCTGTGACCCTATGATTTTATGTACCTGATAATAATTGACATAGGAGTTTAATAAATATCTATTGGTTAATTGGCCTGCATACTGCACTTTAAGGTCTGTGAAAGAAAGGAAGGAAGGAAGGAAGGAAGGAAGGAAGGAAGGAAGGAAGGAAGGAAGGAAGGAAGGAAGGAAGGAAGGAAGAAAGAAAAAGAAAAGAAAGAAAGGAAGAAAGAAAGAAAGAAAGAAAGAAAAAGAAAAGAAAGAAAGAAAAAGAAAGAAAGAAGGAAAGAAAGAAAGAAAGAAAGAAAGAAAGAAAGAAAGAAAGAAAGAAAGAAAGAAAGAAAGAAAGAAAGAAAGAAAGAAAGAAAGAAAGAAAGAAAGAAAGAAAGAAAGAAAGAAAAAGAACGGGAGAAAGAAATCTTTATTGCTATTGGTATATCTCGGTTTAAGCCCCTCTCTGTCACCTACTGACTATATGACCCAGGGCAAATGTATCGTATAACCTCTCAGTGCCCCATAACTATCTAAGACTGTAAATTAGGAGGGTTGGTGACAATCAGCCTTGGCAGAGGGAGTTCTTTCTTTGCCAGTCCAGTCAATAAACATTTATGAAGCAATGACTATGTGTCAGGCTCTGTGCGAGCACTGAGGGTACAAAATAGGCAAAATAGGTAAAAGGCACTTCTTGCTCTCAAAGAGCTTACAATCTAATGAACCCTCTACAAAGATGAAATCACAGATATGACTGAAAAAAAGGTAACTTTTAGTCAACAACATATTCAGTTAACTAAAGCCTTCCATTTTGTATTTTCCTGGGCATGTTCTAGAAGTGCCTGCTTTCTGTATGTTTCACATACACAGACAGGCAGACACATACAGACACACACATGCACACACATACACAGACACACACACATACACAGACACACAGACACACAGACACACACACACTTCCTGAAATTAAGAAAACCCATTCATAGAGATGAAACTCTGAGAAAACTTGGGAAAGCTGATTCCTGTGATAAATTCATACAAGAAGAGACCAGATATAGCTGGCCGGTAAGGATTTTGATATTATCTCTTGAGGTGAGACAATAGCATTTCATGTAGGCCATCTCAGTTTTCAATTTTAAAAAGTATCTCAAAAATGTATGATAATAATCTGAGAGCTTGATAAACAAATAGGCTAATAAATTAGCCTTTCTAAATAATTATTTATTCAGGAACAGTGACTGATTAGATCATTCTTCCTAACCATTTTATATTCTTGAGGAAGGCTAATTCATTGATCAATAAAAGCCTGCTGAGAATTTCCTGATTTGATCTGAATTCTTCCTCTGTAATTTTCTGGTGTGCATGCAGCTCCCATTTACTTACTTATTCATTTTTTAATATTTATTAGATGTGCCTATCAAGGTAGTCTCTAGGTGCACTTACCAAGTTTAATAGCAAGAGAATGATCCTACGTTTTAGTTTATGGCAGCACAGACCCAGGGCCTCAAAGAAATTAATCTGTGGGTGGGCATGTGAGAATCTGAATACAAATTTAAAATGTGCTTCAAATCTCCTGTGCCATGCTATTGTGACGCCATGACCCTTACAATTATGACATGAGTAGCTCATGTCAGGAAGGTTGACTGAGTGGTTTGCAGACGTGTGTGTGTGTGTGTGTGTGTGTGTGTGTGTGTGTGTGTGTGTGTCTGTTAAAGACCAAATACTCTGAAGTCTCTTTCCAGGGCTTGCCTACAACCTAATTCAGAAAATAGGACAATTGCTGTAGTGGGGATGGGAAAGAGAATTGGAAGTGTCTACCACTGAGTATTTTATATCCAGAGAAATTTCCCAGCCTCCCACCTGCTGGCCCAAGGCTTCCTCCCTGTGCTTTCATTCTCCCATTTTTTTCTTCTCTGTGACCATGCTTTCCATCTTAGACCTCTCCAACTAGCCTAACTTGTCTAAAGCCATTTTCAATCCAGTTGTCATTAGAGTGGCTGCTACAATTCAGAAAGGAAGGGGATTGTCATGAGAGATGTCAATGCTTGGAGTGGGGTTGGGTATTGGTCCTGGAATGAGGAATGCTCAGGCTCTGTAGTCCTTACTCCTACTAGTCTATTGTAAGAGATGGGGCATGGTCATTCCCATTTACATTTTAAGTTCAAACTCAAAGTCCTTCCTTTATAAGGCAGTACAGCCTGAAATAATAGTTGAACTTTACATATCACTTTGAGAGATAATATGGAATGGTGACCAGCCTTGAAATCAGAAATACCTGGGCTCAGTCGCTGACCTTGTTAAAATACTGGCTGTGTGACTGAACAAATCATTTATGCTCAGAGAGTTCTCTAAGAATATAAGTTAAAGACAAGTTGTTGATTTTAATAGACAAAGAAAGGAATTTAATAATCCATAATGAGCTCAATGATCTTAGAAAAAACATAGAAAGATGTGCACAAAATAATGGAGAGAAATAAGCAGAACCAAGAAAACACTGTATACAGTAATAGCACTTTTGTTATAAGAATAACTTTAAAGGAATAAGTCATTTTGACTATTATAAATGCTAAAATTGACTATAATGGACATATGAAGAAAGATGCCATCTCTGTCCAGATGAAGAGAAGTATGTATAGAATAATTTTACAAATATATGTATATGTGCATATATACATACACACATACATACATACATATGTGACTGAGTAGTTTGCAGACTGTGTGTGTGTGTATGAAAGACCAAATACTCTGAAGTATCTTTCCAGGACTTGCCTATAACCTAATTCAGAAAACAGGATAGTTTATATGTATATACACATGTATATATATGTATACACACATACATACATATCTATGTGCACACACATACATACACATGTATATATATATGTATATAGATAGATAGATACCTATTTGTGTCTAATGGTAGCCATCTCTTGTTGGGCAGAGGGAAGAAAAAAATACATGAAAACTTTATTATATATTTAAACTATATCATACATTTAAAAGGAAGAGCAAGTTGTACGTAAGAGATTTGCAATTTCACTACCATCATCTTCTTCCTTATACTATGCTATGAATATGCTTATTTTATTCCATAATCTGAAAAAATTTAAAAATAGGCTGTAAATGGGAGTTCCTCACCCCTATCAAATGATAGGTCTGTATGAAAAAAATGTCTCACCCCACCCCCACTGCCGCCAATCACCTCAAACACGCTCTATTTTATTTTTTTAGAGACAACTTTATGAGGTAGGTAATAAGGTATTATATGCATTTTACAAATGAAGGGCATCATGATATGATGGATAGAGAATTGGCCTTGGAGCTGGATTCAAGTCCTCCTTTTGACTCTTACTGTCTGCTCCATAAGATTGTTGATGTTTGGTTCCTTTTAGTCATGTCTAACTCTTCCTTACCCCATTTTTGGTTTTCTTGACGAAGATCTTGGAGTGATTGGGATAAGAACTCACTATTTGAAAAAAAACTACTGAGAAAATAGAGTGGCAGAAAGTAGGCATAGACCAACATCTTATACCGTATATCATAATAAAGTCAAAATGGGTGAACAAGTTAGATGTAAAGGCTGATACCATAAGCAAACTGGGAGAACAAGGAATAGTTTACCTAAAGTCAGATTTATGGAGAGCAGAAGAATTTATGACCAAATGAAATAGAAAACAATATGATATGCAAAATGGATAAATTTGATTACATTAAATTGAAAAGTTTTTGCACAAAGTCAGTACCCAAGATGAGGAGGGAAGCAGAAAGCTGGGAAAGAATTTTTACAACCAGTGTCTCTGATGAAGTCTTCTTCTAAACTGTAGAGAGAACTGAGTCAAATTTTTAAGTTATGCCCCAATTGATAAATTGTTAAATGATATAGTCAATTTTCAGATGAAGAAGTTAAAGCTATCTGTAGTCATATGAAAAATGCTCTAAATCACTTTTGATTAGAGAAACACAAATCAAAACAACTCTGGGATAACACATCATACCTATCAGATTGACTAACGTGACAAAAAAAGAAGAAAATGATAAATACTAGAGAAGATGTGGGAAAATTGGAACACTGATACTTTGTTGGTGGAGTTGAGAACTGATTCAATCAATTGGAACTATGCACAAAAGGTCTTTAAAACTGTGCATACCCTTTGACCCAGCAATACCACTTCTAGGTCTGTATCCAAAAAAGATCATAAAAACAGGAAAAGGATCCACATGTACAAAAATATTTATAGCAACTCTTTTTGTGGTAGCCAATAATTGAAAAATGAGGGGAATGTGCATTAATTGGGGAATGGCTCAACAAATTATGGTATATGAATGTCATGGAATACTACCGTTCCATAAGAAATGATGAGCAAGCAGATTTTAGAAAAATCTGGAAAGACTAATATGAATTGATGCTGAGTGAAGTGAACAGAACCAGGAGAACATTGTATACAGCAACAGCAACATTGTGCAACGACTAACTTGGACAGACTTACCTCTGCTTAGCAATGCAAGGATCTAAGACATCTCTAAATGATTCATGATATAAGATGTCATTCATACTCGGAAAAAGAACTATGGCGTTTAAATGCAGATTAAAGCATAGCATTTGATCTCTCTCTCTGTCTGTCTGTCTGTCTGTCTCTTTCTCTCTCATGATTTCTAATTGGTTCTAATTCTTCTTCACAACATGACTAATGTGAAAATGTGTTTAATATGAATACTATATACAATCTATATCAGATTGCATGCCATCTTGGGGTGAGGTAAGGGGAGGGATGGGGAGAAAATTTGGAACTCAAAATCTTATGGAATTGAATGGCAAAAACTAAAAGTAGGTAAACTAATTAAAAAAAAAGATAGTGGAATGGTTTGCCATTTCCTTCTCCAGCTCATTTTATAGATGAGGCAAATAGGGTTAAGTGACTTACCCAGGGTCACATAGCTGATAAGTATCTGAGGCTAGATTTGCAATCAAGTCTTCCTGACTGTACCACCTAGCTGTTGCCTCTTTAAGATACAAACTTGCAGAGAATATATCAATCGACATTTTCCCACCTGGAAATTCTACCTGTGAGATCATAGATTCAGTCCCTGTCCCTTTTCCATTTTACAGATGTAGAAAATGAAGCTCAGGGAGATTTCAGGAAGTTGCCCAAGGTCCCACAACCAGTATATGAGAGAGGACACATGAATCCAGGTCCTTTTGACTTCAAAGCTAGCTTTCCATCCATTTTGCTGTGCTGTCTCTCAAAGCTTCATCTTGTACGGAAGTTGAGGATATGTAATGTACTTTACTGATAAAACAAAACAAAAACTGTGAGGCAGTAGTATCATTACCCCCATTTTATAGTTGAAAAAATTGAGGTCCAGAAATTTCAAGTTATTTGACCAAGGTCACATAAACAGTAAATCAGAGTCGAGATTCAAAATCAATCCAAATGTTGTTCTCACTCTACTACTGTGGGTAAACTGTGCACTGAAGATAAGAAAACCTGGGTCCTAATTAAATTTGCTTCTTTTCCTGGGGACATAAAGAGCAGAAACAGTATGAAGAACAAGAGGGAAGCAGCCAAACTCCAGAGCAAATATTAGCTCTGCCTTGGAAGGCTATTTGTGGGTGGTTTCCTTATCTTTAAATTGGAATTATCTTTATATGACATTGCTGTAATATTTTTAAGACCTGTAAAATATTACACCAGCATGACCTGCTCTTTATCTATTTTAAAATGATCATCAAATGTATACAACAGCTCTAGGGCTCCCTTCCTCATTTATAATGGGGAATTATTTTAATGTAAGATTCTCTATTAGACCATAAACTCCTTGAAAATAGGGATTGTTTCATTCTTTGTATTTGTATACCAAGAATCTTAGCCTAGTGTCCAACATAGAATAAGCACTTAATACATGCTTTCTGATTGATTGAATGATCAAAATTGACTTCTCTTTCTTTCCTTTACACCTGGTCTAGACCAGGTATAATAGTCTAGAATAATAAGACCTGTTTCAATGCTACCAATTGAATAGTATAAGACACATTATTAATGGCAACGTTCATTTTCTTCACTACTATATTCGCTTCTTTGTTCCTTTTTCTCCTCCATCTACTTTTCTTCTTCCCCCTTTTTGCTTCTTTTTTCCTTTTCTCCTCCATCTACTTTTCTTCTTCCCCCTTTTTTGCTTCTTTTTTCCTTTTTCTCCTCCATCTACTTTTCTTCTTCCCCTTTTCGCTTCTTTTTTCCTTTTTCTCCTCCATCTACTTTTCTTCTTCCCCCTTTTTTGCTTCTTTTTTCCTTTTTCTCCTCCATCTACTTTTCTTCTTCCTCTTTTCGCTTCTTTTTTCCTTTTTCTCCTCCACCTACTTCTCTTCTTCCCCCTTTGCATTTGTACAGTGGTGTGTGAATTACTTGGAATAAACAATGGTTATAACATGGTTTCATTCTGAGGAGTCTCTCATGCATCTTTGCATCTCAACATTAGACGTACTCAGAACAGCTGACCTCAACTAGATGAAATCAGACTGACCTAGTTTCCTCTCATTTAGTTAAGTCCCTGTCAGTTGAATGTTAGATTTTGTTTGTTTCTGTTCTTTTGTTGTGTTTCTTATTAAGGGGTTTTTAAGAAAGAATATTAATTACTCTGATGAAACGTGTGAAAGTTGCAACTGTTCAAGAGCACACTTCAATGACCAGTAGACATGTTTCAGTGATTGTTAGCGTGGGATGTCAAGTGTTTCAAGAATCGTTCCCAAGTCCATAGTGAACAGGATCAAAGTACAAAGTAAAGTATGGTTACAAACAAAACAACTGACAAATTATTTATGCAAAACTGTATAATTACAGAAAATAAGCAAGCATCTTTATCGGGACCTAACCTGACAGGGATATTATTTCTCTACAATAAAGAAGTTGAAAAAACATCAAGAAGACAATCTTTTAAAAAAAGCTACTAACCTTTGCCTTAAAGAAAAAATGCTTCTCATAAGTAAAGCAATCTAAATGCTGAAGAATTCAAATTTGGATCTTTTTTTTTTGTTACTAAAAATGCTCTTTTTTTTTTCTTTCAAGGACATATCAAAACCCTTATTAGGAACCTGGGTGCACTAATAAGATCTTTTTATTAAGCTATAAATCATCCACTCCAAAGTTGAGCAGTTGAGCAGGGGTATTTTTGGGAAACAAACTTTATTCCTCCCATTGAGGAATAATGAGTTCTCATAAGTATGTTGATATAATGTAAAGTAAGATTATTCCTAAATTAATTTTTAAATTTAATTTAAATTAATTATTCCTAAATGACTTTGAGCCATTCCCCATCACTATGAAAGGTTAGGACATTTATTCAAGAGATGGAGATAAACATGCTTCAGTGGTATGGGAAAGTCATCTGATTTAAACCCCATAAACTGTTATGGAGGGTAGACACAGAAGAAGGACTTTTCATCAAGGATAGAATAAATATTCAATATGATGTGTGATTTCATGATACAGTATTATGGAATTAATGTCAGAATCTTGTGAATTTGATGACAAATTATCTACAATGAGTGTAGCAAAGGAGGGAATACTGCATATGAAAAGTTTTTTTAAAGACGTAAAACATTGCAAGATATCTTATACAAGTCAGGAATATCTATTATTTTACTTTGTACCAGTCAGTTCCCATCTTACTGTACGTCCTCCACTCAACTTCTTTTCACGTTTGCTGGTTCTTCCTTTTTATCCACCTTTGCATATGCTTTAGCCCTGCCACAGGACCCTCCCCTTAACCCCCAATACAGAAATTATGAGGGCACAGGAGGAATAACATTGTGTACTGTCCTACAATGGGCTTTGAACTCTTAAACTGACTTCACATACTAACAGTTGCTGAAAGAGAACATCATAGAAAGACAAAGCACTCTTATTAGTCTATATGGGGTAGTGGATAAAACCTTAGAATCAGGAAGACTTGGGTTTAAGTTCTATCTGTGACATACCATTTGTGTGATTATAGACAATTCTGCCAACCTTTAATTAACTCAAATAACTCTCAAGGTCTATAAACAAATGAATTGTTCTCTATCAGTAGAAGGAGTTTTCTTAAGGGAAGTTTTCCACACTGATGAATTCACATACCCAGACCCAATTTCTCTTAAACAATTCAATAAAAAGCAATATTTACATTTCACTATCAACATAAATCAGGCGGTCAATAAGTACTTATTAAGTACCTACCGCATGCCGTGCACTATGCTAATTTATGGGAAAACAAATCCAAAATAAGGAAGACAGTTTCTACTTTCAAGGAATTTATAATCTAATAGGGAAAACAAAACACAAAAGGTAGGGGGGAAGAGGAGAGGGAAATGGGCATAGTGGAGAAATCAGTTGGTGAAGTCCCAAAGTAGTGTAACCAAGTCAAAAAGGGGGAGATGCCTGAGCTGAAGTCTCTCCTTAATATGGAGATTTGGAGCTTACTTACGAATCAGAGAAGCAGAAGGTAGGCATGAGGTGGAGTCCTAAGGCAATGAGTTCTTACAGGATGGTTAGGTTGTCCTAATAATAAACTTCCTAGAATACCATGGAAAAGTTTGTCAGAGGAGTTCCAAAGTAAATAAGAAAAGATAAGAAAAAGAGGAGGTCACTGGCAAATGAATTTGGCTGAAGTTTGTGTTTGGAGAACACAGTAGGTAGACAGAACATAAGATCTAGTTTACAAGTAAATTAGCTAATGCAGGAAAGCAGCAAGAAGAAAGCAATGTTAATTTTTTTTCCCAACAGAATGCATACATTTTTAGCAGATATATCGAATTCTTAACTGCAGCCCTTCCTCTGGCATGATGAGAAAATGAGGGCTCCTTTGTATCTATTGTCTATCATGCTATTTAGCAGCCATGGAGAGACATTTTCAATTTTGTCGTAACATGATTGAGGCCAAAAATTTAGTTCACATGCCCTCCAAAACCTTCAGGCACTGGTTTGCCACCCTTCCCAAAGTCCCACTTTACTATGCTGGGATGAAGTGGAAATTTCAGTTATTAATGGAGGAACATGTTTGGTCACTGCTAGATTTGAAGGTCTGAATGTGGAGTTTGGCAAAAGTACTTTGAGGGATAGATGAGTCCTTCTGAGAGGTTATCCTGTGTCCTCAGGATGCCTGGGGTAATCAAATGGAAAAATTTACATTTTGATACTTGTGGGTCTATAGTAGGGATGGAAAATCTGTGATTTTGAGGCATGTGGACCTCTAGGTCCCTAAAGGGCTATACTTGAGGACCTACAGGGCCACATGTGGCCTTGAGGCCACAGGTTCCCCATCCCTAGTTTGTAGTGTTGCTCAGTAAGAAAGTTCTTCTTACCTAGAAAAGGAAAATCTGTCAAAGGTCTTGTAAGATGGATGCACTCATGTGGGTTCTTAGGCAATCCATGGAACATGTTCAGAAGATATCACAGCTTTCTTTGTATCTACCTCTTGTACCAATGGCAGCTTACTCCATATAATTGTGGAAGGTTATATTCAGGCTGAAGAATAAAGTACTGGTGTTAAAAATTGAGTGGACTGATTGGTTTCTATTCTGAGTTTACACTGACTCTGGAGTCAGAGAATCTGGGTTCAAATCCTCCCTCTGATGCTTACTACCTATGCAAACTTGGGCTGATTTTCCCAAATCAATTAATTTCTTTTGTCTCAGTTTCCTAATCTGTAAAATGAGGGAATTTAGCTAGACATCTTCCTGTCATCTTTTCAGCTTTAGATTTAAAAATACGATTCATGAGCGAATGAATCAAGTGTTTCTTAGGCACTTATTACACGCAACACTCTACACAAAGTATTAGAGATACAAATGGAAAAATCAGACAGTTCTTGCTCTCAATGGGCTCACATTGTCATGGAGGAGACAACATTTACAAAAGTTTCCACTGCATGTCAGATGGAAACATCCACGGTCCTCAGAGTGCAGCAGCAAAGTGGAAAGAGCTAAACTTTTTCTTTAATATCATTTCCACTGAAAAAATCCTATTAATATGTATTTAATGTTTGACATCGCTAAGGACTTTTTCCTGGGTTTTCAGTAAATATGAATGAAGGACCTGCAAGAGCAGTTGTCTGGTTGCATCTCTATAGGAGTTGCTTCCCATGTTGATGGAAGCATTGCTTTTCTGAAAGTTCTTGGATACGGGGTCCAGGGCTATCTCCATCAGAATCTGACGGGAGACAGTGGTCAAGTTGAAGTTTATGCTTTGGTCTGCAGGGCATGGGCTGCTGCCTCCTGTCTCTTTTTCAGAGTGCCTTGTTTTTTCCACTAGGCTGGCTTATCTGTCCTATGAGTGGCAAGTGGTTAGCTGACGTGGCAGTTGGTCAGCAGTTGCTGATGCCGATGAAGAAGGGTAGACCCCTTCTCCGTATCAATTTCTCCTCTCAATGATGGCTGTAGGGACTGAGCTGGAAGCAGGTCTGATGGTTTGCAGAGATGAGGGTTGAGGAAATCTTATTCCCAAGGCTCTTGGGCTCAGAGTCCCAGTCTATCACCATTAGGACCTGAAGGAAGATGGTGGTCAAGGTAGGGATGGTGGTTTAACTTGCCTGGCCCTTTCTGCCTTCTGTCTCACTCTCTGTTCTCACCTTTGAAAGCTCATAACTCTTTTGTGCTTTACTTTCTCCACATATAAATTAGCAATCCAGTTGTCTAATGCCTCATTTCTTTCCTCTCCCTACTCTTGTATTCCTCTCTCCCCCCGGCCCCAATATCCACCACTCTGCTTGTTACCACTACTTTTTTCCTCTTTCCCATGGAGGTGAGAATTAATTAGATCCAATCTATAAAGTGTCTTGAGTTTCTCTGAGAAAGGCTCTCTAAAATACAAGGTATCATTATTATCTCTGCCTCTCAGACACATTTGGCCACAGATGTCTCCATCTTCATTCTGTGGCCGTCAATTTGAGATATTTAAACTTCAGAAAACAGTTGGAGCTATCTGAAGACTTCTGAAGAGTCATAGATCTGTCGAGCTGAGTGTGAGACAAAGCAGCGGGTAGTGTGGTCAGAAAACTAGATGTGAATTCTGTATTGTCCTGATTTCCCGTCCCCCTCGATCTCCCCTAACACTCCCTGCAACTCCCTCCCACCTTTTCCTAAAAAACATAATTCTCATTAAAGGGAAAGAAAGATCTTTATTAGGGAGGAAAACTTTGCAGTGACAAAGAATCTTTATCACCTCATTTCCACTGCCCCACCCTCCCCCTTTAAATTTAGAAATGGGTGTGAAAGGTTTGATGTAGAAAACAATATCATCTTTTCTACTGATCTGTAGCCTGGAATAGGAGCTCAAAGACACTAGTCTTTCCATTTCACACTGTGCAAGGGGAAATGAATGGTGCTCATGTTTTATTGGAAAGACAGGAACAAAGGATATTAAGAGGACTTCAGAGGGGCCATGTGAGTCATAACAAGGCTTGTGAAATTGTTTCAACTTTTCCTCAGCCCTTAGCTGTTGTGACAAATGTGTCAAGCCTTTAGACAGGGAACAGCATTGGGTCTTCATGGAGTCTGGTGAGATGTAGAACAGGATTCTGCCTCCAAGTCAGAGGACTGAAACAGGTAGAAGGGAAATGAAAAGCTTTGGTAGCAGGGATGGAGGTTTCTGATATAGGCTCCTTCTTCTATACATTTGCTAAATTCCGATACTTAAAATAACTATATATATATATATATATATATATATATATATATATATATATATATATAATTTCTTTTTTCCTGAGCCTGAAACTTAGAAACTGGAGTGTTTTCTTAGATAAACCTGGTCTTTTTTGCTAAAAATGCTGCCTGAATGAGGAGTGTATTCATTCTTATCTTCCTGAAGACCAGCTATCAGTAATCTGGTGCTTTTGAATAAGTCAACTTGAATAAATGTGTATGTAACTTTTGTGCTGGTGGGACCACAAATAATTTAATGCTGTTGTTAAGTCATTTTTCAGTCTGTGACTCCATTTGAGATTTTCTTGGCAAAGACACTATAGTGGTTTGCCATTTCTTTCTCCAGCTCATTTTACAGATGAGGAAACTGAGGCAAATAGGATGAAATGACTTGCCCAGGGTCACAGCTAGTGTCTGAGACCAGATTTGAACCCAGGTATTTCTGGTTCCAGGTCCAATACTCTCTCTACTGTGTTATTTAGCTGACCATGCTTTAACTTACATCATTTAGTATCTACCTTGTTTTCCTTTTGCAACATATGTGATTGTGTGCCGATATATTTACAAATTCATATGTGTATTAAACATATACTTATATGTACACATGTACAGGTATGGATAAAAGGCAAATATGTATGGTATGTATATACATATAAATACATACTTAAGCATATATATATAGATAAGCTTGTATTATCTACAACAAACATACATATATGTATACACAGAAACTTCCTGTTTCTATAAGGCAGGTTGCTTTACCTATTTATTTAAGGAGCTTTTACAAACATTCAGAAGTGTGTGTGTGTGTGTGTGTGTGTGTGTGTGTGTGTGCTTATGTGTATTGCCAGACTAAAGTCTCTACCCAGAACCTAAGAACACAGTAAAATTCCACCTCAGAACCTGACTTCTCCTCCCTGATTCATTTCCCTTCACCTTTCTAGTTCATCCAATAACAGAGGACTGTTCCCCTTTACCAAAGGAAGTAAAAGGTCAGCATGTGTCCTGTGAATAGGATCTGAAGTATTGACTGAGGTCCTACTTCAGGTATAAAACTGAAGGGTTCGTTATGTGGGGTCTAGATTTGATTTAAGAAAAATTGATCACTGTGTATCAGTACATAATGGCTTCCTTTGTAGTTCTATGTATTTTATTTTATACATTTAAAGATATTCTTCTTAGAAGGTCCGGGGATTTCACAGACTGTCAGATGGGTCCATGTAACAAAAAAGGTGAAGAGTAACCTTTATTTTAAATAACTGTCTAACTTTGAGAAGAATGAGAGCAGAATGAGAGCAGAGGCTTCTAAGGAGCTGGGTCTAAGTGATCTAGCCACACAGAATGGTGCTTTTTTTCTGTAAATAAAAACTATATTGGTGTAATGGGAGAAGTATTGGATTTAAAATCAGGAGACCTCTGTTTGAATTTTGCTGCTACCTCTTATGTAAATGTATGGCAGATGGGTGACGCAGTGGAGAAAGCATTAGCACTAGAGTCAGAAAGACTGAGTTTAAATCCTGACTCAGACACTTACTAACTGTGTGACCCTGAGCAAGTCACTTAACCTGTTTGCCTCAGTTTCCTTATTTGTAAAATGGGGATGATAATAGCTGGATCCCAAGATTGTGAGGATCCAATCAGATGATGTTCATAAAGCACTCAGACACTTACTAACTGTGTGACCCTGAGCAAGTCACTTAACCTGTTTGCCTCAGTTTCCTTATTTGTAAAATGGGGATGATAATAGCTGGATCCCAAGATTGTGAGGATCCGATCAGATGATGTTCATAAAGCACTTAGCACAGTGCCTGCCACATAATAAGCACTAAATACTTATTAGCTAAGATGATGAAATGACCTTGGTCAAGTCACTAATCTCTCTGGACCTTAATTTCAGCCTCTGTAAAGTGAGGAGGTTGAACTAAATGATGTCTAAGGTCATACCTTTCTAATCTAGATCTATGATCTCAAGCCAAAAACATGATAGGAAAATTAGATCTGATTTCCATGACTTCTTCTGACTCATGGCCCTGGCCAGGTAATATTGACTTGCTACCATAGCTTCTGTATTTTTTGCCTCTGTAGCTACAAAGAATAAACAGATCACTCCTGTGGAGAGGCATTGAAGTGAAGTGAATGGAGTACTGGCCTTGGAGGTAGGATGTAGGTCCATAGTAAGCTCTTGGGGAACCATATGATAGGAAGGTCTGGGTTCAAGTTCTGACTCTGAATCATATTAGCCATGTGACAATGAGCAATGCAGGCATCATGTTAGATTTGAAAGAGCCCCTGATTTGGAATAGGGGGACCTGAGTTCAAATCTTAGTTTGACTGTCACTTTAGTTCTCTGGGACTCAGTTTCCTCATGTATAAAATGAAGAAGTTTGAGGAGATTAAAGGAGGTAATTTCTAGCTCAGAGGCTAGAAGCCCATGAACATCTCTGTGCACCCAGATAACCATTTAGGACTGTAATTTACAGTTAGGGTCTGATTTGTCTCGAGGGAAGGAATTTCTGTACCAGAATCTCTTTTTACTTATGAAATCACAGAGAATAGAGAAATAGAGAAAAAGAGAGAAAAAAGAGAGAGAGACAGAGAGAGAGAGAGAGAGAGAGAGAGAGAGAGAGAGAGAGAGAGAGGGAGAGGGAGAGAAAGAGAGACAGAGAGAGAGACAGAGAGAGAGACAGAGAGACAGAGAGACAGAGAGAGAGAGAGAGAGAGAGAGAGAGAGAGGCCAGCATTCCACATTCTCATCTTGACCTAGTGCTTTAGAATCAAAGGACCTAGGTTTGAATGCTGACTCTGCAACCTACCATCTGTATAGTTTGGAGAAAGTCACAACTCCTCAGAGTTTGAGTTTTACAAGATCATAAATTTAAAGCTGGAAGCAACCTTAGAAGTGTTTGAGGTGCAAACTATTCATTTGTTCAGATGAGGAAACTGAGGCCAAGAGAGGTTAAGCAAACTGCCTAAAGTCACACAGACATTTAGTGGTCAAATCAAAGTTCCCCGATTCCAGATAGGATTTTTTCCCTTCAACATACATTTTTGCTTCTTCAAATCTACAAGGAGGGTATTGGAACAATAACTTTAGAGGTCTATTGTAGTGCTATGATCTTATCCTATGATCTCTTGGTGAAAGGAACATGCCCCCCCCCTTAATTTTGCAGTATACATTATTAAATATCAAGGAAAGACATTGGAACATAGTCTTGCTCAGGAATCTTTCCTCTGTGTTTCTAACCCCAAAGGGCTAAACCATGAATTAAGACATGACTTTTTTCCATTGGAAAGCTTGATGAAATTAATTTCTAATTATTATTTAGTCATTTTTCAGTCATATTTAACTCATCATGACCTACATTCTGGGCTTTTCTTGGCCAAGATTCTGGAGTGTCTTGCCATTTTCTTCTGCAGCTCATTTTATAGATGAGGAAACTGAGGCAAAAAAGATGAAGCAACTTGCCCAGGACCACACAACTAATAATTGTCTGAGGTTGGATTTGAACTCAGGAAGATGAATCTTCTTGACTTCTGCCTTGACACCCTATGCACTGTGCCACCTAGCTGCCCCCAATTTTCAATTGTAGTTTCAATTATAAAACTATGATTTTTATATCATTACCTTTTTCAAAGTGCTTTACACACATCATCTTGTTTGATTCTCTTAACAACTTTGTGAGAGATGTGATTCCTGTTTTACTGATGAAGAAACTGAAGTTCCCAGGAGTTATGACTCACCCATAGGTGTTTTCCAAGCTGGCATGTGAAGAAACGATCACCAACTGTCATCATCACCACTGTCATCATCATCATCATAAGAGCTAACATCTATATAGCACTCATTATGTGCCACGTGGTTATTGGGCAGCAAGGTGACACAATGGGTAGAGCACCTGACCAAGAGTCGGGAAGATCCGAGTTCAGATGCGACTTCAGACACTTACCAGCTGCATGACCCTGGGCAAGACACTGAACCCTGTTTGCCTGTTTCTTTCTCTCTAAAATGAGCTGGAGAAGGAAATGGCAAATCTCTCCAGTATCTTTGCCAAGAAAACCCCAAATGGGGTCACGAAGAGTCAGACATGACTGAAACAACTGAACAATAAGAAATGTCATGGGCTTTGCCAAGTGCTTTACAATGATCACCTCATTTGATTCTCACAACAACCCGGGGGATTGTCCCCATTTTACAGATGAGCAACTGAGAGAAACAAAGGTTAAGTGATTTGCCTAAGGTCACACAGCTATTAACTGTCTGAGACTGGATTTGAACTTGGGTCTTCCTGACTCCAGACCCTGTGCTCTATCCAATGTACCCCATAAACAATTCAATTAAACAAACACAAGAAAGTGGTAACAGGAAAGGGCCCTAGATTTGCTGCCGAGGGACCTAAGTTTGAATCCCAGCTGTACCACTTACGCTACCTGTGACCTTGCCCTTGGTCTCTTCTAACTTACTGTGTAAGGTATGAAAATTTAAAAAAAAAAGTCTTCGCCCTCAAGGATTTTACCTTTTTTTGGAATTATTCAGCTAATTGTATGCAGTGCTATGCTGGACATGGTAGAAGGTGAATCACCCTTGGCAATGACCTTAGCCATGGGAGTTAATAGCAAGCTCACAATTGAAAATTGGCAGTTCCGATGCCGGCAGGACATTAAAACTGGAAACTGAAAACCTTAAAATATTTCACAACTGGTCGGCGAAAGAGTGATGCCAAAGAAACAGACAAATAAACATGCTCCTCTTTCCCCTTCTCTCTGGAAGAACTCAAAGCCCACCGGAATCAAAGACCCATCACCTGAGAAAACTAAGAACTAATAACGTGGCTTCTTCATCAGGGATTGTCTCTATTTCTTGCAGCAGATCCAGTGTCTTTCAGCTCTTCTCTGCATGGTTGATAATTCAGAAGCTTTCCCCTATGCAGTAATTAAAGGTGAATTTTCCAACTCTGTTGAAAAACCTCCTCAATTTAGCTCTGACAGGTTGTATTTTATAATGAGGTGAAAGGATATCACTGCTGGAGAAAAAAACACACCCATGGACTCTGCTACTCACAAAAGGCTGTCAAGTAGGATATGCCTCAATGCAGTGACTCATTGTGAGTGAAATGCTCCTGTTTGGTTCCAGATTTGCCCTAGCATATTTGTATTCTCAGAACAAACAGCAGGGAAAGAAACCAGGAAACTCTCAAAACACTTAAACTTACAATAACAGCTTAGGCTCTTTCCCCCTCAGAGATCCCCACAGCAGAATTCCATACGCATAAATGGCCCTTCATTACCTCTCTGCTGCCCGCTCAGGAGATGCCTAATTAAAGCCAAGCCTTCTGTATTAAAGGCAAGACAGAGGTGAAGGACAAAGTACCACAAATTTCTCCAGTGTGATTGTAAGTGCTGGGAGTCTTTATCGATAACGATCTTTTCTTGGATCCTACTGGTGGACCTTCAACCCCTGTCAATCCCTTGAATGTTCGTCTTTGAACATGGTTGGCAAAATTAGAGTGATTATCTTTACCCTAACAACAACAAATTACCAAGCCTTATTTCCTGTTTAAATTTATACCTGAGTATCTGTAGAAATAATCCTACTTTCACTGACTCTTTGCAGGGGGAGGGAGGAAATGGTAAAAAAAAAAAAAAAAATACATTCCAAGCTGAAGCTGTCAGGCCAAGGTCGTTTACAGCTTTGGGTGCCACCTCCAATGGGGCAGTTTCACCTCACAAGGACTTTCAGTCATTTTGCCCTTTGGAAGTGCCTGTCTGAATCTGGGGGCTGGTTCATGTCCTGAGCCGCTTTTAAACACAGCCAGCTGTGTGAAATTAAGAGTAGGCAGAAGCCTTCTTCATTGTCCACTAGGTGTTTCAAAAACTTCCTGAACAGGGTTATGTTGATTTCATTTTTTTCTCACTCTCAGTAAGTTGAGAATTGTTAATTTTTTTTAAGAAAAAAAAAAAAAAGGACCAGAAGACCTTAGGGAAAGAGCACAGCTGTAAATGATAGATAAGAAATCAAAAAGGAAGTGTGGAATAGATACCCCTAGTTTTGCGCTTAGATCTGTGATGCTGAGGAGTCCAAAGTATAAACAAACGCAAAAGGGGAAATTACATTTGTCAGTTTTCATTTAAAAAATAGTCACCGTTAAAGGAAATATTTCCGATTATATGACACTACTTCACCTTTATATATCCACTTGTTCATTGACACAGAACATATCCTAACCTTGAGAGCCACTTTAAACAAATTTTCAAGAGATTTGAGTCCTTGATTTTCCTATTTACTTGCAATAATAATTCAGGTTTTGTGTCAAGATGATGATAAATATTGCCAAAAAAGACAAATTATTTTTGGATTTTGGTTCACGTCGAAAACCAGGAGGAAATGTATTTGTTAAATATTAACTTCAATAGCTCAAAAGCAAAAATATTGGGATCCAAAATATGTTGGACAAATGGCATTATATCTTAGTGTATCTAGGAGAGAAACTAGTCATAAACTAAGATCTTTTAAGATTTATGCCCCATTGGGGTGCCACTATATTCTGCTTGTTCTTTGTTCAGGTCCCTATATCACTCTCATGTTTATTATATTTTTGGTATATACTTAATCTTTATTGCTTTATCTCTAAATTGTTACTTCTATAAGATGATGTTCCACTGAGGACAGTCCATTCTAATTTATTGCAGTGCCATCTAGTGACTGAATGATTGATTTTTCTCCCTTGCTATGGAAGTAGTACTGGATAAAAGAGCATGCTGGGAATGGAAGCCATATTGTGGTGCTCAGTGGATAAATAAAATGTAATAAAGTTAAATTCCATTTATATAATGTGCAATTTACATATATACATATTTTTCACTTAAAGTGTGAAGTTCTTACAAGACAATTACTACAATTACAATTGTTGTAAAAATTAAAGGCCTTTGTTAATGATAACTTCCACTCATACAATGCCCAACATGCAAATGACATTTAAGTGTCTTGTAGAGTCTCAATCTCTTCTGGAAAAAAGGGAAGGTGGGAATACAGTTACATGGCAACATGAAGGTTTTCATTCTGATAGCAGCCATGTTTTTCTTCAGAACTGATTGTTCAACTTTGGGAGCGGTTGTTTGGCTGAGTTGACTATTAACTTGTTTTTTCTGGGACATCTTTAAAAACAACTGAAATTATTATGCATGATGATGAACCTGGCTAACGATAGGACAATGGACTAAATGACCTTTCAATGTGTGCCACCTTAGAATGCTTTAATTTCATGGAACTTGATGAGGAGACTATGAATTTTGGCATGGGGCAACTGATTATGCTCCTCTGAAAACAGAATGAGTATCAAAATGAGCCACACAGGATAATGGTGACCTGTTAACAGTAAATACAATAGAGAAGAAGACTGGCAAGTTACAGGCATGGGGGATGCAAGTTTCCTGTTGGGCTTTGTTTCTTTAGAGTTTTAAAAGCTGAGAGGAAATGCAGCTATAATTTAAAAGTCGTAAGGATAGTGGTTTGGAAAAAGAAAGAAAACATAACTAGAGTACCTCATATTGAGAAAGATACTGACAAATTCTCTCTAAGATTATTAAAATCTAGAACCTGGAAGGAATGGGTGACCTGGTCCTGCTTTGAGGACCTGAACTACTTCTCTCTTATTTCTTGCTCCTTCATATAGACTTAATTTATATATTATTCTTCTGGTTTTGCTTTCTTTACATTGCCATGATGTATTGGTGTTATTTGAAAAGCTAACAAAATATTGAAATAAATTATGTTAGTGGGAATTTTATATAGAAGAATCAGGAAGGAATTCCTCTGTTCTGTTTATCAGTGGTCCTGCATTTATCAAGATGCTATTTTCATTTTTTTGTCATGATGTGACCATAGAAATATGGTAAAGCATGAGAAGTAACACAAACAGTAACTAAGACAAAAAAGGATGAAAAATTTATAATGTATTAGTATTGGACGAAGATAAACAAGTATATGTCTGTAATGTTGTTGCTGAGACTAATGGATTGCTTGAGCAATGATTGTGTATCTATACTAACCCTATCAATCATATGGTGAGGCCCTGAAAGTATGTGTGTGGGGCAGCAGGTAGCCTAGGGAGGAGTGAACTAACACAAGTAGAAAACACAACAGGTTAAAGCTTTTTTGATGATCAGTAGTAGGATGAAGCCTATGAAACATCAGACTTTCAACGTGGGTAAGATAGGAAGACCTAGTCTCAAAAGAAAAAAAAAAAGGTCAATATGTTATGTAATAATTCTATTTAGGGAGAGAGTCAAAACAGCTCTGGTCAATTACTATTGTTAATGTTTTATCATATTGTCAGATGAATTCATCTCCCTTAATAATAGCTAAACTAGCTATTTTCAAAGAGTTTTTTGTTGTCTTGAAAAATGTGTGTCTAAAACATTTTGAAAATTAAAATTAAAAACTAAAGACTGAAGTCATGTGTTTAGTTTTGTTTGTTTTCATTTGTTTGTTTGTTTTTATTTTTGGTCACTTTCTTCTGTATAACTTTTTAAAAATCTTCCTGTTTTATCTGAATTCTTCATATAGATAATTTCCTGTAGTACATCTTATTACATTCATGTGCCATAATGCCTTGAACTGTTCTGTTTATATGACTATTTTTTTATTTGTTTATATGACTATTAACTGTCAGGAACCTTTTTCCAATATATTCCTAGTAACAGAATCTATGTCAAAGGGTACAAAAATTTCATTGCTTCTCTTACATCATTCGAAAGAGTTGAATAGTTTCAAAACTGTTGAAAAAATTCACATTTCCTCCTGTAGTTTATTACTTCTCCCTCTGCCTTCCCTTACCATACCCTATTTTTTGATATCAGTGTGACCCCAACGATCCTTCAGTTCTTTCCTAGGCTATCTCCCCCATACTAGCCATTCTGTCCTCTTTTCCCTGTCTTGACTTATTTGTGAATCAATTCAACTCTACACTGTTTGGTGGCCTCTCTTGACTTGCCCCCTTAATATTTTGCTAATCTCATCCTGCTAAGTCTCAGCTTTGAGTCACGCAACTGTTCATGCTGGGTGTACCACAACTTTATATACAATCTCAGCTGGGCCCTCACTGCTGCTAGGCAATCCTACTGGTACCATCATCAATTCACTATCTCACTTTCCATGGTGACTCTTCCAAACTTTTTCGTTCTTCTGTAAACCTTTAATGGCTTCCTTTCCCCTTACTGTCTCAGCTTGGAATGTTGCCTCATATTTTATTGAAAAAATTGAGGCCATTTGCCATAAACTCCTTCCTCTCTGTTGCTCATCTCATACCACTAAAATACCTTCTAACATTATTTCCTCCTTCAGTCCTGTCATATGTGATGATGTGGCATTACTCTTTACCCAAGGTAACCCCTCTACTTGCTAAAGCAATTCCATTCCTCTCTATCTTCCATAACAGATTGTCCCCTCTATCATTTATCTCCTGTTTTCAATGAGCCAGTCTACTGGCTCCTTCCCTACTGCCAACAAACATGCCCAAGTCCCCTAATTCTGAAAAAAAAACTAACAGAAACCAAAAAAGTCAACCTCACTTGATCCTTTATATCATTCAAAATCCCTCCTTCCCTTTGTGGCTCACCTGAAAAGGTCACCTACAATAGGTATCCTCACTTATTCTTCTCTTACTCTCTGCTTAATCCCTTACAATCTGGCTTCTGACCTCACCATTCCACTAAAACTTCTGTCTCCAAAGTTACCAATGATCTCTTCATTGGAAAATCCAATGATCTTTTCTCAATTCTCACTCTCTTCAACTTTTCTGCAGCCTTAGAAACTGTTCATCATTTTTTCCTCCTTGATACCATCTTCTCTCTAGGTTTTTAGGATGATATTCTCTCCTGGTTGTCCTCCTACATATATGACCTCACCTCAGTCTCCTTTTCTGAATTCTCATCCAGATCACACCCTCTATCTATAGGTACCTCACAGGGTTCTATCCTAAGCCCTCTTTTCTTTTCCTTCTATACTATTTCACATTAGCTCCCATGGATTCAATTACCATATCTATGTCAATGATTCTCAGATGTTGCCTATGTAGCCTCAGCCTCTCTGCTGACTCCCAATTTTGAATCTCCAACTAACTTTCAGCCATCTTGAAATGGATGTCCAGTGGACATCTTCTTAAACTCAACATGTCCAAAACTGAACTTATTATCTTTCCCCCACAAAAAATTACCCTTTCCTGCAACTTGCCTATTATTGTCAAAAGGAAAAGCATTCTCCCAGTCCCTCAATGTCATCCTTGACTCTTTGCTATGTCTCACTCTCCATGTCCAAGCTATTTCCAAGGCCTATCAATTTCACCTTTGCAACGTTTGTCAAATATGCTCCCTTTTCTCCTCTGACACGGCAACCACACTAATGTATGTCCTCATCACCTCATACTTGGGCTATTACAATAATCTCCTGGTGGATCTACTTGCCTTAAGTCTTTCCCCACTCCATCATCTATTCAGTCACTAAAGTGATTTTCCTAAAGGGCAAGTCCCAATCATGTCACGTTTCCTCAAATCCCCCAAGCTCCTAGTCAGTAATCTCGAGTGGCTCTTTATTGCCTTTAGGGTCAAATACAAAATCCTCTGTCATTCAAAGCCCTTCATAACTTAGCACATTCCTACGTTTATATTCTTACACTTTTCTCCCCAACCCACACTCTGCCATCCAGTGACTCTGGCCTCCTTTCTGTCCTATGAGCATGGCACCCCATCTCTTAGCTCTAGATATTTTCTCTGTTTGTCTCCAGTGCCAGAAATGTTATGCTCTCTCATCTTGACCTTCCTCTAAATCCTGGCTAAAAATTCCATCATTTTATAAGAAAACTTTCCAGACCCTTCTTACTCCTAGTGTCTTCCTTCTCATAATTATTTCTCATTTATCTTGTATATAGATTATTTTTACATATTTGTTTACTGTCTTCTCCTTTAGCCTGTGAGCTCTATGAGGACAAGGACTATCTTTTGCCTCTTTTTGTATCCCCTACACTTAGCACAGTATCTGACGCGTGCTGTTACTGTGCCCTTGTGTCACTCTCCTTGATGTTTTCTTGGCAAAGATAATGGAGGGGGTTGTCGTTTCCTTCTCCAGATTATTTGACAGATGAGGAAACTGAGGCAAACAAGGTAAAGTGACTTGCCTCATGTCACACAGCTAGTAAGTGTCTGAGGCTGGGTTTGAATTCACAAATGTTTATTGGCTGATTAACTACTGTCTTCCCATAGTCTTTTAGCCCCTTTTGTAGCTTGATGGGCTTAGGTGATGCTGAAAGTTTGCTTCAATTTTTGTTTCTCTTATTATTTGTGATTTGTGATGTTATTCCAGGTTTTTTGGATGCTTAATATTTCTTATTTTGGAATCTGTTCCTTTATAATCTTTGACCACTTGTCTAATGGGGAATGGGAAAGTGAAGTCTTTGAAAAATAAGTAGAGGTGCAGAAATGAATTTTCCCCTAGAAAACACAGATATCAACTTTTTCCCCTCAAAGATTTAATCATTCATTCATTCATCTATTCATCCAAAAATGTGCTAAATACTTGGTGTACGAAAAAACACTGTGCTGGCACATGAAAGGTGAAAAATAAGGTCCTTGTCCTCAGAAGTTTACAGTCTCATAGGGGAGTTGACATGGAAAGAGAACGTGACATAAAATAGGCTGTTGTAAGTGTGTAAGAGGGATATAAACAAAATGCTACATATAACCTTTTCAAAAAGGATATTAAATTTAACATATGCTTAACAGACCAGATTGAATTAGACATTAGATCTAGAAATTCTCCTTTTTATGTTTAATATGGAAGTACAACAATAAATTTTAATCTTATATTTAAGTCTGAGTCAGATACTTACCTACTTTATATTAGATTTTACTGTTGTACTCTTGTGGGACACAATTTCCATATCATGCTGCCTCTACACTGGCCATCATCCCCATTTCTCTTCTTTTTCTTTACCCCGTCCCCACCTGCCAGTGAAACTGCAGACTCTGCCTGTGAGACTTTCGATTCTGATAAGTGGCTTTGACCAGGCCTCCATAGCATTTCCTGGCCACCCCTTCCATCCCATGTTGCTATTATCCTCCAACTATCATTCTTATCTCTTCCCTCCAACTCTAACTTTGCATTTTATCATATCACACCAGATTCTGATACATGAACTTTATCTTGTCCATAACTAGGCCTTTGCCATGTCCCTGTTGCTCTTTCTAAACCAGGCCATTATATATACCTCAACACTGTCTGTTTTTGAGCTCCCTTTTTTGTATTGTCTTCTTTCCTTAAACTAAAATATCTTTGATAATAAGGTCTCTCTTGACTGCTTGCATTGATATCCCCTTGAGTCTGTTTTGTATTGGGTCTGACTCAGATCAGCCTCTTCATAGATTAGATTCAATATTGGCTCAAAATGAGACACATCATTGTATTTATAAGGAATTTTTGCTTATTATTAATGTAATTTTGCTTCTTAATGGGAAGATCTTTCCCATCCATTAATAGACTCATGTGACCTGCCTGGGTCACAAGGAAGCCTGAATCACATGAGTCTGAGTCATGTGGAGCCTGGGGTAGAGCTTGCTGAACTGGTGAAACAGAAAGAGGCGAAGCTAGAGCAGAGCTGAGAGGAAATTGGTCAGAGTCTAGTCAGAGCTAAGGCAAGTAGGCAGCTGGCTAGTGTGAGTGATAGAGCTTGTTTGTGACTCTACTTAAAGGAGTCTGCTTATGATTTGTTTAATGGAATTGGTTTGTGGGAATCCTAGCAGGGGATGGTGCTGTTCTTCACATTTTTATTGTATATAAATTTTGTTACTATAATGGATTTGGCATTCTGTTGCCTGAATAAATGTTTTGGTTCTGTCTTCCATGTGGACAGTCTGTTGTATTTTATTTGTGCTAGGATATTTATGACTGTCATACGTGCTGTGAATATTACATTGGCCCTGCAGTCATTTGAGAGTTAATTTAAAAAAAAGAGAGAGAGCGAGATCTACATAGCTATAACAGAAGAAGGATATGTAACAAGAGTAAAAATGGAAAGCACCTCCTGTTGACTTATATGAGTGAAACTCCCTTGCCTGAGGCGCCCATTGAGATTGAACAGCCAAGTAACCTGGACCTCCTTTTGGAAACTTTACTCAGGTAACCAAAAAATGATTTCAACAGCCTGAATTTTTGGTATCCTGGATGGCCTTAATACTTTTAGAGGAAAAGCTGACCCAACACATTGAAGGGAGGGCTTAGGGTATTGTTCCTAGCACACTGACACAAAATAAGACACTGTATTCATCAGATTTCATAAGACTTCCAAAGTTTGTCTTTACAATATTGTTATTTAATAAATGTTTTGTCTGGTTCTGTTCATATCACTCTGCATCATTTCATACAAGTTTCTCCTATTTCTCTGAAACTGTCCCTTTCATCATTTATTTTTTTTTTAATTTTTTAAATTTAAATTTTAATTAATTTATTTATTTTAGTTTTCAACATTTATTTCCACAAGATTTTGAGTTCCAAATTTTCTCCCCATCTCTCCCTTCCCCCCACCCCAGAATACTACGCATTCTGATTACCCCTTCCCCAAATCTGCCCTCTCTTCTATCACACCCCTCCCTTCCCTTATCCCCATCTTCTCTTTTGTCTTGTAGGGAAAGATAGATTCCTATACCACATTACCTGTATTTCTTATTTCCCAGTTACCTCTGCCTCTGCTGCTTCCTCCCGAAGGGGCCCGAGCCGCGGAGACACCCCGCTCCCCTCTCGGCCAGCTCAGACGTGTCTCTCACTGACCTGTAGAGTCTGTGGGCGGATGGACCTTCGTGGGCAGATGGACCTTCCTGGCTGCCAGAGATTCCGTCCCTGAAGCCTGCTCCAATCTGCTCCTCTTGGCCGCCAAGGCAGCTCTGGGGTGGACTCCGCTTTCCGGAGCTCAACGGACCCTGGGGATGGCTCTCCAGGGCTCTCTGGAATGGAAATCTCTTCCACTGTGTTTCTGCACACCCTGTAGTGATCTAGAACTTGTGGGGAGCTCTTTCTTACATTAAATCTATGGGCTATGGGTTCAGAACTCGCATATGTGAGTCTTTCTACTCCACCATCTTGACTCCACCCCCCCTTATTTCCCAGTTACATGCAAAAACAATTCTCAACATCCGTTCTTAAAACTTTGAGTTCCAACTTCTCTCCCTTCCTCTCTCCTCACCTATCCCCACTGAGAAGGCAGGCCATTCAGTATAGGTGATATATGTGTAGTTTTGCTAAAGACTTCCATAATAGTCATGTTCTGAAAGACTAAATTATATTTCCCTCCATATTATCCTGTCCCCATTTATTCTATTTATTTATTGACCTTGTTGCTCCCCTAAAGTGTTTACCTCTAATTACTTCCTCCTTCCATTTGCTGTCCCTTCTATCATTCCCCCCATACCTTCCTTATTCCTTTCTCCCCTACTTTCCTGTAGTGTAAGATAAATTGTCATACCAAATTGAGTGTGCATGTTATTTCCTCTTTAAGGCAAATGTGATGAGAGTAAACTTCACTTTTTCCCTCTTACCTCCCCACTTTTCCCCTTGAAAAAGCTTTTTCTTGCCTCTTTTATGAGAAATAATTTGCCCCATTCCATTTCTCCCTTTGTCCTCCCAATGTATTCTGCCCTCACCCCTTAATTTTTTCTAGATATCTTCCCTTCCTATTCAACTCACCCTGTGCCCTCTGTCCATATATATGTGTATAATCCCTTCAACTATCCAAATATTGAGAAAAATTTCAAATGTTACAAATATTATCTTTCCATGGAGGAATGTAAATAGTCCAATTTTAGTAGATGCCTTATGACTTCTCTTTCTTGCTTAACTTTTCACACTTCTCTTGATACTTGTGTTTGAAAGTGAAATTTTCTATTCAACTCTGGTCTTTTCATGAAGAATGCTTAAAAGTCCTCTATTTCATTGAATGATCATTTTCCCCCAGAATTGTTATACTCAGTTTTTCTGGGTAGGTGATTCTTGGTTTTAATCCTAGTTCCTTCAACTTCTGGAATATCAAATTCCAAGTCCTTGGATCCCTCAATGTAGAAGTTGCTAGATCTTGTGTTATCCTGATTATATTTCCACAGTACTCAAATTGTTTCTTTCTGGCTGCTTGTAATATTTTCTTCTTGACCAGAGAACTCTGGAATTAGGCTAAAATATTGCTAGGAGTTTTTCTTTTGGGATCTTTTTCAGGAGGAGATGGGTATATTCTTTCAATATTTATTTTACCATCTGGTTCTAGAATATCAGGGCAGTTTTCCTTGATAATTTCATGAAAGATGATGTCTAGGCTCTTTTTTTGATCATACCTTTCAGGTAATCCCATAATTTTTAATTTGTCTCTCCTGGATCTATTTTCCAGGTCAGTTGTTTGTCCAATGAGATATTTCACATTGTCTTCTATTTTTTAATTCTTTTGGTTTTGTTTTGCAATTTCTTGGTTTCTCATAAAGTCATTAGCTTCCATCTGCTCCATTCTAATTTTTTTATTCTTTTTTTAAAATTTAATTTAATTATTTTTTTAATGTTTTACAATCACTACCTTAAAATTGAGATTTAACCCCCCACACCTACCCCCAACTACCCCCCTCCCTCCCCAAGATAGTATACAATTCTGTATAGGTTCTACATATACTTTCCTACTGAGTATGTTTTCACTATAGCCATGCTATATGGTTGAACTAAAATAAATGGAAGCAATCATATAACAAATCATAACATAACACACACACACACACACACAAACACGATCTGCTACATTCTGGGAATGAATTCCATATTTCTTTCTCTGAGTATGGAAGTCATTTTGCTTTAGAAGACCACCATTGGGATTTTTTTTTTTAAATAAATTCTTGCATTATTACAAAGTTCCAGATCTACCAGAAAAAACTCTCACATGCTGTGGTCATTGCTGTGCACAAAGTTCTCCTGGTTCTGCTCCTTTATCTCAGCATCAGATCATATAAGTCCTTCCAGGTCTCCCTGAAGTCTTCATGTTCATCATTTCTTATGGCACAATAGTACTCCATTACATTCATATACCATAATTTATTCAGCCATTCTCTAATTGATGGGCATCCCCTTGACTTCCAGTTTTGGGCAACTACAAAGAGTGCTGCTACAAATATTTTTGTACATGTGGGACCCTTTCCCATTTTTATGATCTCTTGGGGATACAGTCCTAGTAGTGATATTGCTGGGTCAAAAGGTATGCACATTTTGGGAGCCCTTTGGTAATAGTTCCAAACCACCCTCCAGAATGGTTGGATGAGCTCACAGCTCCACCAACAATGAATTAGTGTTCCAACTCTCCCACCTCCTCTCCAGCTTTTATCATTTTCTTGTTGTGTCATGTTTGCCAATCTTATAGGTGTGATGTGGTACCTCAGAGTTGTTTTGATTTGCATCTCTCTAATCAATAGTGATTTACCACATTTTTTCATATGATTATAGATATCTTTAATTTCTTCCTCTGAAAATTGCCTGTTCATATCCTTTGACCATTTATCAATTGGGGAATGACTTGTGTAGTTATACATTTGACTCAGTTCTCTATATATTCTAGAAATGAGGCTTTTATCCCTGAGATTAGCTGTAAAAATTATTTCCCAATTTACTACCTCCCTCCAAATTTTGGCTGCATTGGGTTTGGTTGTGCAAAAACTTTTCAGTTTAATGTAATCAAAATTATCCATCTTATATTTCATAGTGCTTTCTATCTCTTCTTTAGAAAAAAATTCTTCCCTTCTCCATAAATCTGATAAATACGCAATTCCTTGCTCCTTCAGTTTATTCATGGTATCAATCTTTATACCTCAATCATATACCCATTTGGACTTTATTCTTGTTCCACTCTAATTTTTAAGGAACTATTTTCTTCAGTGAGCTTTTGAAACTCCTTTTCTATTTGGCCCATTCTGCTTTTTAAAACATTTTTCTCCTCATTGGCTTTTTGAACTTTTTTTTGCCATTTGGGTTACTCTATTTTTAAAGCTGTTATTTTCTTCAGCATTTTTTGGGGTCTCCCTTAGCAAGCTGTTGATTTGCTTCTCATGATTTTCTTGCATTGCTCTCATTTCTCTTCCCAATTTCTACAAAATCTTACTTGATTTTCAAAATCCTTTTTGAGTTCTTCCATGGCCTGAGACCACTACATATTTATTTTGGAGGTTTTGGATGCAGAAGCTTTGACTTTTGTGTCTTTCTTGATGGAATGCGTTGTTCCTCCTCATCCAAAAGGATGGCAGAAAATACCTGTTCACCAAGAAAGTAAGCTTCTATAGTCTTATTTTTTTCCCCCTTTTTTGGGCATTTTCTTAGCCAGTTACTTGACTTTTGAGTCCTTCGTTAAGAGGAGGGTATACTCTAAGGATCTGTAAGTTGTCAGTTTCTCCAAGGTGGCACAATCAAGGGAAAGGAGTTTACTCCTTTCCTGGCCTGCACTTTGGTCTAGGAGCAACCATAAGCAATCTTTTGCCCAGGATCTGCCAGTAGAATTCCCACTCCAGAGCCTCTATCAGCTCTACCTTGCCAGTGCCCCTCCTCACTCCAGGACCACCACTCAGTGCTGAAACCCAGATCAGGTGCTCAATTCCCCCAAGGTATTTAGGAGGAGGGCTACAAAAATGGACACTGCTGCTACTGCCACTACTGCCACTGCTGCCACTGCCTAGGTCCAGGGCTACACTGTGTTCCCTTCTCACCCATGTGAAAGAGCTTTCTCACTGACCTTTGAAGCTGTTTTTGTATTTGTGGGTTGAGTAATCTGGGAACTGCAGCTGCTCCCTGTGATTCCACCCCCTGAGACCTGCTCTATTCCTGTCCCTGCCACACCGAGCAGCCAAGGCTGGGCTGGGTTCCATGGGCTGTGCTCTGCTCTGAGACCAGTGTGATAGACCTTTCCTGTTGTTTTACTCTGTCATTTTGTAGCTTCTGCTGCTTTAGAATTTGTATTCTATTTGTATTTTATGGACTGTGAGGGGAGAGCTTTTACAGCTCTGTCCTTCTACTCCACCATCTTAGTTCTGCCCCCTCTTTCATCATTTCTTATAGCACAATAGTAATTGATCACATCCTTGGACCATAAATTGTTCAGCCAGGTGGTGTTCTTTTCTAATCCCTTAGTTTCTGATTCTTTGTTACTCTAAAAATAGCTGATACACATGCCTATATGTATACATTTATATAATATACATGTGACCATATGTGGATACACATGTATATATGTAAACATACAGAACATATCTAGATATAGACACATATATATGCACATAGGGATCACTTTTCCCTTCCTTTGATCTCTTTGAGGACATAGTTCTTACAGTTTTATCACTAGGTCAAAGACTTCACACAACTTAATAACTTTTTGGTTATAGTTACCAATTGTTTTCTAAAATGACTAGAACAATTCACAATTTCACCAATAGTCATCAATTTACCTGTTTTCTAACAGTCCTTCTATTGTTTGTCATTTTCCATTTTTTGTCATCTTTGCAATTATATGGATATAAGGTAGGACTTCAGAGATTTTTTTTAATGTTTCCTTAATTATTAGCAATCTGGATATTTTTTTTATCTGACTACTGATAACTTGGATTTCTTCCTCTGAAAATTGCCTATTCCTTGTATGTGTAGAACCCATATAGGATTGCATGCTGTCTCAGAGAGAGAGGGAGGAGGGAGGGGGAGAAAATTTAAGACTTATTGAAATGCTTGTTGACAACTGAAAACAAAGAAATTGATTTTTAAAAAAAGAGAAAGAAAAAAAATTACCTGTTCTTAACCTTTGGCTATTTAACAATTTGGAGGATGGCTTTTTTCTTATACAGTTAATCAGTTTCTTATGTATCCTAAAAATGAGACTTTATCAGAGCTGAAAAGATCCCCCTACCCCCATTTATTTGTTTCTTTTCAAATTTTACCTTAAAAAAGTATTGCTTTTTAAAATGCAATTTTAATTAATTTAATTTTAAATTTTAATTTTGCATAATAAAAATTGTGCTTTGTATTTTCTGCAATTCTTTCTATTTCTTGTTTGGTCATCAACTCTTTGCTTATCCACATAGCTGACAGGAAATGTCTTCTTTGCAACTATAATTTTTTTAAGATTTAAATTAATTTATTTTAGTTTTCAACATTCATTTCCCAAAGAATTTGAGTTTCACATTTTCTCCTCATCTTTCCCCTATCTCCACCGTGAGATGGCACACAATCTAATTACCCTTTCTCCCAGTCTGGTCTCCATTTTATCACCCATCTCCTTATCCTATTCCCCTTTATTTTCTTGAAGGGCAAAATAGGTTGTATACCCTATTGCCTGTATATCTTTTTTTCCCAGTCGCATGTAAAAGTAACTTTTAACATTTGTTTTTAAAACTCTGAGCTCTAAATTCTTTTCCTTCTTCCCTCCCCACCCACCCCCATTGAGAAGGCAAGCAATTCAACATAGGTTATATGTATGTAGTTATACAAAACACTTCCATAATAGTCATGTTGTGAAAGACTAACTGTATTTCCCTCTGTCCTATCCCTCCCTCCAATTATTCTATTTTTTCCTTTGACCCTTTTCCTTTTCTAAAGAGTTTGCTTCTGACTACTCATTCCCCCAATCTTCTCTCCCTTCTATCATCCCACATTCTTTTCCCCTTCTCCCCTACTTTCCTGTAGGGTAAGATATCCAATTGAGTGTGTATGTTATTCCCTCCTTAAACCAAATCCAATGACAGTAAGGTTCACTCATTCTTTCTCACTTTCTCCTTCTTCCCCTCCTTTGTGAAACCTTTTTCTTGCCTCTTTTAGGTGAGATAATTTACCCCATTCTATCTCTCCTTCCTCCTTCTCCCAATATATTCTTCTCTCACCCCTTAACTTTATTTTTAGATATCATACCTTCATATTCAACTTACCCTGTGCCATCTCTCTATCTATCTATCTACCTATCTATCTATCTGTCTGTCCGTCTGTCTGTCTGTCTGTCTGTCCGTCCGTCCGTCTGTCTATATATTGGCCTATCATCTATTTCCTCCAACTACCCTAATACTGAGAAAGGTTTCATGAATTACAAATATCATCTTTCTATATAGGAATATAAACAGCTCAACTTTAATTAGTCTCATGATTTCTCTTTGTTTACCTTTTCATGCTTCTCTTGATTCTTGTATTTGAAAGTCAAATTTTCTGTTCAGCTCTGGTCTTTTCCTCAAGAATAATTGAAAGTCCTCTGTTTCACTGAATGTCCATTTTTCCCCCTGAAGGATTATACTCAGTTTTGCTGGGTAAGTGATTCTTGGTTTTAATTCTAGCTCCTCTGACCTCTAGAATATCATATTCCAAGCCTTCAGATCCCTTAATGTGGAAGCTGCTAGATCCTGTGTTATCCTGATTTTATTTCAACAATAATAGAATTGTTTCTTTCTGGCTGCTTGCAATATTTTCCCTTTGATCTGGGACCTCTGTAATTTGACTAAAATATTCTTTGGAGTTTTCCTCTTAGGATCTCTTTTTAGAGGTGATTGGTGGATTCTTTCAATATCTATTTTTACCCCTAGTTCTAGAATATCAAGGCAGTTTTCCTTGATAATTTCTTGAAAGATGATGTCTAGGCTCTTTTTTTTGATTATGGTTTTCAGGTAGTCCAATAAGTTTTTAAATTATATTTCCTGGATATATTTTCATGCTCAGTGGTTTTTCCAATGAGATATTTTACATTGTCTTCTTTTTTCATTCTTTTGGTTCTCTTTTATAATTTCTTGATTTCTCATAATGTCATTAGCTTCCATTTGCTCCATTCTAATTTTGAAGGAATCATTTCCTTCAGTGAGCTTTTGACTTTCTTTTTCATTTGCCCAGTTCTGCCTTTTAAGTCATTCTTATCCTCATTGGCCTTTTGAACTTCTTTTGTCATTTGAGTTAGTCTATTTTTTAAGGTCTTGTTTTCTTCAGTATTTTTTGAGTCTCTTTTAGCAAGATGTTGACTCATTTTTAAGGATTTTCTTGCATCACTCTCATTACCCTTCCCAATGTTTTCTCTATTTCTCTTACTTGATTTTCAAAATCTTTTTTGAACTCCTCCATGGCCTGTGATTAGTTCATATTTTCCTTGGAGGCTTTTGATGTAGGAGCTTTGACTCTGCTGTCATCCTCTAGTTTTATGACCTGATCTTCCTAGTCACCAAAGTAGGATTCTATAGTCTGAGTTCTTTTATTATGTTTATTCATCTTCCCAACCAAACACTTTACTTTCTAATGCTTTATCAAGGTAGGACTCTGCTTCCAGTGGGGGTGGGGTTGAGGTGAATGTCCTGCCCCAGGCTTCAGGGATTTTGCATCAGCTTCTCAAAGCCTCACTTGAAGCCTCTGCTGCTACTGCCACCTTTGGATGCCACTGCCACCACTGCCCTGGTGACTGTGGTCAGACAAAAATAGACAGTGTACTCCTCTTTCACCCAGGTTCCACAGCATTTTCCCACTGACCTTTTTGGTGTTTGTGGGTTGTGAAACCTGTCACAGATGCCAATGATTCAGTCCCCTGAAGCCTGCTAATGCCCTCTGTTCCACTGACGCCCATATTGGTCTGTAAGATCCTTCCTGTTGACTTTCCAGTTGTCTTGGGCTGGGGATTTGTTTAACTCTGTCATTTTGTGAGTTCTATAGCTCTAGAATTTGTTTAGAGTCACTTTTTACAGGCATTTGGAGGACTTTGTGGGAGAGTTTAGAGAAGTCCCTGCTTTTACTTTGCCATTTTGCCTTTGCCTCTTGCTACTCTATTTGAAGTTGTCTCCCTTATGTCTAATTCATGCACTTTTATAGTATGAGATACTATAAATACACACACACACTATATACCTACACCTATACCTATATACCTATACCTAAATTTTGGTCTATACCTAAAATTTTCCAGTTTGCTCTCCACCTTCCTAACAGTTTTTGTCAGAGTGAGTTCTTACCCAGATAGCTGGGATCTTTATGTTTGTCAAACAGTATGCTATTGTGTTTATTTGCTTCTATATATTGTATATATAATCTGTTCTACTTATTGGCCTATTCCTTAACCACTGCCAAATTGTTTTGATGATTTTTGCTTTGTAATATAGTTTGAGATCTAGCCCTGCTAGCACCCATCTTCCTCCCCACAATGTTTCCCTTGATGTTCTTGACCTCGTATTCATCCATATGAATTTTGTTATTATTTTTCTAGCTTTAGAAAGTAATGTTTTGGCAGTTTGATTAGTATGGTACTGAATACATAAATTAATAAAGGAAAGATGTTTATTTTTATTAT
This sequence comes from Bettongia penicillata ogilbyi, assembly GCA_023548195.1. Lineage (NCBI taxonomy): Eukaryota > Metazoa > Chordata > Mammalia > Diprotodontia > Potoroidae > Bettongia > Bettongia penicillata. The sequence continues at coordinate 670,375 of JAJHZJ010000603.1, read as the reverse complement.
ATTGTCTAACCTATACACAAGCAATTGATATTTTCCAATTAATTTAAATTTGTATTTTGGTAATTAGTATTTTGCAGTTTTAGTCACATAATTCTGGTATTTTTATTGGTGAGATTACACCCAGTAGTTTATAAATTAGCTAGGTATTTTAAATCAAATTACTCTTTCTATCTTTTTCTGACTTTTGAAATATTTGTGTGTGTTGCTTTGCAGAATTACACACACACACACATATATATATACACGTATATTCTTTTTTTATTGCCATTCAACAATCCCCACAGGTTTGTGATATTTAACTTTAAAAAATACCAACTGAGTCTTTAACTTCTTTTATTTTATACTTTATTTTCTAAAATGCTAATGATTTATGTGAGTTTATTTTGTATCCTGAAACTTGGCTGAAGGTGGTATGTATTTCAGGATTATCTAAGTATATTATAGAGATAATATCACTTACAAAGAGTGCTAATTTTGTTTTCTTTTAGCTAATGGTTATTCATCCAATTTCATTTTTGTCATCATTATAGCTAGCATTTCTAGCAGTACATTGAATTGTAATGGTGATAACTGACTTCCTTACTTTACCTCTGATCGTATTGAAAAGTTTTCTAGTTTATCCTCTTTACTGATAATGCTGGTTCCTGATTTTAGAAAGAAACTGCACATCTTTTTAAAGAAAGATCTATATATTATTATACTTCCTGCTGTTTTAAGTAGGAATAGATATTGTATCTGTTCAAAGTTTTTTCCTGCATTTACTGCAAAAATCTTGTATTTTTTTGTGCTTTTTTTTTTATTAATGTAATCAACTATGATTTTAGTTTTCCTAATATTGAGCCAATTCTGCACTTTTGGCATAAATACAACTAGGTCATCATGTATAATCTTTGGAATATGTTATTATAGTCTCTTTGCTGATTTTTATTACATTTTTTGCATTGGTATTGATTATGTTTTTTACTTATACCTCCTGATTATGTGAGATAATTTTCTTTATCCTTTTTTTCTTTCCCCCCTAGCAAATTCCTTTCATTCTTCTCCCTTTTATTTCTTCCTTTAGGATCATTAAATCATAACAACACTTCTTACACCCTCTGTCTTATTAAACTCTGTCTGTGATCCATGATGATTAGATTCTTAGGGGATAGATTTCCTTATGTAAAAATGTAAGAGCTTCTCCTTATTTTGTCCCTTACTATTGTTCACTTAGGTTTATATTTTTATATTTCTCTTAGTTCCTATGTTTGTCTATCAAAATTTCTATGCAGCTCTGATCTTTTTCATTGAAAATGTTTGAAAGTCCTCTATTCCAATAGGGTCAATTTCTCCCACACTTTGTAGGATTATACTCAGCTTTCCTACATCATTTTTTCTTGATTATAAGCTTAAATCTTTTGTCTTCTGGCATATACTATTCTAAACTCAGTTTTTTTTTATTTTGGGGGCTGCTAAATGTCCCATATCCATACATATCTGTAGCCCAACAAATGAGGAATATATGGAAGAACTTGCTGTTGCATAGACTGCAGCAGCCACCTTGAAATATCTAACTGCCAAGGTATTTGAGCTGGCAGGAAAAACTTTCCAAGATTTGCAGATTAATGCACTGTTCCTTGTCACTTAAAGCTTGCCATTCATGAAGAAAAATAGGGCTCTCTTGCTAAGGCAACACTTGTTACTTGTGGTGTGATTTCAGACAAATTTCTGATCAGAGAAAAGAAGGACAACAGCAGACCATTTGAAAGATGCACAGATTTGATGTGATCTAAGAACTCTAAATATTCTGACAACTCTGAATTTTTGGTGATTTCCAGTGAACTGTATCTTTGTGAAAAAAATGATTTTATATTTTTGTGATTATATTTTCATTAAGTAGAAGCTTACTTGACTCTCTAGCCAACCAAATTTCTACATTGACATTAACCATATTTCAGTGTTAGGAAGTATTGCTTCTGAATTAGTGGGTTTTGATTAAATTGACTTCAAAATATTTTTGAATTTTTTGAAAGGGAAGTCATAGTAACAAACATTTGGTTTTATTTCTATTTTTATTTCCACTTTGGTAGATATTTGGTAAAGGTAATTTTTTTAAAGGTTAATAAAAATGCTGTATGTTCTGCTGTAGAAAATCATCTTCAAAAGGCAGAAGGGTTTGTATTTTTCCTGTCCTTTACCATCTATTTGTTTCTGTCTGTCTGTGTCTCTGTCTCATTTAAAAGCAAGTAATTAAGGGACCATATAATAAATTACTGAACAAGTACACTGATTGGTTCCTCTGGTTGCTGAAGAGAGCTAATACATTTTTTCTTGACAAATAAAAACATCATTTCTCCTTCTGCTAAAAATAACATCCACAATCTTTTCAAGTCTATAAAATTCTTGCTTCTTTGAGATACCTGGAAAATTATTTTGTTGCTGTTTTAAAAGTATTGTCTCTAGCTCATATTTATTCAGTATGTACTCTGTTAGATCTAGTTATTTTCTCTTAACTTCATCTTTTTAAGTGTTATTGCTATATGTGGGGGTGGAGCCAAGATGGCGGAGTAGAAAGAGTCATGTATGCTAGCTCCTAACCCACAGCCCATATATTTCCTACAAGAAGAACTCCCCAGGAATTCTGGATCACTGCAAGGCACACAGAAACACAGTGGAAAAGATTTCCATTCCAGAGAGCCCTGGAGAGCCATCCCCAGGGTCCGTTGCACCCCAGAAAGCGGAGCCCATCCCTGTGCTGCCCAGCCCTGCCCTGGCCACACAGGCACAAGAAGAGCAGATCTGAGCAGGCTTCAGGGACGGAATCTCTGGAGGCCGCGAAGGTCCCTCCACCCACAGACGCTACAGGTCAGTGAGAGAGACGTCTGGGCTGGCTGAGAGGGGAGCGGGGTGTCTCCGTGACTCGGGCTCCCTTGGGAAGCAGTGGCAGAGGCAGCAGAGGCAGCCCCCGGGACTCCCCGAGCAGGCAGGATCTTCATTACTGAAGGTCTCTGCATAAACCACCTGAGGGAGCTGAGACTGGGAGGTGTCCCTGCCCCCACCTGCTCCATTACTGAAGGTCTCTGCATAAAGCCCCTGAGGGAACTGAGCCTGGGAGGCGGCCCTGCCCCCACCCAAGCACAAGAACTTAAGCTCACATTGAATAGCAGCCGCTCCTGCCATGGATAGCCCTGAGACTGGGAAGCAGATTTGAATCTCAGACCCCAAGCACTAGCTGGGCGGATCTAGGCGGGGGTGCAGAGGAATCTCAAAAGTCAAGTAACTGGCTGGGAAAATGCCCAGAAAAAAGGAAGCAAAATAAGGCCATAGAGAGCTATTTTGATGGGGTGCAGATGTTCCCGCCTTTCAATTCTGATGATGAGGAAATATTCTTACCATCAGGGAAAGACGTGGAGGGTGGGGCCTTTGTATCCCAGACATCCCAGGTGGATGTCCGGTGGGCTCAGGCCATGGAAGAGCTCAAAAAGGATTTTGAAAAGCAAGTTAGACAGGTGGAGGAAAAACTGGGAAGAGAAATGAGAGAGATGCAAGAAAGGCATGAAAAACGGGTCAATACCTTGGTAAAGGAGTGTTATTGCTATATGCTGATACAGTGCATTGGGTAATGAGGTGGTAAAGTCCAAATGTTTTAATACCTCTCCCCTTGTAGCTTGGCATAGGACAATATAAGTAGGAGAAATTTTCCATATCATACCATTGTTGCTTTTTTTTTCAGTTTCATCTACAAATATCATTAGAATTATCTATCTGGGTGAGACCGTATGTGGGTCTCACATTAAATTTCCCATTTAACTGCTTTTTACTATAGTGCTCATGAATTTATAATCTACCATCTTCTTTGCAAATATTTTGTAACTTGTACTCTAAATTCACATAGATTCAGGCTTCATGCCTGTGATTGGCAAATATTTACTGGCTAAGACAGTTTCTGGGTTCGTTTGGTCTCCTCATTGTGATGATTGCTTTTGGCAGATGCATTTCTCTGAGAAACAGTGGTAGAGTAAATGACTGCTTTTGTCTAGTTGATATCGTCTTAAACAGGTAGTATCAGTACTGCTGTAATTGCATATAACATCTTTTAGCTTTAAGCTGTGTTTTAATTTGGTATCGCTTTTGACATTTTTTCCTTGTTTTTTAGCCAGTTGATAATCTGACTAAATATAACTGCTTCTGGAATGAGTGCTCTGTTGGTAACTAGAAAAAGAGAGTGGATTTCATTTTTTCTGATGTTTTTTGGTACATATGACATCTAAAACTTTTCAACAACAGAATTCATTGTATATAAATATAGTTTCTAACAGAACCCTAACTATTCTTCTTTGTCCCCTCAGCCTTGTTTCTGAAGTCCCCTTTCATCCTTCTTGCCATTTGAAGGAATAGGTGAGATTGTAACTTCTTTGAGGTCAGGGAACATGTTATATACTTTTATATTTCCCACAATTCCTAGCATAGGGCTTCTTGTACATTTAGCAAGTATTTTATGATCGAAAGAAATATTTACCTGAAAGTGCTCTTCAAAAACAGATTATTTAAAGGAAAAAAGGCAGTTTTGTCTGTTGTGATATTTATCAGTGTTTTGATCCTAACGCTTGTCAATTGTATTGTAGATTTTTCTTCTCTTTTACTTGGGACTCAAAATATAAATTTAATAAGCTGTTTCTGCATTTTTTGGTGCATTGTGAATTATTATTTCTCTTCCCTCAGGCATAACAACACACAATTCAGAAACCTTTGTGAAAGATAGCTTTACTACTTAACCAAAGTGTCTACTTGGAGTATTCTCTAAATAGAGCAAAATCTTCTAAGCATATTCTGCCTGAAGACTTGTCTATTGTCTTTTTCTTTGTCTGTCTACCTGGTTTAGACATGTACAGATGGAGAGATAAAAATATGCCAGAACCAAAAAGTCGTTATATTGTCCAATGACATAAAAACATACCGATGAGAAAATCTTATGGAAATACCTCAAGTCGGGTGGGGATGGGACATAGAGGTTTATGATTAAACTTCTCAGATCAGAGTATTTGATAGTGTGTCTGAAACAAATAGTTTATTCTGCTTACCTGAATGAGGGTGAGTTAATTATGTATCTTACTGATTCTTCAACCTTGCCCCTCCCCTTCTGCAGTAGGATAAATGTGTGAAAAACCATATTGCTACACTTTGATTTTCAATCTCATTATTCCTCTGTGTGACAACACTAGACATCCTTAATGCCAGTTTATTTTAGTGTTACCACCCAAGGTATCGAAAAGTTTCTATGTTTTAGAATGTCATCTTAGTACTGCAGCTTAGATAGGTTCTATGCCTCAGTTCCTCTATAGTGAGTCACCTGCACATTAAATGCGTCATCATTTTTTTTTGGGGGGGGAGTCATCTATATCTGATTTCATCCATGTAGGAAACTTCTGAGGGAAAATACTCCAGGTATTGCATATCAGCAACTCCTCTGACACAGTCTTACGGAGTTGCCTGGGAGAATTAAGGGATTGGTGATTCACCCAAGGTCACAAATCCAGCACATGATGGAAATGAAATTTGAATGTGAATCTTTCTACCTGACTCTGGGGCAAGCTTTCCATTCAATGCCTCACTGCCTCTCATCACCACAGACAAAAGATTGAGGGAGGGCATGCCCACTGTCTAAGTTTATGAAATACCCTCATATTAAGGAATTCATCTTATTCTGCTTGGCTCCAGAAGGTAAAGAGAGAAACAATGGGTTGGGGATTCTAGAGGGGTAGATTTTGGGTTTGACATAAGGAATACTTTTAAGACATTTAAAGTTGTCCAAAATTGGCTTTCTCTATTAGGGTTCTCCATCACTGTAGGACTTCAGACAAAGGCTGAACGACAATTTGTGAGGGATTATTGTAAACCTGATTCCTAAATAAATATAGGTGGGGTTAAATATTTCCTCAGTTACATTTCAACTAGGAAATTCTGTCGGGTCCTAATGTTTGTGTCAGAGGCTCCCTCATGACACAAAGGCTCCAGGTATGTTGGGAATCAAATACTTCTCTGGCTTATTGCCCTCATCAAGTGATCTGGGGGCATCAGTATCTTATACTCTCTTAAGTCATCATATTCATCATATAAGCATGTAGTCTCCTAAGGCTCAAAACATTACAATTTTATTTACAAGCTAATGGAAATCAATCATTTAACAAGCACTTAGTAAGACTATATATATTATGGGCCAGGTACTGTGTTAAGCAATGGGGCTACAAAGATAAAAGTGAACTATTTCCTGCCCTCAAGGAGCTTATTAGACTCATATCCTGGCTCCTAGAAAGGAGCTCCATAGTAAGCAAACTTCCCTTAAAGATCTTCATAACCCCTTGAGGGACTCTAGTTTGGGGTATTTGGAGTTTGTTCTCTCACACTGGTAATCCCTTTCATGACTTTGCCATTGCAGTGATATTGCCTTGCTTCCCACAGCTCTTATCTCCTGCCACTCTCAGAAGGAATGACCAGTTACTGCTCTGTGTTAATATTTCCATTTTCTGGTTTTCTCTATCACTGCAGCATTTTTCCTTAGCTCTCAGCAGGTCATGGTAGTAGCCCTGCCTCTGCTATCCCTGCATCCTCCTACTTAGCTCCAGTTCTTTTTATTCACCTTTTTTTCCCCAAACACTGGCTTTCATAGGTCAATAATTCTACTTTCCCCCAACATATGATTCTTTTCACTTCTGCTTTCTGTAGCCCAGATTTCACTTTCCTTAGTTTCTCTTTCTATCTTTCTCCATCTGTGTCTGTCTCTCTGTCTCCATCACTGTCTCTCTTTCCTCTCAATTAGATCTTTATCAACAGATGATATTCATTATTTTTCAGGGGACCACCTCTCTTACCTAGCCTCTGTAGACATCAGTCTTCAAGTGTTTTTACACTTCAAAAATGTACTTGCATCATTCTTAAATTTTTTGTATACATTCCCTACAATACAAAAATTCTCATACTAGGTTTCTTGGTGAGATATAGACTATGCATTTTTAGGTGAATCGTTTTTTTTTAACTTTATTAGGATTGCTTCTAAAAGAGAGAGGGGAATGACACTAGTTCTCAATGTGGATACATATACTTGAATCTGTGTATCTGTATTTGTACATATAAATATGCATAGTGTATATGTGTGTATATATTTGTGAATATACATATATGTGTGTGTGTATATATATATATATATATGTTTTGAGATACTTGAATAGTTTTGAGGTACTGGAAAAAGAGAGGGATTTATAATTACTTAGCATAGTTCTCCAGTTCTCCAACACACAGAAGATGTTTAATAAAGGTATACACACCTATTTCCCTAAATCAAGGAGAGCTAAAATGGAGAAAGAATATTATAGACCCAAATATTTACTGATATTTATATGTAAATACTATCTATGATACTTGCAAGTAACATACAATTATAAATAATGTCAAATATATAATATATAAATATATTATCAAATTAGCATAACATAATAAAAAATTAATCATTATGATTATGTTAGCTTCTTACCAGTAATTCAAGGATGGTTAAAATGTTAAAGCTACACTTTAAACTTATATAATTCAATATTCAATAATTTCATCTCTAAATATTTGTATACACAAATTGTACATACATATGTGTGTATATGCATACACATATTTGTACATGTATATATGGAAAAATACAGAAAGGTATAATATGCTAAATATATCTTGATATGTTTGGGTTTACCATTTTGTTACTAATATGATTATTTATATAGTCTTAGTGTTAAGCTATCCTTGAATTCCTCATATAAATCTAATATTATTACATTGAATAATTTCAAAAAATTGTGATAGACTATTTGGTAGTATTATATTCAATATTTTATATCACTGGATGGTAATGATGTTGTTCTATAGTTTTCTTTTGCTGCTTTATTTCTTCTGAGTTTTAGGATCCAGGTGATGTTTTTATGATAGAATAAATCTGTTAAAATGTCTCTTTTAGCTTTTGAGAACACTTTATTTAGCACAGGAGTTATTTGTTATTTAAATATTTGATGGAATCCTCTTGTGAATCCATTGGATCAAGGTTATTTGTTTGGTTTTCCCTTGGGCAGTTGATTTATCACTTTTGTGACTTCTCCAGCTGATACTAGTTCATTTCCTTATGTGATAATTTCCTGTTTTGATAATGGGAACATTTTATACTTTTACAAAGTTTAAGAGGAACTCAGAGGCATATAATCCAACCTATACTTGAATAAAAAGTCCATCCATAATATACCTGAGAAATGCTTATGCAACTTTACTTGAAGACCTTGAGAATGAATTCACTACCACCTGAGAAAGCCTATTTCACTTTTAGGTAGCTCTAACTATTCGATTTAAAACAAAACTATACTTTTTACAATCACATGAATTTTGAGGTAGTTACTGACTCTCCTAGAGTGTACTCTTAGAAGGCTCTCAGCAAATTCCTTTTCCTAGGCCCTCCTTGCCTACATTAATTCATGCAAAAGTTCTCACTCCTTTCTCTTTAGCCTTGACTACATTCTGTGAGCCACTCACAATCCTTCTAGTCCTCCCTTTTCTTAGGAATCCATTTTCCCTTATCTTTTCTTCCTCACCATTGAACTATCCAAAGGTGCGCTGAAGTCAGGTCTAACTGGTTTGTGAGACCTGCTTGTTGAATTTTCAATGTGACCATCTGTATCTCAGAAATCAGCAACTGCTACAAATCAGTGCCTGGTTTGTTTTGTTAATTTCTAGACAAGAAAATATTACTAATGTAAATAAAACTTCAAAGTGTATGTGTATGTGTTTGTGCGTGTGTTTGTATAAGTGTGTGTATGTCTCCCCTCTTCCCACCCAGAGAGCCAGTTGAACATTTACCAGTGTATCCCTCTACTGCTATATAAACATTGCTAAAGTTGAGTAGGAGTGCAATAGAAGTCTCAGATAATGGAGTCATCACTAATAATTATACTAATAATTGGCATTTATGTATCACTTTAAGGTTTACAAAGTGCTTTATATCTACTATCTCATTTGAGCCTCACAAGAACCCTGAATACATCATTTCTTGTTTCCCATCTTCTGACTCTCCATCACTACCACTATCTTACTCTCCTCTTTGTGGTTTTATCAAGAAATGCTGTAGAATGGAAAATGTTATGGAATAGAAATAAAGGCTGCTGGTGTCTTGTCTTGACTGTCACTACTTGTTTTTCATCACTTTTGAGAAATCTCTTGACCATCTGTAAAAAAAAAAAAAAGAGATACACAGATACATAAGTTCTAGGAACTCAGCTAGGTCCTTGAATGTTGTTTGATATAAATCAAGTTGCATTTAGTGAGATAGGGTGGTTTAGTGCCAGAAGATCTGAATTTGGGTCTTTACTTTAGCATTTGCTTCCTATATGACCTTGGACAAATCATTTCATTTTACAATTTTTCTCAGTTTCCTAATCTTCAAAATCAAATACATTGGACTAGATCAGAGGTTTAAAAACTGTGGTGTTCTCACTCCTCCCCCACAAGACCATCACAGGGGGAAAGATATAAGACCTTATTAGGAGTGTGAAGAAGAATTACTAGATATTTTTAGTACAATTCCTGAATTAATGTAATAGCTTTTTTCAGTGAAAGCCAAGTTCAAATCAAAGTCAACAATTGTGAGACTAATATGATGAATTATTTTCAACTGAAAATAAATTTAGGACCACAATTATTTAATATGGGATGTGCGGATGAGGTCAAATTTGAATTAACACGTTGAATTTCAACGTTACAATCCACCACTATTATTGTTAGTAGGCCAATAACACAGATGAGTTCTATCTCCTCCCTGTCTGCTGCACTTTAATGAGGTCTATAAACATGAAGTTAAATATTATTTGAATAGAAATTAAAAGTTCTATCCTATCTATTATGTTTCTCAGTATCATTAATTTGAGTTAATATGACAACAATAAGTTAATTTCCTAAATAATTTGTTTTAAAGATATGATGTAACTTTTAAAAGACAGCTTTTTGAACTTTCAATGCTTAAATTTAAATTTAATTATCCTAATTTTTTAAAATGATAGCATTACTTTTTGATATGAAATGTTTGTATAGTCCAAATAGCAGAACTATAAGTAAAAAATTTAAATTCAGAAAATATGATTCAATGTTTTTATCATGAGGAATCATGAGTGCTATCATCAATATTGAGTATTACATACTTTGGCTACTGCACAGCACCAACTGTGACTATGAATATGCTGATGTAATTCTGAATCGCTCTATATAAAAGGCAGAAGAAAAACATTTATTCAGACACCAGAAAGTCAAATCCCAACACCAGAAAGCCAAATCTGTCATAGTAACCAAGAAGTCAATACATATTATCCCTGCAGAGGACAAAGCCATTCCCAAGCCTTTCCCCTCTGCTGGGGCCTTCCCACAAACAAGATTAGTTGTGCCTGCCTGCCTGCATCCTCTCTCCTCTGCTCCTAACCCCTCTCACCAACTTCCTCCCAGTTTTGCTCCACCCTTCCAGTTCCACCCATTCAGTGAATTCCTCCCATTACATGTGACTTTATGTGATTTAAGGAGGTCACATGGGCCTATTAATGAATGGGAAAGATCTTCCCATGTAGATCACCATTACATAGCATGAAACCTAATAAATCAAAATGACATTTTTGAAGTGTGTTCACACACACACACACACACACATATATAAGTGGGCAAGTACCTAGGGTCAAACAATCAATAAGTGTTTGAGGTGGCATTTGAACCCAATTCTTCCCAACTCCAGATTGAATGCCCTACTTACTACACCATGACAACTCTTTCAATAAGATTTTTTTTTTTTTACAAAATCCACTAAGCATAAAAGAAGTAATTTATCAGGAGAAACGTTGGTGTTATTTGAAATTGTTGATATAGTTGCAACTATCAACAACATCTAGGACAACTCTAAATGGTTTCACTGGATTGTGCATATTTTTGAAGAACTTTTTGATCAAAACTATTGAAAAAACAAGCTCTATTTTGCATTATAAGTGGATGAAGCAACAGATATGGTTAAAGATAATTCAGAATGTCTAATTGAGACTGATATTACAAATAATTTTAAACTTTAAAAACAAACACAAACATCAGATCAATATGACTGATGATTTTAAAAATGAAAATATTACACATAATTTTATACTTTGGAAACCAACATATAATCAGATCAATATGATTGTTGGCTTTGAAAATGAAAATGATATAACAGGAGAATTGTACTGAACTCTTTGCTGGCAGAATTTAATTGATGTGTGGCTTGGATATAGGTCTATAAATATTCGTTAAAAATGTGGCCCCTTTGGCAATCATGTTGCATGCTTCACAGACAATCACTTTTATCAAGAAATATGAGTAAGGAGCTACATGAGTTTTTCAAGTTATTATTAGAGTAATCATTAAAGTCGATTAAAGTCTGTTAAAAGTAAGATTCTTTGCAATATTGTTTGATTCAAGGGTAAAGCAGAGAAACTTTTTTATTATAAAACATCTTAGCTTTGTTGTGCCAATGTATTTCAGAGGTTGTATAAATTAGGAGAAATTACTATTTTATTCTTAGTGTTAGTAATAATAAAGATGAAACAAAATCATTGAAAAATAAAGATTTTCTCCCCAAATTTGCAGAGTTGGCATATATTTTTGAAGAACTGATTATTCTAAATAAATTAGCATAAAGTTCTCAAATTTATGGCCTAGTCCAGAAAGATAAGTGATTGTATTTACAAAAGTTAGAGCTATAATGCATTTACAATTTACAAAGTAACGTTTTTGTTTTTTCTATGTAAATATGTATGTATATATGTGTGTGTATGTATAATTATATATATATATAAATGAATATATATATAAATGAATATATATATAAATGAATATATATATATATATATATATATATATATATATATATATATATATATATATACTGGCCTTATAAATGAAATAGAAGAAAGTAAACACTTGCTTATTAATCACTAGAGCTGTACTCCCAAGCAACTTTCAATTTATTTTAAAGATGTAGATACTTCTAGGTATTAGTGGATAAGAAAGCCATTTGCCGTGGACAAATATGATACATTTATTCCTGTTCCATTCGGATACGAACAATTAATAGACTTGCCTCATGATAGTATACTGAAATAAATGTTTCAACTTGAAAATTTTATGTTTCATCTATGGGTGATTAGAGAGATTTAAAAAAAACATTCAAATTTTACTACTATACATTACAACTTATTTCTGTGAAGCAGAATTTTCTGTTTTACATGATATAAAGACAAGTTATCAGTCTCAGTAGTTGAGAAATAGTCACAGGAATTTTCAATATCATCTTATATAATGATTTGAGAAATTTGCACTAAAAAAAGCTCATGTATTACATTGATAATATTATTATGTCTAATATTTTATGACAACTTAAAATAACAAAGAATTATATCAACAAATATCCATATTTGTTAAATTATTTTGTTATATCTTAATATTTGTTTGAATGACATTTATTATTTAATTATAATAACATGAATTAAGAAACTTATATATGAATATTGTTTCATAAAAAGTGAATGGGTATAGTTTTTTATTTTTATTTTTATATATTTTTAGGTACCTGGTTCAGTGCTGCATAAAGCTTTAGAAAAAAATTATACTAGATCTCTAAGGTATTTTTGAATTCTAAGTTTCACTGTCTTATGATCTCACTTGAAATCATTCATTTATTCATTTGGGTTTACTGACTAGATTTCTTGCTCATTGACCAAGCCTTAAACCCAATTCACTCGGGAGCTTATAGATTAGACAACAGGTCCCCTCCCACCTAGCACAGAATGAATATAAATACTAAATAGTAACTGTTTCTCTTTGACCCAGGAACCTTGAGGGTCCTCCCCTCCCAGTTTGATTTTTTTTTTTTTTTTATTAAAAGGGGTCATCCCTTGAGAAACTGTTTAAAGAGGTCTATCAGCGGGAGAGGTTTCTGAGGCAGAGGGTACATCCAGTGTGTGAATTTCACAGCTGGTGTAGGCTTCAGGATGAAGAAGTTTCTTGGATGCAATGTGCCTCAAATCTGTCCCCTTTCTACTTACACAGCCATTGTCAGAGTTTTTTCCCTTTGCCCTGCATTGCTCCTCTTTGCCACTCCCAGTCAGTAACTCAGGATCTTTAAGCAGTCAACGAAAAGATCCCTGCTTGACTGAATCACACTAATGAAAGAAACAATTTTACATGAAGGACAGGAAAAGAACATTTGCATTCTTGGTGAAACATGCAAAGTCAATAAAAATGTAATACACGACAGTGAAACAAAGCACCTACTATTTATATATGACACTGTAAAAATGCTTTCTGTAAATGTAGGCTGTAGTTCTAATTAGGTGTCTTCAAACGACAAGAGGTATGAGTATTTCTGTAAGTAGGATCAAATTTGATTGTCTCCTAGGACTCATTAGAGTCTGCATTGACATGAGGCCATGGTGACTTCCCTGCTTCAAACCTGAGATGTAAAGCAAGAAAGAGAAGTACTGAAGGTCAGTGCAACCAAGTCTTCTTCTCTACCTAGGTTATTATTGGTCATTCATTCTGGAAGAAGACCGTAACATCAGGGACGTGATGTCATGACTTCCAAGTGAATTGGATTTAAATGAAGCCGGCTGTGCAAAGTCACCAGTCTCACTTTCTCCTTTGGAGCCATCTGGGTCCGGTGACCAGATATAGACCAGGACAACTGGAGATGGCCCTGGATGCAGTGGGAGACCTTTTAAAACTAAGTTCTTTCCCAGATCTCAGTTTGACTAAGGCAGTGCCCATTCAGTGATTAAGGCTAGGTAAGAAATGAGGCAAAGAGTAGCCTCTTTTACCTAGTTAAAAAAAAATAAACAACACTCTGGGAGGGGAAGATGCTCAAAATTTCTGGCCAAAATAGCAGAAAGTGAGTAAAGGAATTAAAAAGAGAGTGAGATCAGAAGACTTTTGCATCTTTATCCCTTTCCTAATACTTCCATTCTAGTGAGATCACATATAATCATATGCTTTCTCACTAGTGGTAAGAAAGTTGCCTCACTACTCCTGAGGGTACGAGGCAGCATTTCATCTCTGCCTTCCAAACTGTAGGTTAGATCTCAGGGCTAATAAGAACCATCCCCTTTGAAGAGGACATGGTGATTGTGATTTTAAATAGGTCTAATCTTGTTAGAGAACTGCTTCTTCAGCCCAACTGCAACAATTCAAAATTGCCCCCCTTTTACTGAGATAGTTTTATAGCTGAGGCTCAGCAGATGAGGACCATCCTATTATGCCCATGGTTTCAAGTAGTTAGAAGGTGGCCAGAGGGTCAGTTGAAATTTTTGATAAGTCTAAGAAAGCTAATCATTCAGACACCTAACATTAAGACCTGGGATATAAGACATGCCCCTAAAATGAAATCTTTTTAAAAAGGAATACATACACATATGTATGTATATATGTATATGTATGTGTGCATATATATGTATATATATATGGAGAAAGAGGAAATTTAAAAATTAAAAAAAAGAAGATGGAGAGGGGGAGGACAGAGAGAACTTATGTGAAAGATTAAATATTTAAAATTTTAAAATATAGTTGTTTCTTATTGGAATTTAACATAAGCACCATCTTATGCTCCATATTGGCTCTATGATCATCCGAAGAATGAGATTCTGAGATATTATTGTTGCTCAGTTGTTTCAGCCACGTCTGACTCTTTGTGACCACACTTGGAGTTTTCTTGGAAAAAATACTGGACTGGTTTGCTATTTCCTTCTCTAGCTCATTTTGTAGATTAAGAAACTGAAGTAAACAAGGGTCAGTGACTTGCTTAGGGTCACACAACTTAGTAAGTTTCTGAGGCTGGATAGGAACTCAGGTCTTCCTGACTCCAGGCCACTGAGTCACCCACCTGCTCCTTTTGAGGCATACATGACATATTTTTCATGATCCCACAAGAAAAAAATCTAATGGAGATAGATCACACAACTGAGATGGCTAAGCAAAAACATATCTATTGATTCATTCCTCTGAGAAAGTATCATACTAAAATTGTCATGCGCATAATTGCACAATAAACTACTTTTAAAATTAAAATTTATTACTCAAAGTTCATGAAAGAAGTATATATAAAATAAATTTCAATCATTACTTTCACATGTTTCTTTGGTAAGTTTGTAGCATACTTCTGAAGTTTGTAAAGTTCAAAAGTGTGCTACTAAGACTTTTGGGAAACACTGTATATAATCTAAATCTAAATGTATATGTGTACGCATACATGTATATACATATGAATGCCATGGTAAATAATTGCACAAAATGCTCTACCTATTAGGAGAGGGTTTTCTAAACACGTTTTAACGTTTCTCTTTATTCAGATAAAGATGTTTTATTCATTTTCATCATAAGTGTTTCCCACATTGCTATCATTTTCCTTGTCATTTTCTTACAGAAAGTAGAATTACAGGCCACAAATCAGGCTTCCTACAAGTCAGAATTTGGTGGGGGGAAGCGGGGAAATGAGGCCTTTATTTGGACCAGTATGGTAGTAGCTCAATTAAAATGTGTTGAACCAATGAATTGAACAAGTCTATTTAGAAGTTAAAAAGCTGCTGATGAGATTGTATCTCCCAGTCAACGTCTGCCTCCAGGTGTTGATAAATTAAAGCATTTACCCTTTACAAAGCAGTTCTTCCTGTAGGTATGAGTTGCTTTTTAGACATATCAGGATAATTAGACATAATGTGCTTGCTAGCAGTGAAAGAGGTTGCTGGTCCAAATTCATATTTTTAAAAATCTATCTCGATTGCGAATGCTTTTTCCCATAGTGACCTCTTCAGCTACCAGCAGATGTCCTTTTGTAAGCAGGAAATAGAAATCAACACAAAAGAAACAACATCCCATTTTATCCTTTCTCCACCCCCACCCCCCCAATCCAATGCTAAACATGTTTAGTTCCTTCAAAACATTTACCATTCCTTCGGCTTTTAAAGAAAGCCCCAGACATGAAATGTAAATACAGTATGTGCCTCTCTTATATTCTGACCTATAAAATTACATACTTTTAAACTTATTTTGAAACTCTGAAATAGAAATGGGAGCTTTAAAATGTAACCATTGTCAACACATTCAAAAATTTTTATAGGTTTGAGCTTTCAGGAAGGTACTTATTATCATTTCTACTGCTTAGAGTCTCATTTATAGAGTGACTCCTTCCCCAAGGATCCCCCCAATCTGCTTCACCCATTTTGCCTACCACTGATACAGAGAGCCACCCCTAGGGTGGAATGCAGCTACTGTCTAATACTGTATAACAACACCACCAGCCTGTCAAGCTATGACAGCTTGAATGAGGAAGATTTCAAACAATTATGAGTGGGATTTTAAATGCCTCACCTGAAATACATTGCAGGGGCCTTATCATAAAAGGTAGAGACTTTCAAAAATACTGCCTTAAAATCTATCCAAGAGGAATTTAAGTGAAACTTGGCAGGTGTTCATGACACAACAGTTGAGCATAAGAAAGGAAGAAGGGCACTGAAGGGATTTCAAGAGGTTGAACATAATCACAGATGTAAGAATGAGGCCAAGGCCCAGGAGAGGAGCCTTCTGCCCTTTGTGAAGGGGAACTTCAAGGACTTCAAATATCCGGGTCCTTCATTTTTTTGTGTCTTGTGCCAAATGATGTTTTTCTTATTGAGTAAAATAGCAATTATCAAGTGCATTCAGGACTAGATCAGAGAAAAAGGTTATAGATATTTATATATTCTTCCATTTTTTTAAATCTTTGCTAACACTGAATAATGCCACTGGGAGGTTGCTTGGTGTTACTAAATTTGCTCTGCTGATAAGGACTTTGTGGGCTAAAGCAACTAAGTGGATTCCCTACTCTTAGCCTTTCCAAACTTTGTTTCATTCAGTTGCCAAAACCATCTTCTTAAAGAACGGGTCTGAAGGTGACCCTCCCCCACTAAAATATTTTTTTGTGACTTTTCATTGCCTCTAGGACATGATTGAAACTCCTCAGATCAGTATGCTAGCCAAAGTGGCCCAAGGTCCTGATCACATTAGTGATGGAGATAAGATTAAGGCTTTGACATGTCCTGCTTTCTCTCTTTTCTAGACAGCTCTGCCACCAATGTCTGATAATGAATTGTCAATTTCTGCCTATGCCATCTTGGACTTTCTTGGCAGGCTACTCAATCCACTAAGCTTGTCTTTGAAGGGTTCTTCAGCTGGAGAAACTTTTGTCTCTTCTACTTTTAGGCTTGACCATGTTGAATTTAAATGAAATTAGGAATTCCCAGGATGACATGGATAACATCTAAGTCACCTTAATCATACCCTTGTGCTTGACTTACCTCTGGCAACACTGAAAATTTCCACTCCCCTCCCTGAATTTCCAGTTTTTCTCTCTCTCTACTGCCTTGCTGTATACACTGGTCCATAAGTATTTGGGTAGTTCTCGTTTTGTAGAACTGGTCTAAGTATAATGGCAAGAGTTAAAAGATGCTTGATATTGCAAAGCAGCATGTTTTGAGACCCTGTAAAATACTACATGCTTATCCCTGTTTGTTCTTCAATCTTTTTTTTTTCAGTAACATCTGACCCTTTGTGACCTCATTTAGGGCTTTCTTGCTGAAGATACTGGAGTGCTCTGCCATTTCTTTCTCTAGCTCATTTTATAGATGAGGAAACTGAGGCAAACAGAGTTAAGTGACTTTCCCAGCTAGGAAGTGTCTGAGTCCAAGCTTTGATCTCAGGAACATGGGTGTTCCTGATCCAGCCCTGGCATTCTATCCGCTGTGCTACCTAGCTGCCACACTTAACTCCCGACACCCATTCAAATGTTGGAGCTAGATAGAAAATGTCTTTTCCTTTCAAGATATCATTTTGACATAAAACTGAAAACAGTGCAGGCAACCTTTGGCAAATTGGCTAGAATATGTAAAAGTTCATGAGAAACTTGGGATCTTGTAATGTTCGCTAATCATTTCCTGTAACATTCTAAAGGAGGAAAAGGAAACAGGTGTAACGTGTTCATATTTTTTTGTGATTCTGATCACTTGTATTTAAGTGGAAAAAGAATTACATTAATGTGAAGTTGTGTGGAAAATGTTTTGATTTTAACTTCTGACTTAGTTCTAGAAAGAATCTCAAACATTATCTAGTTTCAGAGGTATCAAACGCAGAAGCTTACGAGTCAGCTTCTCCCTAGTGCACCTAAAACTGGTTAAAATATCATTGGGAAATGTTTAACAAAGTAAATAAATATACAATGCAACATAGACAATGTTAATTTATGGTTTTCTAAGTCAATATATGGCTATAGAGATTCCTTTCTATTTGAATTTGACATCACTGATCTAGTCCAACACTCTAATTTTATCCGTGAGGAAAACTGATACCCAAAATCATACTGAAGTCCCTTCCAACTCTCTGGAGTCTATGATTCTGTGATACCAAATATAGACTAAAAAGGTCTACATAAAAAAAAATCCCAATGTCTTTCTTAGTGACTCAAGCTAATGTTGACCTTATTGGCAATAAATCCTTCCTTAACTCTAACCTACCTCTCTTCTGTTGTGATTTAAGACCACGATGGACACTTATTAGTATAACAAATATGTCATATTATTAGATGTGTCATGCCTAAACTAGTGTAATAACCTCGTGACTGGTCTTCTGAGTTAAGTCTCTCCAGACTTTGGTTCATTCTCTACTCAGGTATCAACACGATCTTTCTAAAATCTGATCATGTCACTCCACCCCTTCCCCTCATTCAGTATATGACAGTGGCTCCCTATTCCCTCCAGAGTAAATTATAAAATCCTTTTTCCTTCAAATCTCCTTTATAATCTAGCACCCAATATTTATATACCTCATTCACCTCTATGTACCCTGTGAGCCTGCAATAATAGCCTTCTTGTTGTTTCTTAAACACATGATACTCCATTCTCCATGTCAAATTCATGTTTTCCTTTCCTTCCTTCCTTCCTTCCTTCCTTCCTTCCTTCCTTCCTTCCTTCCTTCCTTCCTTCCTTCCTTCCTTCCTTCCTTCCTTCCTTCCTTCCTTCCTTCCTTCCTTTCTCTCTCTTTTCTCTTTCTTTCTTCTTCTTTCTTTCTTTCTTTCTTTCTTTCTTTCTTTCTTTCTTTCTTTCTTTCTTTCTTTCTTCTTCTTTCTTTCTTTCTTTCTTTCTTTCTTTCTTTCTTTCTTTCTTTCTTTCTTTCTTTCTTTCCTCTTCACACTTTCACTGGCTATTCACCATTCCTTGAATTCTCTCCCTCTTCATTTCTGCCTGCTGACTTTCACACCTTTCTTCAAGTACCAGCTCAAATCTCATCTTCAACAGGACATCTTTACCAATTCCTTTTGACCGTTTCCTTCTGTTGACTATCTCCGGTTTATCCTGTCTGCATCTTGTTTGTAAATAGCTGTTTGCAGATTGTCTCCCTCATTATAGTATAGGTTTCTTGAGAACAAGGATTTTTATTTTTTGGTCTTTGTATCCCTGGCACTTAGCACAGTGCATGGCACATAGTATATGCTTAATAAAAGCCCATTTAATTTTTAATTGACCTGACACATCTTTTTGACATACAAAGGACAACAAATTATACCATTATTAATCAGAAAGGTTAGTAGTTGAACAAAAATCTGTATTTTAGCTCAGGACCACCTTGGGGGAAAATAAACAAACTGCAGCAGTTTCCAAGCCTCCAAATGCCAAATTCACTTTGTGTGTCCTACGTTATGCTCTCTGGACCCTGTAAACATCTGAAAATAAATTGGCTTAGATTTATTTATGGCCACTTACTTCCCCAAAGGGCAGTAGTCTGCTTCAGGAATTTGGAGATACCTGGCCACTCAGAAGTTGTCACAGCCCATCCAAAACAGGGCTTAAATTTCCTTGGAAAACAAAGAATACCTATTGTGAAACCTCCTGATTCCTCTTGCTTTACAGCTCTTAACGACTTGAGCAACCCATCTCTGCTAATGCAGATTCTTTGAGAATCCCATGCTCAACAGACAGCTTTGCTCAGAAACAGGTGTTGCTTCTAGTATTAGTGATATTTATATGTAGGTTTGTGAGTGTGTGTGCGCTTTTTAAAGACCCATTATAGAGTATGGAAACACTTTGCTCAGGACCATGGAAAGGTAATTTTAAAAATTTATTAAGAGTTCCTGAGATGTTATCTCTGGGTTAAAAACTGCTTTGTAATAAAAAAAAATAATTCAATGAAAAAGATTTCCATAATTTCACTCGAGATCTGGAAACCCTTTATATCAAAAGGAAATTGTTTATATGCAATTAAGATCTTCAGACACATCAGATAGCCGGAACATTCTGTTTCATAAGGTCAGCAGCACCATCAATTCAATTAATCCTCTCAAACTATCCCCTACATTATTAAAAAGCTATTCTTGACAGAGTGGCAAATGTGAGAGCATCAGTGACCAGGAAGCCACATATTAGCATTCTGGAGGATTTTGTTCATTGTTTCGCTCTATAATATCAAAAGATTTATAGGAAAAGACTTCCAGTGCCTTGGGTTTCTAATTTTTTTAAAGTCCTCTCATTCTGCCTCAACTCAATTAATAATGTCCTGTTCTCTAAATCTGGTAGAAAGACAGTAAATATACTTTGTCAGCATTTACTTTAATTGTTGTATATATCTACTTGCCTGCTGTTCTGGCAGACCATAAAATGCTAACCTCTTCTAACTCTGCATTCAGTTTATATCCAGACTAATTTTGTCATATGCTTGAGATTTCCTGTACTGGCTTTACCATTATGATCTTGAAAGGACTTATCACAATGCTGGAAATGACTAGATCTCTTTTTTCAGCTACAGGTATATAGCTATTTCACAGAATCATAGATACAAGAGGGAAGCTGGTGGAATCCTCTCATTTCTCAGATGAAGAGACTAAAGTCCAGAGAGGTTAAATGGCTTGTCCAGTATCATAAAAGTAGCAAATGGGATTTGCTTACTTATTCCCAACTAGGTGGATAAGTTAGGTAGTAGAGTGAATAAAGCGCCAGACCTGGAATCAGGAAGACTCATCTTCCTGAGTTAAAATCTTGCCTCAGACACTTATTAGCTATGTGACCCTAGGCAAATCACTTAACCCTGCTTGCCTCAGTTTCCTCATCTGTAAAATGAACTGAAGGAGGAGATGGGAAAATGCTCCCAGCATCTTTGCCAAGAAAACCCCAAATGAGTTCAAGAAAAGTCAGTTGAACAAAATTCTTAGCCCCCCAACCCAACACTCTTTCTACTCTACAACTCTGCAAATTCCTTGAATTACTCTTACATAAAATTTTTTTGTTGTGTGTTTTTCTCTTAGAAAAGCTGTGTGGTGCTTTGGATAGGAATCCAACAACCTTCAGTCAGGAAGGCTTGTGTTCAAGATGCACTTTTGATCCATACTGGACCTCAGGTAAGTTATTTAACCTCTCAGGGCCCCCAGACAACTCTTCAAGACTGTGATCTGGTGCCAATATGCATGGGAAAGGCAGATTCCTTCCAGGGAGTTTCCTTTACTGGTAAAATTAAAGATCTGATCCAAAGGGAAAGGAATAAGCATGTATGTGTGCTTCTCATGTTAGGGTACTGTGTTAAGTGCTTGTACAAATATCTCTACTTGAGTCTCACAACAACTCTCATTTATATTTGAGGAATTATTATGATTATTCTTCATTTATAGTTGAGGAAACTGAGACAGAGGACTTGCCCAAGGTCATACAGTTTAGTAAGTGTCTGAGACCAACTTGGAACTCAGGTCTCCTTGACTCCAGGCCACTGAGTGGACTCTAAGGGAGGAAAAGTTATTCCTTTGTGTCCAACTCTTCTTGACCTCTGGGGTTTTCTTGGCAAAGATACTGGAGTGGTTTGCCATTTTACAGAATAAGAATTGAGTCAAACAGGGTTAAGTGACTTGCTCAGGGTCACACAACTAAGTGTCTGAGGCCAGATTTGAACTCGGGAAGATGAGTCTTCCGGGGTCTGCCTTAAATATCTATTACTAGGGTGGTACTGGAGAGAGAACACTAGACTAAGAATACAGTGACACAGGTTGGAATCCTTATTTTCCTCTATTTGACTGTATCGCTCTGGGTAAGTCACTTACACATACAGACTCAGTTCTCTGAGTCAGAATTTGAACTCAGGGTTTCCTGATTCCAAGTCCAGCATTGTGCACTGAACCACCTCAATGCCTAGCAATTCACTCACCCTTACCAACCCTAAATGGTGACTGGGGACCTTCCATTGAGGTGAAAGTTGTTTGTTCTCCTAGCTTGCCTAAGTGCAACTCCCCTTTTTTGAGCCAGCTGAGTAGAGGATTTAGGGTTCTTTTATAGTCAACCAGAGGAATGTGGGATTCACTTAAATCATGTGACCCATCTCTAAGAAGAGCTGTAATACTTCACTGATGTAGCAGCAGCTGCAAAAGTATGTCAAGGGTCTCAGGGAATGACAGCTAAATTATCCCAAGAGAAAAAGAAAAGTGGGAGGGTAAGTCAGAGAGCCATCGAAGAAGACAGCATTTCAACAGATGATAACTATAGAGGCAGGCAAACAGGATGCAACCGTTTTGGAAAGAGGAAGTGGCGGCACAGGATGCAGCCCCAACAGATGACAGGATAATAGTGTTGTAGACAACAGCAGCAAAGGAGTTCTGGGACAACAAAGATGGCACAGGTAGTTACTAGGAGCATATCTGGGAAGCTGACCTAGCTTTAGTATAAAACAAACATCATTGAAGCAATCTATTCTCACCTCTGAGCATGACTCTTCTGTAGACTTACTGTCATGCCAGCCATCCTGACCTGTGTCCTTCCATTGGACTCTGACGACTCTGGTGGAGAGAGTGGGGCTGATGACTGCACGGCTCTGCCTCACTTAAATCCAATTCACTTGCAAGCCAGGACATCCTCCTGATGACATCATTGATTCTCTTTGAGAAAGAAGGATGGACAATAACAATTTTTATCATCTATCTCCTTCCATATCTATCATATCTCTACCACTCCATCTATCCATTCTTCTATCCATTCATCTATTCACCTATCTATCACCTTTGACATAGGCTAGGACAGTCTAGGATCACCTGCATTACATGATGAGGCATCAGAGTTGTCCAGTAAGAAATACATTAATCCTTATAAGAATTGGATAAATGTTGAAAAAAAAATGGATGTTTTTCAGTCTCCTTCTCTATTGCCTCCAAGAGAAACTGAAGAGAAAGGAGGTAGCTCATCATTCTGACCAGACATAGTGCTGATTTAGTGAGCAACTTAACTCTACCAGTTTAATTACCTTCACTTTGGAATCTAGTCATAAAATGAGAGGAAAAGAGCTTTTAGATCAATGTTTTTTAAACAATAGTTTGCAGAAACAGGGCAAAGAGACTATCTTTGTATCTACACAACATGTATGTTCATAACCTTTAAAATATCAATAGATCCAACACAAACAAACCCCACAAGAGAAAACTGACAACCCTTTTTTGCTGCCTTTGCCTGTCTACATAGCCATTACCAAAGTCTCTTCATTAATCACTTTTTGGCATTTAAATATCCTGAACTCTCTTAAGAAATAGATACTTGAGAATTAAAGATATCTGTGTGGGTAAAATACTACATAGCATCTGTTACCATTTTAAAAAACAACAGAAACATATCTTTTTAAAGAACTATAAAGAGTATATAGAATATTATTCAAGATAACATAAACTTTCTAACCAGTCTTCTTTCCTGATTATTTAGTTCCCCATTTTTCTATTACAAGTTTATTTTTCTTTTCTTCTCTGCAATAACCTACCTAGTAGGTTTTAATTTATCTCTGGCCTTTTGTAAATGTTATTACTAAAATATTTTTGAATTTTTTTTGAGAGTTGGTTGTAAAGATGAGGAAAGAATAGGAGAAGATAAGGGTCTGGGAGTTAAAATTCTAGGAAAACCCTGAAGCCAAATGGTCTATGATAAGTAGCTGCCACGTACGGCATAATGAGAATGAAGCAATGTTCTTCTTTTTCTATTCTGATAATGAAGAGCCGAAGACCTCCCAAAGCAGAGGATGGGTGACAGCATCAGATTCCACTTACATTGGGTTATAAAGGAAAGAGAAGGTAGAATCAATTTAGAAGTTATCCTGAGAGAATTTCTCTCAGCTGGCTTAAATAGTGTGTGAAGGCTGTTCAATCTGTGGCAAGGATAATGAAGGAATGAAAGAGAGAGATTGTATTTTCAGTTCTGTTCACTTTATGATAAGAATTTCTAATTCTTTTTTTGGATAGGGGGAGTAATCTGCCACAATTCACCTGGAAAACTCTGACCTCATCATATGACACCCAAGACACAACCAGGGGTGTACTGGTGAGTGTTAAACAACTAGCTCTTGGGGTGCGGTGGGGGAATGCCCTTATTAAACTTCTAAATTGAATTGCATTATTAACATTTTCTCCATCACTTTCTTAAGTCCAGATAAAGCAATGAATCTAGCCCTGATTTCTAGTATTTGTTAATTTCTGAGGTCAAAATATTCCAATTGAAACATTTAACAATCAGCTCTGATAAACTAGCACATCATTAGATATAACAGAATTGGAGGTCTAAAATGAATGTGGAGGAAATGTCCTCTAGCTGACAGAGGCTGTGTGTCTTAATAGCAAAACATGAACTTTTTCACCCCAGAAGTATCTGCTAACATTTAGGACCAGAGAAATTAAAAAAAATACACTTTTTTTCACCCCTGAACGGAATAGAAAATAATGTGTAGAAGCAAATAGAACTCTATATAGTTCTGACAGTTCAAATGATACATAAGTACACAGGCTGACAAGGGCTGGTTTGTCACCGTAGTTCATTTTGCTCAACTCTGCATGGTTCTGGAGGACAATGAAATTCAAAGCACTTAGAATTTCCCCAAAAAGTGAGCTCAGATTCTTTTAAAAGCATTTCTATGAGAAAACGGATCATTTACATGCCAAAAGCACTTTTAATGTGACATATTTAGCACATGTATTATTTAGAAGGAAAGCTGCTTGAACTTGGTGAATTTTAAAGTCTATAAAACGGCACCCTGCTGAGCAGAAAGGGAGCTATTCCCCGTTATGTGACTATTTTGAATAATAGACTTGTACATAACTTTTTACGAAATTAAAGGTATGACATTTGCTTCAGTTTCGCCCCATAAATTGCACTTTAGAACATAAAGAATGGGCTGATGTATGAAGTTGTTGTTTCTTCAAGCAATTTAACTGATTTTGAAAGAACAGTTTTTATGTTTCAACTATTGAGTAACACATCAAACTGTTATCTTAGTAGATTTCATGAGGACCCATGGATCACTTAACTCTTCCACAGAACAGTCAGAGATCTTTCAAATGAGAAAGGAAGGATGTCACAGATTTCTTTTATGGTGGCGGTTCCATTTGAACCCAGAACCAAACCAAGACTGACGAATGTTTTGTTTGTTTGGAGTTTTTTGGTTCAGTGCCTTCTCTGGTAGAGGTGACTCCTTGTTGGGAAAAATCTCCTCTATCGTAATTATTGACAACTGTCCTGCAAGTTGTAGTTAGCTTGCTGTTGCAGCAAAAAGTTGTGTTTCCCAGGGTCAAAGAGATAAAGTTTCCCAGGCTTTATCTGGCAATACAGTATCTCTGACAACTCCTTCGTAGGTCCTCACCTGAATGAACGTCTTATAGAAACGGGACCAAAAGACCTTAAATGAAATCTCTCCAGAGGAGAATAAGATTATGAAAGGAGTCAGATTTGGGACATCTTGCCCCAAGATTCCCTCAGACTAATCTCTCACTTTTAGCCCCGAATAACAAGAAAAACACACAGTGCAGTGAGTGTTCCATAAAGTAACCCAATAATTTGGTTTTAATTGTGAAATATTGTTTTTAAAAAATCCCAAGTTATTAGAGCCTTTAAAAAAGCCTCTTGAAAAAGTTGAGTCTGAGGACTCTGTCTTTCCCCATGTTTTAGTGATGCTGACTAAAATGTAACATCCAGATGACAAACTGAACTAATATTTACATGTATATAGTGACAGTTAGGGGCATTGTGGGGCAGTAGACAGAGGGATAACCTTAGCTAAGGGGAGGTAGCTTAACATTTCCATTACTACTAGCAACGCTCTAAGGCTAAAAATTAAAAATGAGGGAGCTGGTGGCAGAAGTTTCCACATTAGGGGGTCCCTGTATGATGAAAATAATAGGTTTGTTTTCCCCTTCTACCTCATCTCCTCCACCCTTCTAACACCAGAAAAATAATCCATATTTCTATTTTGCTTTAAAGTTTTCAAAATGCTTTCCTCACAACGACTTTGTGAAGTACCGAGTGTGCTTATTGTTTTCTCCTTTCTACAGATGAGGAGATAGACAGTTAGAAAGAATGCGCCAGTAGCTCATGGTCATATAGCTTATAAGTATTGGAGCCAGAATTCAAACCTGGATCCTTTAATTCCAAGACCAATGCTGTTTCTCCTACGTGATGCTGCCTCTCACAGATTGTTTTCTGTAGTTTGGCCACTCAGAATTACATATAACTCCTTTGCTGGCCTAAAAAAAGATCTAAAATACTGGGAAATGCCACATGACATCTTCTGGGCTAACTATATATGTGTTTACAGAGCCAGGCACAAAAATAGAAGTCCAACCTTTGTTTGCTCAAAACATGGAATGCATTTGTAGTTGGTTATTAGAACAGTGTTATTCATGCAGTAGCTGAATGTAAGGGGGTTTTACTGTTTTCATTTTTAAACCCCATCCCCATCCCTACCCCAGTTCCACTCCCCCCCACCCCAAGAGATTTCAAATGACAGTGTTTAAATTTGCTTCAGGCTTGAAACTTGGCATTCAGGAAATTGGCTCAGAAATCCTTCTTCAGTCATTTTCTCTGGGTTTCCAGAAAGACTCTAGCTCCTTTTAAAGTCATCGAGATTCAATTCAAAAGCAAGAGTGCTTTGGCAGCCTCCTATATTTGCTTTGTGTTCTTGCGGCTCTAAAAAAGGGGTTTGTTTTTCCTTGAAGGAAATGTTGCGTTTGCTTAATACACAACATGGAGGTTTTGTTTTGACTTTCCAAATTAAAATATCCAACTTTTGGATGTTTGAGAATTGGCACCAACAAATCCACAGTATTTTTAAAAAATGTTTGAGGACTCATTTCCATACTGCCATTGTCATGGGGCTTATGCAGAATGGGATGAAACTGAGAGCAATGGATGGACAGTTGGCCCAAAATGTACAATTATGATCAACTGAACCAATAGCTTAATTATGTGTATTTATTAATTACATAGCCCTTTGGTCTCAATGAATACTCTTGATTCTACTTTGTAGCCACTTTGAAACAATTTTTACTCCATCAGGTCAAAAAAAAGTGTCAAAGCCTAAATATACTTTCAAATATAAGCTCAGGTGAAATAGTAAGTTTCAGGAAAATTAGAACATGAGAATCCATTTCTTGAGATCACATCCTCATGCCTTGTTCCCCTTCCCTCTTTTTGATTACTTTGCCTCCAAATGAAACTAGTGATTTTAAATCAATTGTGTCGTCATCATCATCCTCATCCTCATCAGTAGCCGCAGCAGCATTTAGCCAGTATTACTTATTCCCATCCAGGTAACAATCGCTTATGCAGGAGGACTAAGATGTCCAGGATGTCATTCTGAATCATGTTTCCTGGCATGGATACTATTCAGCTGTCAATTTCAGCTGTCAATATACCCCTCACTCATTGCCTTCCACCCCTTTACTCCCTGTGATTATGAAGACTTCTCATTTTTTAACCAAAATTTTAACATTGTTTTGAAGTCTGGTTCATTTTACACCTTTTCCATGTTATCTTTAATGTAAGTAAGCAGGATTCCCCAATCTTCATACCTTGCCGCAAATCCAACAGTTCCTAATATACACATGTTTGTGTTGGTGAAGATGAAGGTTGCTTTTAGCAGGCATGAGGCAAGGTTTTAATTTGTAGCTGATAATTTGCTACTGGAAGCGTACCCTGATTAGTCTTCTTAGTGCACCAACAGTTTCTGAGGTGGTGTGAATTACCTGCTGTGTATGTTTTTACCACTCACTCAGGGATGAAAATGAGTTACAACCTAGCCCTCAATTAAAGCTCGGAATAAGACAACCTCAAACTTCTTTTTTATGTCCTCACTTCTAAAGAACAAAATTAGTTGCTTCTGATATTATTGGAATTGTAATTCACACCCTTGGAAATCCTGCAAGGGATCTTTCAGCCCCACTCAAACAAGCACATTTCAGCTGTTACCCAATTACGCTGCCTCTGCTCCAAGTCAAATCATCATCCAACAGCTGAGAATTGAAACAGACTCCATTTGTGAAAATGAATGGTGTGTTTATCTGGTAATGCTGAATGTTTTTAAGTGTTAGCTCTCCTCCTCCCAAAGAAATTAATATAGTATTATTTCTTGTGCTGCTAATTGCAAAGTTGCAGATACCCGAGTTGAGGGTTTCTGTTGCACTTAATGTTAATATTTTGGGTAAGTGTTTTGTATTTTATGGGAAGTTTCTTAAAGAATCTGGGAGATGAGAGGGGAAAAAAATATCAAGGAAGACAGTGCTTTCTTCACTAAATATTCCAGGCACATGTTTTTGGTCCCAGGTCAAAATCCCAAACACTTCTGGCCAGTTGGCTACTACCTGCCATTGGAAACAAATAGGAAATTTGCTTTTCAAAGGGAAATCCAATAAAGAATCAAAGGTGCCCAGAGTGTTTTATCCAAAATATTTACAAGCATTTGCTGAGCACCATCTATATGCCGGTACTACATTGGGAGAATGGGGTTGCATGAGGAGTATAAAACTGGGTCGCCATGTCTTTACTTTAAAAATATTTTTAAAAATTCTAAGAATCTTGCTTACTTTAAAAATTTGTGATTTCATCAGGGTGGGTACTTCCTCCAGTCACCCCACTGAATTGAGCAGCCCTCGCTTAAAGAGGAGCTGTGATAGCAAACTCCACTCCCATGAAGTCAGACTGGTGATGAACCCTTCTAAACTTGGCTAATTTTGTTCTCAGAAGACAGTCACACAGTCCATCACTGTGTTTACCTAAAGGTGAAGCTTTTCCGGCAGCAAGGGACTTACCAGACCTTGTGTACCCCAGGCAGAGCTCATGCCACAATGAGGAGTTGGAGGAGCAATGAGACGGCATGCCAAAGTAGGGAGAGTGCTTGGCTTGCAAGCAGGTAGACGAGGGCTCAAATACAACCTCCAAATACTGGCTGTGGGACCCTAAAGAAATGACTTCCCCTATGATGTGGGGAGGGAACTCAGACTTAAAGGACATTAATTTTTACCGGTACAGTCCTCTAATTGCATCTGCCTGTCCCTTTGTTAAAGACTCAATTCTGGTGATATCATCTATTTCCCTCTAACCAAAGCTGATGTAATTTCTTTCCTTCCTTCCTTCCTTCCTTCCTTCCTTCCTTCCTTCCTTCCTTCCTTCCTTCCTTCCTTCCTTCCTTCCTTCCTTCCCTCCTTCCTTCTTTCCCTCCTTCCTTCTCTCCTTCCTTCCTTCCTTCCTTTCTTCCTTCCCTTCTTCCTCTTTCTTTCCTCCTTCCTTTTCTCCTTTCTAATCTTTCTCCCCCTCCTGTCCTCTTTCCCTCCCTCCCTTTGTTTCTCTTTTCCTTCCTTTTTCTTTTATATTTTTCTTTCTCTTCCTTTCTGCATCTCTCCCTCCCCCTCCCTCTTTTTCTTCCTTCCCTCTTCCCTCTCTGCCTCCATCCCTCCCTTTTCTCTTCTTTTCTCTCTCTCCTTCCTTCCCTTTATCCGTTCTTTACTCCCTCTCTCCCTCCTGTCCTTTCTCCCTCTCTTCCTCTCCCCTTCTTCCCTTCCTTCCTTCCTTCCTTCCTTCCTTCCTTCCTTCCTTCTCTTCTCTTTTCTTTCTTTTTTCAAGTGCTAAGAAAGGAAGAAATTACTAAATCCTATCCCCTTCCTCATCTCCCTGTCATCACAATCATCTATGCACATTTTTCTCTGTCTCAAGGGATTAGAAATTTAGAGCTCAAAGAATCCTAAGAGGCCATCTAATCCAATCCATCTATTTTACAGATGAGGAAACTGAGGCACAAGGAGGTCAAGTGACTTGCTCAGGGCTACAAAGGTAATAACTGGTAAAGGCAGAATTGAAACCCACACCCTCTGACTCCAAATCCATTATTTTTTCACATTGTGTCATGTTTCCATCAGATTACAAATACCTTGAAGAAGAATCTGAATTGTATCTACCCTTTGTATCTCCAGTGCTGCAGACAAGTCTTTGGGTAGAGGAAGCACTTGACAATTGTTTCTTGATGGGTAGAATTGAGTGTACACACACACACGCCTGCACGCACACACACACACGCACACACACACACACACGCACATTCTTTGAAGAGACAGGGTTTGGGGAAAATTCTGCCTTGGTAACCAGAAGGTGAAGGAACTGGATGGTATTTGCTGAGCTTTGGATTCAGAGGACTTACTGCCTAAGAAAGAAAAGAATCTGTACTTCGAGTCATAGAAGTATGGCGGAAAATTCTACTTCTTAGCTAAATTTCCACCTTTCATCTTACAGGAGTAGACTCTCATATACATACTCAGGCAGGAAATTGAAGGGCAAAAGGGAAAAGGAGAAGAGGGGCTGATAGTGGAAGCTGTCTGATTGGGAAGAGGTAGAATGGGAAGAACAAGAGGGTTGAGTCGGTGGACCTGAGTCCAAGGACTGAGTCAATTTCCTAATGGCTTTTAGACCTCAGCTAAGTCATTTATTTTGATCCACAGTCTGCTGATGCAACTACTGCTACTAACATGATGACAATGAGTGCCACCATCATTACTACTGTTGCTACTTGTTGATGGATTAAAAGACCTGAGCTCCAAAACTGTACTTAGCTTTATTGTGTCCTTGAGAATATTCAGAGGCAGATTGAGAGATGGGAAAAACCAGTGCCAGAAAATCTATCTTTAGCAATATTTATTTTGTTTATACTATTAGTGAGGGACAGCATGGCAAAGTGAATACAGAGGTGGCTTCAGAGTCAAAATATCCTGGATTCATGTTGTTCCTCTTTCTTGACTCAGAGGCTAGTTCTCTAGAGATATACTATATAGAGAGTTATGTGCACTTGACAGAAGCAAACTGCCTCTGTAAAGTTAAATGACTTTTGTAAAATAAACAAAAAATAAGCTTTATAAAGATCTTATATTCTCTCTATATGGCAATTTATTATATGACCATAAAGATGGCCATCTGTTACAGAAAATCGTTCATTAAAAGTTGCCTATTTCTTTTTATTTTTTTTTGTTGAGGATACATTTAATGTTTGCATCTTAAACCAAATTGGGAGAGAGTGACTTTGGCTTTGCCCTAGGGCTCCAGGTTTAGAGGGTTCTGAATTTAAAAGGTACTGACAGCATCTGTATTCCTTCAAAAGCTAGAGGGTCTGGTGGGTAAAGTGCCAGGCTTGGAGTCAGGAAGACCTGAGTTCAAATTTGGCTTCAGATACTTACTATCTATATGAGCAAGTCATTTGACCTCTGTTTGCTTCAGTTTCCTCAACTATAGAAGGGGGATAGTACCTACTCCAGGGACTGTTGTGAGAATCAAATGAGAGAATATTTATAAAGTACTTAGTTGCACACTACCTGGCACATAGTAGGTGATATATAAATTATTATTATTATATTATTAAATTATCTAAGAGGGAATGATGAGCCTGGGGACAAAAGTTGTTTCATGGCATTATCCCAGGATCCCCATATGGCACAGTGTAATGCTTTCTCCCCTTCTCCCCACTCAACTAAGGGTGCCCTTCATGCCAGTCCACTAAATTCAGTTTGTGGCATAGAAATTCCTAATAACATCCTTGCATTCATAGACTATTCTTCTAAAGAGTTTTATCATGATGAAAAGGTAGACATTTGGATTGGTAGTTGCTAAGGATTTCTTGGTAACTGTCTTTTCTAAAAGCACTCTACACTGTATATTATTATTTCAGCTTTCATGCCAAACAAAAAAGATTCTGTAGATGAGAAGGGGGTTCTAAAGTTGGACAAATTAAAACTTGTGTTAGCAGTGAGAAGAAAATAACATTTGCCATCAAATGACATTTACCAATTTTCTAGCATACATATATCCTTCCTCATGAATATTTGAAAATTTAAAGTTTAAAATGTTTAAAACTCCATAAGGACTTTAGATGACCATAACCTTGTATATACTGGAAGTTGATAATTAGTTTCCTACTAATTTCATTATGAATTTGGAGGGAGTCGGGTTTGAGGAAACTTCAAGTGAATCCCACATTCAGGATTTATTTTCAAGAACTCGAAAATGAGAAACATCCATCCCCTATTTTTGGTACTCACTCACTTTGATCACTTAAAGTAGAAGATTCCCCTGACCCACATATTTTTACTATTATTCAGTCATTTTCAGTCATGTCTGACTCTTTGTGACCCACTTTGGGGTTTTCTAAACCAGGATACTGGGGTGGTTTGCCATTTACTTTCCCAGCTCATTTTACATGGGAGAAAAATGAAGCAAACAGGGTGAAGCAAGTTGCCCAGGATCACACAGCTAGTAAGTGTCTGAGGCCAGATTTGAATTCCGGAAGATGAGTCTTCCTGACTCCAGGCCTGGAACTGTATCCACTTACTGTGCCACCTTACTGCCCATGCTCCACATAAGCTATATTGGGATTTGTTTAAGAAAATTTTGCTATGTCATCTGATTAGAATTGGTGTCATTATATATGACTCTCTCTCTCTCTCTCTGTCTTAGACATTTTGTAGGTGCAGTGACCCGATAATAAACTAAATTTAAAAAATAAACCACCATACAGAAATAGAACCTGAAATGATAGATATTTTATCACTTGTGCATTGAATAACAATTGAGTGAAGTGGAAGGTCTGCTGAAGTCTAATCCATGCTTTGTGTTGAATAGGCAGACTCACTCTCTGTGCCTCGGAAGTCAGCATCAACCAGGATTTGACTTTATTTTACTAAGCAGATATGGGAGTTTTCTAAAGTTAGATCTTGGCACAGGTCTTTCCCCACAAGAGTGCGTTTTCTTCTTGTTTTACTTGTTTTTTTTACATTTATAAAGGTTGACTGCCAGTTTAGATCAACCAGCTCTGATGTGAGATTTTGCGATGTAGATGACTTTCCTCTGGGATCTAGGTGGCAACCACTAACCTCATTATATATACAGAGCATGGATTATATGATAAGATTAATAGTCAATGAAGTGATCTGTGTGGTTATTTAGCAAATGGGGAGGGAGATTTGGATCTGAAAATGCGTAGATGTGGGAATCCCCAGTGTGGAAACTCTCTCCACAGATAAGGACTGATGATTAAAGAGAATTGTTTGGATGACTGAGGGTTAAGTATTTGCTGACTGATTGAAGTTCTTTGCCAAGGTTCACATGACCAATATAGTCAGGGGTGAGAGCTGAGCCTAAGTCTTCCTGACTCCAAACTTATCCTCATTCCACTACACCACACAGTCTCTCCTACATCTTCATAAAACTGGAAAATTGTATATGATTTGCATATTTTTGTACATGTTATTCTGAGAGGATGTTATTTGATTAGTTGTATCTACAAAAAGTTCTTGGAACAAATTAGAATTAAACTAAGGCTTTCACTGGCACAGGAATGGTGCCAGTTCTAATACATGTCTCCAAGGGAAAATTATCCCCAAGTATTGTGATTTGCACCTTTTGAAGGCTGATGAAAGTCCAGCTTTGGGTTGTGCTCTCTCTCTTCATTGGAAATCTGGTCAGATCAAATGAGAAATTTTAGTGATGCTGAGTAGACACAGTTTTAATAGTATACTCTTTATATCCCCTCCAAAAAAACCCACACATTAACGTATACATGCATTGTACTACATAATCAATTTATGAGATGATCTAGTGAGTAAAAAGGTTAGAAATTATGAAATACAATCCTACCCTATAGGGCTAGTCCTCTTTGTAGCTAGCTGGGTCGCTTAGTGTAGAAGAATTCCATGTTCCAGATTCTATTTTGTTTTTCCCACATGTCAGCCCCAAATCCCAAATAATCTATAGGAAGTCAGACTAAGTAGTGAGCTGCCAATAGCTGAAATTTTAAAGCTATTATTAAATACTTCCAAGTTTCTTTGGGAAAAATATGGAAATTTGAGTGATTTTGGATTCACATAGCATGGAAAAGCATCTTGCTTGACTTTCAAGTAATTTATTACACTTAGCATGTGATAGTATATATTACCATAAAGTGAGATGGGGTTAGAAGACAAAAAACCCCCCCACTAATAATGATACCTTGAAAAGTTACCCTTAAATTTTTTTGGGGGGAAAGGACTTTGGAAGCTTTAAAATAAGTAAATTTCATTACCATAATGATTCTTCACTATTGCCCCCCATTTTGTATAGTACAGTAAAGAGTCAGCACAAAGTTGATAATTTTAATGTGGAATGGTGGGAAGCTTTAAACTGTTTAATTTGAAAAGAAAATTCTGAATGCAGAAGGTAAATTTTTGAGATATGTTCATAAAATCATAACTATTAACCAAACTTATCTCCTTGAGTATTTTTAGTTTATTTGGATGGATAAAGAGATGGTATTGAAGTCAGGAAGACCTGGGTTCTAGTCCTATGTCTAACACATACTGACTATGTAACCCTTGGCAAATCACTTAACCTGTCAGTGCTTAAGGCAGCCCTCTAAGTCTTTAAGAGGAGGTACAGATCTACATTCATCAAGGAAGTTTTCTTATCTTGGGGTTCCCTATATCAATGAAATCATAGGCTTATTATATGGAATATAACATCGAATACAGTACTTTGAGCCATCCCACAGACCTGTATTTCATTATCATCAGAGCTGGCACAGATATCATCATATCATCATTTATAGAACACTATAAAGTCGACAAATAACATTTTTCACAATATCCCTGGGAAACTGGAAATGCAAATGTTAAGATTGCCATTTTTCAGATAAAGAAACTGAGGCTCAGAGAAGTAAAAGATTTAACTAGATTCCCTAGTGAGTAGGTAATGAAGTAAAGGCCAAAACCAAGGCCAATACCCCTTCCAGCAAATTGTGTCTAATAAGCAATCAATCAGCCACTCCCTCCTCTCCAAGAAAAAAAAATACTTCTAAAGAGAAATGCTAATAAAAATGAACAAAATTTCATAATTCAATTAGTTATATGAATGGAGGCCTTTAAAAAGCAACATGAACTAATCCATTAATCAGCAAGCATTTATTAAGTGCCTACTGTATGACAGGCAAAGTGCTAGGTTTTAGAGATATGAAAAGGAAGGGAGCTTACATTTTATGAGCAGGACAAAACACGCACTTATAAATAATATACAGAAAAAAATACTAGTTTAGGGAAGAAAGACCCTAGTAGCTGGGGAATCAGAAAAGTGTCACATAAAGGAAGAGTTTGATTCTGAAAATGCAGACCCTGAATATGTTAGTACCTGAGGGATTCTGTATTCTGCCAGTTGTCAAATATATTAGTTGTATGATGTCTTTTTAACCATAATTCTAATCTGTCTCTACTACTGTAGTTTGTTAAATACACAATTCCCATTTTGAGTAAGGCTCAATCATGAGCAACAGTCTTTTGTTTGTTTCTGAGATGATACACCTTTCTATAAAATAATCCTAGCCAAAAAATGTATATGTATATATGTGTGCATATGTATACATGTATGTGTATATATGTACATACAATTCCCATTTGGAGTAAGACTCAATCATTAGCAACAGCCTTTTGTTTGTTTCTGAGATGTAGACCTTTCTATAAAAAAAATTTAGCCAAAAAAATATATGTGTGTATGTATATATGTGTATATATGTACATATGTATATGTATATATGTGTGTATATAGATAGATAGATATATACATACATACATAAAGTGAAGACAAGTTGGCAGTATATTGGAGAAATCATTAGCAATATGTCAGGAACATGGAGATAGGAGTTCTTTCAACCACTCAGCATGTTTCAAGGCATTGTCTCAAATGGGAAAAGATGTACCCTGTATTTTTCCAAAACCTGGCAATTGCTTCGACAGTACTCAGACATGTCTGCAACTACTCTCCAGGCTTAATGCTAATCAAATGGCAGAATCATAGAAAACTACAGGGTGATTTGACCCTTTGACCCTCTCAGGACCCAGAAAAAAAGAATAAGGCACAATATGTCCCCAATTAAGGCTTGGTCAAAGATTAGCCATCATTATTCCCTAAAGGTCAAAACCCTTGAGTTTGTTATAAACTGAAGAAAAAGGGAATTTGAAAAACAAGAGATCTGTACCTAAATCCCATGTGCCTCCTGAAAAGGGTTTTAAGGGACTTCTCAGGAAGGGGGCCACAGTACGTAATCCCTAGGAGAGTAAATAGGAATCCACAAAGCTTTGCTAAGGCAGTGCTAGTGTGTGAGTGAACTGATGGGGAACATTCCTCAAGCATTTACAGAGAGAATCTAAGTTCTTTACTTTGGCAATATTAATGAATTGATTGTGTTTCTAATTGAAGGAGAAAACGTGAGAGGAGTTGAAGAAAATTGAGGAAAGCAGAATCCTGTGCAATGACACCTGTTTTATATTTTAATTTTTTTAAGGTTAACACATTGTTCTAAAGAAAGATGGTCTTGTTTTGACAGGTAGACTTTGGATATTAATTTCCAGTTTTGAATCTAGGCTAAGAAAATTCCATCACTAAGGCAGGTGCTATTCTGGTCTGAGTAAACCTCTAGACAGTACTATTGACTGGATAGATAGAAATAGTAGTCTACGACAAAGAGACATGAACGTACTCAGAGAAATAAAATTGAAAAGAGATAAGGAGAGACAAAGAGAAAAAGAGACAGACAGAAATAGAGAAATTCACCTCCTGCTTTCCGCTGCCATATGTCCCTCCAAATAATTGTAATTTAATGTTCAATTCAGAAGAACATATTTATACCAGGGCAGCTCAATATTAATCTAAGAATCAGAAAAATAACTTGTCGTTTATTTAACCCCAGTAGGATGAGAGGTTAGATTCACTACTGAAAGCCTGTTACAAATAGCTGGGACATTCTAAGGTCACCAAATGACGGCTGTCATTTTTGTATTCAGCCCAATGATGAAAGAGCTTTTCAATGTTTGGACATTCAATCTATGTAGTGCCACGACCTGGACATACCCTTTTACTAAACACTGGTCCACTAAATCCTCCTGGAATGTTGTTTACCTCTAGATAAATCAAACCTGACAATGTAGGTTAACTTCCCTGATTCATTTTTCAGCCGCAAATGATTAATAATTTTTTACAGAATGAAAGCTACAGACTTCTTATTACACGGTAGACTACAGGGAGTGATATAATTCTTGGATGTCATGTGAAATGCAAGGCCATTTTTCTTGGACTGATGTCCCCAGTTCTCTACTAAACACAGTAGCTCCCTTGCCTTTTCTAGAAGATCATCCAGCAATGAATGACCTTATCAATTACAGTAAGTCAGCATCTTTTCCCCCCAGAGTTTGAGCAAGCTGTTCTCTGCAATTTGTACCAGTTGGCCCAGGACTAAATCCCGAATCCATTTCCAAGCCTAAGCATGTCACATACTGTAGTGGTGAAAGACATATTGCTGTGGTAAGCAGAGCCATGGGGTCTGTGAGAAAAGGAGAGTTTTGTTGGCTGACCAGCAGCCTCGTAGAATGGAAAGGAGCCAAAGTGCAGAGAAGAAATGACAATGGAGGGAGTCAGAATGGGTGAAAAAAAACCAACCGACAATTCTTCCCTTACGCCTCTGAATTTTGTGCCCTAGAAAGAATAAGTGGCAAGGGCAGATGCTGTCCTTAAGTGAATCCATTCTTGTTGTTTTTGGCAAGTAGTTCCCCCTCTTCTCATGACCCTGGCATGTCACTCTGGGAGACATTGGGAATCAAGGATTGGGGCATAAGATCAGCAAGTTCTTGGCCACAGGGTCCTTGAAAAGTCATATGGCAACTTTGGGTTGTTTTGCTCGAATCTCATTGATATCAAGTATTAGAGTAGGGGAAAAAGGAGAAAGATGCCATATGTCTCCAAAAAGAAATGAGAGAATAACTTCTTCCCCTTACCTGGAATGCACCCCCACCTAAATATTGCTTCTTGGAAGCCATCCATCTACTCAGGACTAACTCCAAGTATCATATGCTACAGGAAGGATTTTACACGCTTCCCCTTACACACTTGGCAACTAGGTGGCTCAGTGGGTAGAATGCTACACTCAGAGTCAGGTAGACTTCAGTTCAAATTTTGCCTCAGACACTTGCTGAAATAACCCTGGGCAAGTCACTTAATATCTCACAGCCTCAGTTTCCTGATATGAAATAATAATGATAATAGCAAATATAGTAGTACCTACCTCACAGGATCCTTGGGGTGACTAAAATGAGCTAATACAGGTGAAGTCAATTGCAAATGTCCAGGTGCAATATAAACCCTAGCTCTCTCTCTCTCTCTCTCTCTCTCTCTCTCTCTCTCTCTCTCTCTCTCTCTCTCTCTCTCTCTCTTTCTATCTATCGTCTGTCCATCTGTCTGTCTATCTCTGATGCCAAAATAGCTGTCTTCAGATATCTGAAGGGCCATCATGTAAAAAAGGAGGTTTAGTCGGTCAATAATAAGTTATGAAGTGCCTACTAATGGGCACTGTTTAACTTGATCCCAGAAGACAGAACTAGAAGTACTAGGTAGATATTTTAGATGGCTTGATGGCAAGGAAAATATACAACACATGATATATATCTATATATGCATATATACATACTCATATGGAGAGAGAGAGATAGAGACACACACACACACACACACACACACATACACAGAAAGAGAGAGAGAGAGACAGAGAGAGAGATGTATTCAAGGAATTGTAGTCTAATGGATAAAAAGCCAACTTGTGAGCCAGGAAGACAAATTCAAGACTTATGTCTGAAATCCTAGGTGAGTTACAACTTATGGGTACTTTATTTATACTTTCTGTGGCAGAGAATGTTCCATCATATACTAGTAGAGGGGTTTTCCTCATCTGGAGTTCTCTTACCCAAAGAAACCAGGGCTCAGTCCCTATCTATATGTCTTTTATAATTTAATTGCACATGTATCTCCTCTACACTACAACTCATAGAAGTAGGTGCTTGGCATTTGGGGATACAAATACTATGTATGAAACAATCCTTACCCTCAGGGAGCTTATATTCTAATTCTGATGGGAATGTCCATATCTGTAGTGAGAGAGATAATGTTCAAGCGTCCATACTCTAAAGGGGGAAAGGAATGTTCATCAAATTCCCCGAGGGTGGGGGATAGATGAATGGAGAACTGCTCTAATCAACTTGCCTTACCTAGAATAAAGCAATTACATAGAAACAATTCCACAAAAGTATTCCACATCACAGGAAGAGAGTAAGCATTTATTTGTCATCTACTATATGCCAGGCACTACGCTAAGTACTTTTTACAAATTTTATCTCATTTGATCCTTACAAAAACCCTGTTCTTATTATCCCCATTTTACTATTAAGGAAACTGAGGCAAAGAGAGGTTAAGTGACTTGCCTAGCCAGTCAGGGTCACACAGCTAAGAGAGGCCAGATTTGAATTCATGTCTTTCTGACTCCAGTACTTCATCCTCTGCACCACTTTACTTTCTATCTATTTAGAACTTGAAAAAATCTAAAGTTCTAGGCCAGAGCTGGGGAACCTGTAGCCTCGAGTTCACATGTGGCCTTCTAGGTCCTTGAGTGCAGCCTTTTGAATGAGTCCAAGTTTTACAGAACAAATCATTTTATTAAGGGGATTTGTTCTGTGAAGTTTGGATTCAGTCAAAGGGCTGCACTTGAGAACCTAGAAGACCACATGTGATCTTGAGGCCACAGGTTTCCCATCCCTGCTAGACCCTTCCATTTTACAGATAAACAAACTAAGCCCCACAAAAGATTAAGGTCTTGGAAACAAGACTGGTTTAAGTTCAAATCCTGCCTCTGTTATTTTTTAGCAAGTTGCTAGCTTCTCTGAATCTCAGTTTCCCCATCTAGAAAGCAAAGATAATAATACATGTAATACCACTTACACAATAATCATCATCTAACCTCTCTGAGCTTCAGTTTCCTTATCTGTAAAATTAGAACAATAACAGTTGTTTTAACTCCTACACAAACTTGTTGAACTTAAATGATATATGCATAGAGCTTTGAAGAACCTCCACATGCTATAAAAATGGAGGGTTCCCATTTCAAGGACAATTGAGTTATATATGCTTTCTTGGCTATTGTGTCCCATTCCTATTGTTGACAAGGAGTATGTTCATCTGGTGAAGTGTAGTGAGAGCACACACCATATTTTCGAGAATGACCTGACAAGCCAGTAAGAGAATGCTCAGGGAGATTGGACCTATCCTATGGTTGAAACAGAAATGTTCTGTATAGACTTTTAATCTGAAAAATCTATAGTAAATTCTCTGAGTAATGGGAGACAACTTCAGTTAGCCAGCAACTATTTACTTAAAGTCCACTATGGGCTTAGTGATTCTGGTCCTGAGTAAGAAAATCATAGACTCCCAGTTCAGTGCTCTTTGTATTATACCATGCAAATCCATGCACAAAATTTTTGTATTGAACCTCAATATTTATTTTAAAATTTTGTTCATGCTGTTCATTTTGAAATTGCAATATTTTTCAAATATACCCATTTCTCTACCCCAACTTTCCCAGTGAGCCTTCCTTTATGAGTATTTTTTTAAATTAAGCCAAACCATTGGGCATAGCAATTGCATGTGATGGTACAGACAGCATTCTGTAATCATCTTTGTCCCCAAAGAAAGGAATTTGGGGAGCTAATGACTTTAGGTTTTACATTTCTTCCTTGGTTTTGATTCCA
The DNA here is from genome assembly GCA_023548195.1 of Bettongia penicillata ogilbyi. NCBI lineage: Eukaryota > Metazoa > Chordata > Mammalia > Diprotodontia > Potoroidae > Bettongia > Bettongia penicillata. The sequence goes on along the minus strand of JAJHZJ010000603.1, from coordinate 629,400 downwards.
TTGGGAATGAACAGAAAAGAATGAGATAGAGTAGAAAACAGTGTCTCAATGTATAGTATACACCTAATAAATGTTGATTGTATTGACTTGAAGATGGACAAACGTGGGGAGGGAACCCAAGAAAATCATTTTGGAAACAAAATTAACCTCTATGCATCATGATATAAGAAAGAGTTGATTTGGTTGGTTGGAATTTGGATTGAATCTTTAGGGTAGCTCTAATTTTATCTCCGCTGCCATCCTTATTTTAATCCTTTCTGAAGGCCACCATTTCATTCTTTCATAATGAAATTATGGTCTACTGTGTAGTTAAGGACTTGAGTCGTTATGTGAGACATACATTAGGCAGGCATTGGACACAAGACTGAAATGATTTCCCTTCAGCTGTTCTTTTCTACTGTGTAATTACATAATTAGGATGCAGACTATCCATCATAGAATTCTTTTTGTAAATCCATGGGAAAGGCTACTGAATATGGACAACAGATGATTTTTAGCCCTCAATATCACAGCTGGTTTACATTTCTTCCCCCCCATCCCCAGATCCTGTAAGTGGGGAGGCCATGTTACACAACCCTTTCATGCCAAATTTCCTTTTAAAAATTGAATCCAGTTTTGAGTTAGCCAAGAAAGAGGCAACATTTAAGATTACCCAACTCCTACTTACCTGAAGTTTTGAAACAGTTTAATCGTGTTTTTAATGAACCTTTTCCTTCCCTTTAAAGCCATCCATTGTCTTTAATCCCTAGGGCTGCTGATGCCTCTTTTCCATTTCTTTCTCCTTCCACATTTCTCATCTCTCTGGTACTCTTACTGACTTAACTCCTCTTCCTTTCTATTCATAGGTTTCTCACCTTTCTGACCTTTCCCACAATCTCTGGCCCACAAGTAACCTCCATGTTGCCTAAATGACCAGCCCTCTAAATTCCTTGAGAGCTTGGTTTGACAGAACCCTAAAATTTATGTTCTCTTTAATGCCTGAAGCTCCCAACCGAACCCCATCCCTTAAGCCTCTACAATAATACAAGGTCTCTGTATGTCCACAATATATCTAAAGATTGTTTTGTTCAACAGCTTTTGCAATATATTATTATTGGCACAATTAATAGCAGTGTAAAAAATGAATGACTGGGGCTTAGTTTGTTACTAGGATACTTTCAGTTCTTTTACTATCTGTGAGTTCCTCTACATAAGTCCCACTGAAAAGCTTCTTCCTGACAGAGAGATGAGTCTGGAATATAGCACAACAGAGTCTGGGTTTGGGTATTTTCAAATCTTGCCTGTGTTATTCAATAAGAACTAGGATTTGTATATATGCCAGGCACTGGGCTGAACATTTTAAAAATATTATCTCATTGGCTCCTTACAACAGTCCTAGGAGGGAGGTGCTATAATTACCTTCCTTTTATAGATGAGGACATTGAATCTGACAGAGGTTAAGTGACTTATCCAGAGTCACACAAGAAATGTGAGGCCAGACTTGAGTTCAGAGTCTACTATCTCCAGGATGGCTAGTCATCTCTCTGGGGTTCAATTTACCTACCTGTGAAGTGAGAAGGTTGAACCAGATGGCCTCTAAGGTCCCTTCTAGTAATGAAACTATGATTCCTTTGAGTATTAGGCCAATAGAGCATGAGCTGAGGTAGGTTCTATTAAAAAGGAGAGCCTATTAGACACGGCAATGGCCAAGCCCCACCCTAGCAGGACAGAAGCAATAATTTCTAACTTTGGCTACTAGGAAATGAGTTCTTCAGCCATGTCTACTCAGGTAATAGTTTCACCAAGACATGACACAAAGTAAAATGCAAAATACAAGAGGAGAAAAGATAAAATTGAAGTAATGAATTCTTGGAAAGAAAGCCAGACTGTGAGTAATTAGGCAGCAATTTTACCTCCATTTGGCCAATTAATTGCTGTAGCAATTAGACTGTGTATGTTAGCTCCTCATGGATTAAGTTTTTCATCTTAAAACTGAGATGTTTCTGGGAAGGTGAGGCATCAAGATTCGTTAAAGGAAGATAGAGAAACTAGAGGTGATCCTTGGATCCTGTATCAGTACATAGAAATGGCCTTATCGCAATATTGATGAGGTTTCTAGATGCTGACCTTACTAGAACAAAGTTTGTTTGATAGAGTTGGAGGAAGAAACAGATGAAGCAAAAATCTCAGTGGGAAAAGATTTAGGGCTCCTGGCCTGATTTCTATAAAGATACAATTCTCTCTCCTTTCTCTTTTTTTTCTGAGAGTACAAGCCCCATTGAAGTTCCATCTCAGTGGGCACAAGTCAGTATCTTGCTTCAGTATATGCCTTCCAGATGAAACAAAATAATTACCTTCAACAACCTTAGAATAGAACACAAATTCAGATTCAGTCCATTCTCTCAGCCCTAATGCTTACTCTAGATGACAATCTGAAACTAAATTTCCCTTTTTTGAGTGCATGAGAGAATGAAAGGGACAAAAGCATAAGGGAGAGGCGCTTAAAATGCTGGAAGGAAAATATCTTCATCTTCGTTATTCTCAATATTCATAGAATATATTAAAATCTTGCATTGCCTACTCATAAAAATTCTTTCTCTTTTTGTGATACTCAGTGTAGTTACCTAGAGTTTGGTTCATAATTCTGGTTTTGAGTGGAGATCTTACAATTATAGCATTGATTACATTTGTTTCTTATTTTCAAATTTTAATAAGAAATATGTGCTAATTCATAGGATGGAGTTCATAGGTTCACAGAATCTTATAGAGGGCAAGTGATTTATCTATAATATTCCTAAAATAACTTTACCACTTGGGGATGTGAATATGATGATCTTCCTGAGATTTCTGAATCAGCATCAAAATGAAATACATAAGGATTAAAGGAGTAACTTTGGAGTTCAAAAGTCCATATTAATTTCCAAGGACTCTTAGAAATAATTCAGCAATCATAATAAGAGTTATGCTTCACTTTACATTTACTGAAAAGATAGTTATGTTTAGAATACCTAAAACTTGAATTCTTAGATGGCTACTTAAAAGCTTTTCTGTGAATAAAATAATGGATTAAGAGAAAATGAATATATTCTATAATATTCCTAAAGAGTGATCTTTCAGATTCTGCTTGAAGACCTCCTTTGATGTGAAAATCATTACTTCTTGGAGGCAATTCTTTCACTTTGGAATAGCTTGTAAAGAAGCTTTTACTTACCATCAAGCCCTCTGGTTCTCTTTCCTGTGATCAAGCAAAATAGTGCCCATTCGTAGGCACTCCATAAATTATTATTGACCAACTGACCTCTTTTTCACATGATAGCCCTTCAAGTATCTGAAGACAGCTATTTTAATGTCCCCAAATCTTTTCTTCTGCAACCTCAAAACCTTTAAGTCCTTCAACCTAATATTATAGAGATGCTAGTCCTCTCTTTCCTAATCATCCCCTTCTAGCTGTGCTTTATCTTGCCAATATCCTTCCAAAAAATATGGCTCCAAGAGATTAATGTAAAACTTTAGATGTGAACTTATCAGGGAAGAAACTACAGCAAAATGTTACTTCTTTTGATCCAGACACTATGATTATTTTAAAGCAATTTAAGTTTACATTCATTTTTCAAAAACGTTGATAGCTTTTTGTTCTATGGTGCTTCTTTTTCTAAAATGTTTTTTCCCTCTTCCCATGTATAGAGCCATCCATTATTACAAGAAATTAAAAAGAAAGGGGGCAGAAACAGTTTAGAAAAGCTGACCAGTGTGCTTGTTAATTTCAACAATGTGCCAATGGAATATTTGACATCCACATCTGTGATGATGTCATCTAGTCTGCCTCATCTATAAAGAAGGGAGGGAGGTAATTCTCATATCTCTCTTTTGGGGCCATGATTGATCATTCAATTTCAATATGTTGTTTTTCTCGTTCTTTTCATTTATATTGTTGTAGTCATTGTATACGTTGTTTATTTCGAGTTCTGTTTACTTCACTTTGCATTATTTTATGTATTTCTATTTTTGTTGTTTTAGCTGTTCAGCTCATATCTGACTCTTCTTGACCCCATCTGGGGTTCTCTTGGCAAAGATGCTGGAGTGGTTTGCCATTTCCTTCTCCAGTTCATTGTACAGATGAGGAAACTGAGGCAAAGAGGAATTAAAATACTTGCTCAGAGTCATACAGCTAGTGTCTGAGGCCAGATTTAAGCTCAGGTCTTCCTATACTATTCATAATTCATAATTTCTTATGGTATAGTAATATTCCATTATATATGTTTATTATTTTTTTTCTGGCTAGCATATCACACTATTGACTCTTATTGAGTTTGTAGCTCACAATAACCCTCATGTCTTTTCATCTACAAAAAATGTCACTTAGTGGTGATTCTCCTGTCCTATACCTATGAAGTTCAATTATTCACTCAAATGAGCAAGTGAATATATACTGAGAACCTACAGTGTAACCTAGATGCTGGGAAAACAAAGAAAAAAACTAAACAGTTCCTTGCCCTTAATGAGGACATCTCAAGAAGGATACATATGTTCATGCATGTATGCATATTTACCTATATATATGTGCATATACACTATACATAAATACCTGCATACATGCATACATATTTATCACCTAATCTTGGAAGAGAATTTACTGGCTTTCGGGGTGATCAAAAAAAGTCTCATGTAGAATGATGAGCTTGAATTGAGTCTTTAAGGAAAGTAGAGTTGCCAAGAAGCAAAGGTTAGGGAAGGGAGCATTCCAGGAATGGGGAAGGCCAGTACAAAGACAAAGAGATGTGAATGCTTGTAATGTGTTTGAGAATAGCAAGGAGGGAGTAATGTGTAATAAGGCTGGAGCAATGCCAAACAAAGACATTTAGATTCTCTCCTAAAAGCAATAGAAATCCAGTAGAATTTAATGAGGGGGGTGGAGGAGTATGATCAGACGTTCACTTTGGGAAAAAAGTTTAGGCAGTTCCATGGAGGAAGGGTTGGGTTAGAGAAAGACTTGAGTCACGGAGATCAAATGGAGGGATACTGCAATAATCCAAGTGAGAGACAATGAAAACCTGAACTATGGTGATAACTATGAGTGGACAAAAGAGGACACATACGCAAGATGCAGTGGAGATAGAAACAGAGATTGAGCGATTGTTGTTTCTAGACCCAAGAACAGAGCTTTATATTTATCATTGTTCAATTTCATTTAATGCTTAATAGAATGTATGGAATATGTAGATTTCATGTAATTCTTTACCTATCCTGAGGAGTCTAGGTAACAAATCATATACTCTTAGAGTTGAAAGGGCCCATGAGTTCATCTTCTACCCCAAACTCTTACCTAATGTAAAGTTCCTTCAATTGCCTCTTTGGCAGATGGTTATCCAGACAGTCCTTATTTGTTTCATTTTGCTGTGAATTCCAAAACTATGCCGATGAGGGTTGATCCAATTTCAAATGAATTTACGGAAGGTGAAAGAGGAGGGGGAAACATTTTTGGATGGAAATCTCTATATTAGGAAGGATATTCCCTGCCTCTCAATCAAACCTGACAAAAGATGTATGTATAATATATACAAACTTCTGTTGGTAGTCAGGTTTATTTTTCATATTTTTTTCATTTGGGACTAATATTGGTCACAGTTTTCTGGAAGTAAAGTGATGCTTTATTCGATATCCTTAGTCGGCAAATAAGATGTTTAGACTTAAAGAGAAAGACAACTACTCATTTTCTCCTAATCCAGTATTTCATTCACAGAAAAGCTTTTAAACAGCCATCTAAGAACTCAAGTTTTAGTTATTCTAAACATAACTATCTTTTCAATAGATGTAAAGTGAAACATAACTCTCCTCAGGATTGTTGAATTATTTCTAAGAGTCCTGGGAAATTAATAAGGACTTTTGAACTCCAAAGTTACCCCCTTAATCCTTACATATTTCATTTGGATCCTGATTCAGAAATCTCAGGAAGATCATCATATCCACATCCCTGAGTGGTAACATTAGCATCACTAAGATTAGTTGGAAGAATTTAAAGAAATGAAGACTCAGGCATTTGGGACAGGGGTGTAGGAATGATGAAGAGGGAGGAGGATTCTCTTTCCTGGAGAGTGGATGAAAAGCTACAGATGAATTTCTTTTTTAGTGTCTCATTTTCAAGAATTTACTTTCTCCCTCTTCCTCTGTCCCTGTCTCTCTGGCTCTGTGTTTGTCTCCCTTTTGTCTGCCTCTGCCTCTCTCTGTTTCTTTCTCCTTTTGTTTCTCTCTGTCTGTTTCTGACTCTGTCTCTTTCTTACTCTAGTCAGTTACTTAGGATAAATTTAAGGAAACTGAACTCCAACTGTGGATGAATTTTCTCTATTTTCTTGTTCTCATTGAAATCACTCTTAAATTGCTACTATCAACATGTCATTGACTTGTTTATCTTTTGTTGAGAAAGAAAAGGAGAGCCCCAAAGACCATTCATCAATCCTACAATGATACTCATAGCTTCTCGCTGACCATTTTCCTAGTTTCCTAACAATAACAAAAGAATAGTGTGTTGGTCTTGAGCTTATCCACATCGTCCTATATCTATTGATGAGTACACATGCTTGTATTGGAAATTTGGTATCAACTTTGGAAAACTCAGTAGATCTTTGTTATAAATGAGAATTCTGTTCAGTTGTGGGAGAGGGTATTAGGAAATGATGGTAAAAGGAAAAAAAGCATTGATAATATTTTTTAAGAGAAAAGAAAATGGATCATTTATATTTATGTTTATTATCATTTTAAAAAATAAGATGTAATTTCAGTGGTATTGGCAACTTTTACTGAAGACTCCCTTCCCCCACCCAATACATATTAGTTTCTCCTCTGCAACCTGGAGATATGCCTCTTATACTGAGAGTATAACTGACTTGTCCAGGATAACATACAAATATGTTAGAGGAAGGAATCAAACCCAGATTTTTCTGAGTGTAAGAGGCTACTTTTTCTCATGAGGCCATGCTGTCTTTTTGGTAGTTCTCTTTCTATATATTGCTTCCTCCTCTTTCTCTTCCTCCTTCTCCTTTTTTTCTTTCTTTTCTTCCTCCCACTCCTCTTCCTCCTCAGTGCATTATAGTTTGCATAGCATTTCACATACATTATTTGATCTGATATTTACAATATCTTTTTACTATCCCTGTGATGCAAATGTTACAGCCCCACTAAGTGGAATAGTAGATTGCATGCTAGGCTTAGTGTAGGAAGACTTGAGTTTGAATCCTGCTTTACTTACTCACTAACTAGATAGCTCCTGAGTAACTTACTTAACCTCTTGTAGTCTCAGTTTCTTCATCTGTAAAATAAAGATAACAATAGCACCTATCACTTTACAGGATTATTGTGATGATGAGTACACACAAACAGCTTTGGAATCTTAAAGCACTGTATAAAAAAGCACTGTATAAAAAATAAATTTTAACAATGAAGAAACAGGTTGAGAGAGTTTCAAATAACTTGCCCAAGATTCCAAAAGTTAGTAAATATCTAAAATGGTTTTACAAATAGTTATTGACTCTAAGTTAGTAAATACTTACTGACTCTATACACTATCCTCTGGAATATTACAAATAATAAATACCACCATAGTAGGCCACCCTGTGGACTATGTATAATATTGAACCTTTGCACTGGTCACTTCCTTTGACACATGAACTTTGGTCTCATGTGGAACCAGAAGCTTCAGATTGGTCCCTATGTCTCTTCCCCCAGACCTAAAAGGTCCTAGTCAAAGAAGACTGGCCTGTGATCAGCATGAATTGTCTGCTCAGCACACATTATAAAAGAAGACAGCTTCTATGCTCACTCCCTTCTATTTCTCTTTGGAATGTGTGGCATGTAGCACTCTGCTCAAAAGTTTAGACTTCATGGGGTAGGAGGCAAGGAGGGTTGTATCTTCCTCCCCTTACCCCTATCATCTCCTAGTTATGACAGTTATGAAGTGAACCCAAGACTGGAATTCAAGCGTCTGATTGCCTCTTCTATTTTGTTTCTTTCTCAGAGCACAACATCATTCAACTGAAACTCCTCTCTCCAAAGTTGCCAGTTTTCTCTTAATTGTCAAGTCTAATAGACTCTTGTCAGTTCTTACCTTCATTTTTCTTGACCTCTCTGCAGCTTTTGACAATGTCAGTGATTCACTTCTCCTTGATAATCTCTTCTCTCTAAGTTTCCATGCTGCTGCTCCAACTTGGTTCTCCTTCTACCTGTTTGGTTATTCCTTCTTAGTCTCCTTTGATGGATCTTTGTCCAGGTCATGATGGCTAATGGTGGATGCCCTCCAGATCTCTGTTATGACCCCTCTTCATTTCTTCCTCGATTCTATTTTACTTAGTGATCTTATCGGCTGCCATGGATTCAATTATCACTTCTGTATGGATAAGTTTCAGACCTATTTATCCAAACTTAACTTCTCTCCCAACTCTATTGTCTATCTAAAGTGGAAGTCAAAAGCTTGATTCACTCTTTTCCCTCCCCACTTAGTAACTTTCCTATGACTAGGAGACCACCAGCCTCCCAGTCAACCATGATTACCATCTAAGCATCATCCATGACTCCTCACTCTTATCTCCCCAATCTGTTGCCCAGTCCTGTTAATTTACCTTCATATGCTTCTTATATAGACCCTTTTCTCTTTCCTATGATACTGCCCTCCTGGTTGGTCTCCCTAACTCAAGTTTCTCCTCGTTCTGGTCCATCCTTCACTCAACCATCAAATAAATCTTCCTAAAGTACAGTGTCTCTTAATTGCCTCTAGGATTAAATAAAACAACCTCTGTTTGGCATTCAAAGCCCTTCATAATCTGGCCTCTTCCTATCTAGACTAGAAAGAATTCTTATACCTTACTCACCCCCAGCCACTCGGTCATCCCATGACCCTCCCCTTCTTGATGGTCCTTATACAAGACGCTTTATCTTCCAACTTAGCATTTTCACCTGCTGACCTAGAATATTCTCCCTCTTCTTCTATGATTTCCTTCAAAAAAATTTTTTAAAATATTAAAAATCATGGCTAGTCTGCCTAGAAGAGTTTAGCCATTGTAAAAATCTATTAACAAAGGAGTAGTTTTTAAATCAATTACTGTGTGACCTTGAGTAAATTAACTTCCCCTGGATGGGCCTCCTTTTTTTCTTGTCTAAAATGGGAAAGGTGGGACACAGTGACCTTTGTGATTTCTTGAAACTTAAAATTTATGATCTCATGCTCCTATATCATCTTTATCTCAAAGTTTTCGGAAATGAAAGGGATAGTTGATTTGTGTTGAGAATTTGATTATTTTAAAGGCAAGTGATCATTAAGAATATTTAACTGGATTCAACTGGCTAATTTAAAAATAAGCATTCATTTGGATCCAATAAATATCTGCCACCCTTCTCTCCAATGAGTTAGTGTTTACTGACATGGCTCAATTTTTTGTCTATTATCAATCAAATTATTTATTACTATATAGTGAAAGTAGTGTGGCATGATAGAAACAGTACTGAATTTGGATTCAGAGGAGCTGGGTTTGAGTCATGGCTTTGCCATTCTGTATCTGTATAATCTTGGGTAATTTCTTTGATCTATCTGGACTATGCACACACACATACACGCACACATACATATACATGTATGTATGTGTGCGTGTGTGTATCATCCTATAATCTGAATTGCACACCATGGCATCATTTACTGAGGTTTTTTAAAGTGCCTGAAAAGAGGAATATCGGTTGGAGTGGATAAACACACTTTGGTCACCCAGAAGAATATGAAATGGAATATCCAAACTCTTATTAAAGACAGTCATTTAAAGCCTTAGCTTATTTAGTGTCAGCTTTTGGCTCAGTGAATAGAGTTCTTGAGTTTTAGTCTAGTTTTAGTCTAGTCTCAGACACTAATTAGCTGTGTGACTGTGGGCCAGTAACTTAGCCTCTGCTTACTTCAGTTAGCCACAGCAGCAAAATTAGAGTAATAACAGCCACTATTTGTAGGGTTGATGTTAGGATTAAATGAAATATTTGTAAAAAGTACGTAGCAAAGTACTTGACACATAGTAGGTCTTAATAGACTCTTATACGTGTGATTCATTTTGTAAATAGAGTAACTGCTTCTGCAACTTCAGAAGGCATTGTCACCTAAACAAGATACAAAAAAGTCTAAACAACAGTTTTGGATGTCATCAAATAATTCAGCATTCGAAATGGATATGATTTAAACAGTGGAAATGATATTAAAAAACGTACAATATCTTCTTTGCTGCTGCACTCTTAAGTAGCATGAGACCTTTCCTCTAATTTACAGCTGAAACCCTCTATGTATTTTTTCCTATTGGAATGTGTGAAAGGACTCCCTTGCTTTTCTATTTTGCATCCCCAGTACTTGCATACAGTAGGTGATTAATCCTTTTTCATTCATTTGTTCATTCATTCATCAAATTTTGACATTCACCTTGAAAAAGATTGGTGTGTCTACTTTTGGTTTGGTTTTGTCATTATCTTGTTTTTACATAGCAATTGCATTAGTAACTTCCTGAGTTGTATATAACTAATGATATGGCAAATATAGAGCTGTGTTGTATTTCCTGCCTTTGCCCCTTTGTTTGTCTTTTGTGGACATTGACTGGAAAATCATAATGCATGGCATTGCATTTGCACTTCTGAGCCTAACTTTGAGCCCTGAACACTTGATTCTAACAAAGAAAGGCAGAAATATCTGGAATCCAATGATTTTTTAAAATTCCCACTTATTAATTCAGTATTATTTTAAAGTATTCAAATGCCATATAGGACTACTCCAAAGACACTACACAGTGATTTTCATTGTTTTAGTTTCCTACCTAATGAAAGAAGCTGGCCATTCTATTGTTTTTTCCATATAACCCTCCTAATTCTCACGTTTAAAGAAGACCAGGGAGTGGGGAGCATGGTCAATATTTCTGCTTGGCTGATGTTTCTTTCTTTATGAGTTAAATGCTTCAATGGATCTGTATTCTAATTGACAGTAGGGACCTACCCTACTTACCCTACGAACTGTTACCCTCAGTTCGAATCATAGCCCTTTTATGACTTTTCATTGAGTATGGCTCTTATAATGCCTTCGGTCTTCTTTTCTGCCACTCTATCACCATAACTGTACTCCACAAGACTGAAGGTTGTTTCAACTTTTCTTTGTTTCAGGTTTTCACTGACCAAAGAATCCATCACTTAGTAGCCAACCCATTGAGGATAGATAAGTCTCTCTGTACTCAACTCAACTGAGATTCAGAGGACAGGCACATCATTAGGAAGACCATTCTTTAAGCTTTATCAGCTTGGTAGAATCTTATAGAGATTACATTCCATTGACATAGTCTTGGAGAACCCACAGTGACTTCTATGACCTAATGTAGGGCTATTGGAGAGGAAGATAAAGAAATAACAGCGTATCTTTTATAGGTAGGTATCAAGGTTATCCCCATTTCATTGAAACAAGCTCGAGATGAAATTTTAATAACAGGTTTGTATTCATATATTTTGTTTTTACAACACCTACATTCATCCCACCCCATGTCCCTCCCATTTCCCTTCTCAGAAAGAAATCCCTTATAACAAAGAAATTTTGAAAAAGAGAAAAGAAGGAAAAAGAGGAAGAGGTGAGGGAATCATCAAAACTGATTAATACATTAAAAATAGATATTATAGTCACTGGTCTATACCTATGGATCCCCCACCCTCTTCTCCACACACTACCATAGTAGTAATGGGAAGAGGTGTTTTTTTGTTGCCTCTTTGTTGGGGCCAAGCTTATTCTTCATAATTTTATGTCAAACATTTTTGATTATTTTGTGAGAGTTGTTTTCATTTGCATTGCTACAGTACTTACATATTGTTTTTCTGGCCACTGCTTACTTCACTTTGCATCAGTTCATATAAGTCTTTGGTGCTTCTCTGTATTCATTATTTGCCATTTATTATTACATTCATATTAAATTACATTCATGTACTACAATTTATTTAGTCATTCCCCAATAGATAGGCATGCATTTTTTTTCAGTTGTTTACTATCATACACTAAAAGTGATGTCATAAATATTTTGCATAAGTAGAGCCTTGCTTTTTTAAGATAGTGATTTCCCAGCCCCTGCCCTAGTGGTGTATCACTAGTAGAGCAATCCCCAAGTCAAAGGGTATTTTAGCTACTTTTATTTGCTAATATCAAATTGCTTTACAACATGATTGCACTAATTCTCAACTCCATCAACAATACTCCAGTGTGCCAATCGTTCCATATCCCTTTCAACATTAACTTATCTGATATTTCATCATCTTTATCAATTTGCAATCTGTGATGTGAAGCCTCAGACTGGCTTTGAGTTGCATTTCTCTATGGAGTCTCTTTTCTTTGTGTGATTAAGAATTCTATTCCTCCTTATAGCTATGAAAGGTATGATCTGCTTCTCTCCCATTTTTAATGGTTTGATCTTTAATATTTTGTTCATACATGAATTTTGAATTTATCATGGAATTTAGTGTAAGATGTTGGTCTAAGTCTCTAAGCCTAATTTCTGTCAGATTGCTTTCCAGTTTTTTCTAAAGGTTCTTATTAAAAAGTAGTTCTTTTCTAGATATTTTGTATTTTCAAGTTTATCAAACATTGTATTATTAATTTTCATCATTTCCAATTGTCCCTTTGTCAATCTTTTCCATTGATTGACTTTTTAATTTTTTAATAAGATGATTGATGATTTATAATATACAGCCTGGAGTCTGGAAGTTGTATTTCCCCTTCGTTCCTAGCTTTTTCATTATTTTCCTTGATATTACAGATCTTTTATTTCTGCAAACAAATTTTGTAATTATTTTATCTAGTTCTAAAAAGCATTTTTTCAGTTGTTTTGTTGGTGTAGAATTAAATTGTTAAGCTAACTTTGTTAGATTTGTCATTGTTATTATATTGTCAAGACCTAGTCATGATCCTGGGCAAACTACTCATTATATAGAAGAGAAAACTGAGGAACTTTTACGCAAAAGTGACAATTTTCCTACTCAAATTTTTTTTTACATGTGCCATCATGTAAAACATTTCCATGGTTTTCATTTTGTACAAGAAGATCTGAATGGCAAAAAAAAGAAAGTGAAAAATAGTATGCTTTAGTCCGCATCCAGACATCAGTTTTTCCTCTGGAGGTAGATGGTATGCTTCATCATTAGTCCTTTGGGATTGTCTTAGATCATTATATTGCAGAACATAGTGAAGTTATTCACAGTTCTTCATCATATAATATTGCTGTTGCTTGGTACCATATTCTCCTGTTTCTGCTCACTTCACTATGCATCAGTTCATGTAGGTCTTTCCAGGTTTTTCTGAGATCATCCTGCTTGCCATTTCTTAGAGCACAATACTATTCCATCCCAATCATATATCACAGTTTACTCAGCTATTCCTTAGTTGATGGACATCACTTTGAGTTCTAATTTTTAACCATCACAAAAAGAGCTGCTATAAATATTTTTGTATAAATAGATCCTTACCAGCCTCCCCTCTCCCCTTTTATTTTAATGCTTTGGTACACAAATCTCTGCTCAGAAATTGTTGACAACTCCCTGTAGCCTCTAGGTGAAAATATAAACTTTCTTAAGCCTGACATTTATAGCCGATCAGAATCTGGCTCCAGTCTACTTTTCTAGACTTACTTTGTATAACTGCCTTTCATGTATTGTATGTTATAAACATACAATCACCAGCTTATAATTCTCTTACCTCAACATTTTAACTCACATCTCCATACCTTTATACAGAATGTCCCCATGCTTGAAAAAACACTCCCTCTTCACTTAAGGGTACTGAGCTTCCTTCAAGCGTTAACTTAGCAGTTATCTGCTCCATGAAGTCTCCCTTGATTCTCTTGATTGCTTTAAAATTTTCTTAATATTACTTTTGTATATTAATACTGTCTTTCCCAGTAGACTATAAGCCCTTTGGGGGCAGGAACCTATCATAATATCTCAAAGTAAGCAATTTATAATTTTTTTAATAGAATTGTTCTTTAATAAGCTGAATTAGTGGCAGAATTCAGATCAACATAGGTCTGCTCACTCCTTTTTAAATAGTGAGAGACAGTGTGAAGCAGGAGAAATGGCTCTAGTTTGGTTGAGGAACATCTGAGTTCAAATCCAGCCTTAGACTTTTTATCTGTATTACCCTGGGCAAGTGACTTTACCTTTCTGGAAACCAATTTTCTCATTTGCAAAATGAAGGTGTTGGATTCCGTGACCTTGAAGGTCCCTTCCACTTCTGAAACTATTATTTCTAAACTGTCCTTTCAGTTTTTATTCCTATACAAATGTATTTGTGCATTGTCCATGTAGAAAAATATGCAGACCTAAATTAATGAAAGAATGGGCACAATTGAAGATTTTAATATCTTCATGTCCAGTTCATTTTCTATTTATTAGAATCATACAAGTCTAGACTGAGTCTCTGGGTAGACAATTTGAGTTCAAATTCGGACTATTTTATTTTTAAATAGAAATACTAGATGTTCTATAGCCTTTCTGAAAGGTATAAGATAATGGATTTCTCTTGAGCATCCTTAGCTGGTCCAAAGGTTCATCTGCGGAAGTTGAGCAGGCATGCCAGGCTTTCAGTTTAACTTCAGTGTTTGCACATATATGGTCTACTTTTGCACATCTTATCAGGGCATTGGCTTCTACAGCTAATTTGGACTAAGCATGGGCAAATGCTGGAATGGATCCCTTTTACATGAGTGTCAGTGAGGTCCAAGGCCTTGGAAAATGTTATTTGTCACATTGACCACCCAGAAAAGAGCTTAAATGTGTCTAACAAAAAAAGGCTTCCAGCTGGCTAAGTTCAAAGCAGGGTAGCTCCCAATTCCCTTAGAATTCACTGAAATGTGGGAAAAAGGACCAGAATGTTACTGGAGGAGGAGTCAGTTAGTGTAGGGGGATGTGCTTAGATCTCATAAGCATCCTCCTGGGATCCTGAAGATAAAAATATGGTTTTCCTTCCACTGAAAAGACACTTCAAAGGGTTAGAAGGCACATCAAAGGATTATACTGTGAGTTGTGTTAACATGTCATTAACACCCTGTATACAAGAAATCCCAGTAGTTTAAAGTATCCTGTAGACATAGTCTAGATTTAGGTGCAAATCTACTCCCATTCTGAGGTCAGATGATTTTTGGGGAATTTTTTTGTTGGGCAAGGAAGACAGAGCAGTCAAACAATGATGGAATTTTGGGAAAAGGCTTATCCCTTTAATCTCTAATATAGATAGATAAATAATACACACATGTATGTAAATGTACGTATTGACTATTTTGTGTCTAAAGTAAGTCATGGTGCTTAATTGCATCATTGATTATTTTAGACTCTCCTTGCATCTGCAGGCAATGAAGAATTAATTTCTTAGTAAATTGATGGCTAAAGTTAAATAATCCACACATAGAGGGGTGACTTTTTTCAAGGAGTCACCTTTTCTTTCCGACTTAATTCTTTGAATATTTATTTGCTATGATCCATAAATAACAATTCAGTGTAGAGATTAACTGAGCATAAGATATTTGTAAATACCTTTTGATTGTAGAGATTCTCCCCAAGCCAACCTTAATGATACCATTTTATCATTCTATCTCCACTCCCCTTCCCTCCCCTCCCCTCCCCTCTTCTCCTCTCCTCTCCCCTCTCCTCCCCTCCCCTCCTCTCCTCCATATGTGTCAGAGTCAGGCCTTGGACCCAGGTCCAAGTTTCTCTAAGACCAGTTGTTTACCCATAATGCCAGCTGTTTCTCTATACCTCATTGCCACTATTTCAACTTGATGTAAAGTATAAGTGTATTGGAAAGGGCTCTTAGATCCAAGATCAAAGGATCTGCATGAATTCTGCCTTCACTATTTATTTCCTGTGTAAATTTAGGCAAATCACTTAACCTACCTGGGCTTTAGCTCCCTCATCTCTAAAGGAAGGAAGCTGGATTTAATGATGTTCTAAGGTCCCTTCCCTGCTTTAAATCAATTGTTTAATGAAATAGAAGCAAGGTAAAAACAGATGTAGCAGGGCAATATGAATGATATTTAAAAAAGGTGGACAGATCCATCAGAAGTGGGGAACCTGTAACCTTGAGGCCATATGTGCCTTCTAGATGGGTGGGACCTTTTGTCTGAGTCCAAGTTTTACAAAACAAATCCTTTTATTAAGGGGATTTGCTCTGTGAAGTTTGGATTCAGTCAAAAGGTCACACTTGGGGACCTAGAAGGCCACATATATCCTTGAGGCTGCAAGTTCCCCATCCCTGTAACTTAGTCTTATTGCTCTAGAGCTGAAAAAGACTTTAGAAGACACCTTCCACTTCCATCTCATTCAAATTATTATTTTTAAAAAATTTTTTCTATTCTATAGTCAACCAACTTTGCTTTAGTGGTAGGCACATGGCATCTTCTGGTAGCGAAAGAAAAAGAAGTAAATTATTGACCTTCCATGAGCAGATTTTTTTCGGTAGGTTTTAGCCACCTAAGGTACTCATGAAAATGCAAAACTGAAAACTATGATTCTTTTTCCTATTGATTTGGTCACTTGGTTAAAAAAAAAAGGAAGGGGTGGGGGAGATGGCAATGAGAGGAATTCACAGTCTCCATGCCTTGATCTCTTGGAGGGTTGCAATAGAAAGGCTACACATCTCATTTGAGCTGACAGGAGTTTGAAATGTTATAGATAGGTTTCCTGTGCCTGGCCATTATTTACCATGTGACGGTAATGTCACTCTCTGCTTTTTCAATATTGTTTGCACTTCACCTTTGTGAAAAAGGGCTAGATTGAACCACGCGAGGGGAGATAATTCTATCTGCCTGAGGGATCAATGAAGATGTGTTTACAGGTCCAGGGCACAGTGTACATACCACAATAATGGATTGGAGTTGTGTTGACTGAAAGCTCTTTTTCTTTGTAACATGTCAATCTTGTATCTATTACTTGATTGCAACATAAAAGGTTATTTGGGCAAGTCTTGAAACAACAACTGTATCAGCCTCAGCTGGAGTGGTTACCTGAGCTAAATATTCAGCCTTGAGCAAGATAAATCACTTAAAACTTAAGAACAGGCAGGACTCTATTTACTTCTCCATCTGGGAACTATTTCATGCTTCCCTTCTTGGATTCCAAGGGTTGTTTATCCTGAAAGGGTTGTAATTGATGTGTAGGTGCAATGGGGAAGTACCTCTATGCTGTTTGGAGGCTCTTTCTCCCACATAAGTTCCCTTGAAGGATAAGGAATGTCACTGTGACACAACTACAGAAATATCCGAGACTTACATATTGTAATTCTCTGAATTCCTAAAAAGGGGGTAAAAAGTTTTCACTACCTCTCCATTAAGTCATCCGATTTAGTCCTTCCTTGTGTTTGAGGTATTCTTGACCATCAAAAGACAATTGCGACCCTGCCACAACTCTCTTAGCCAATGATGCAATGCTGAATGAGAGGCAATGTTCCCCCCTCTTGGGCCACTTCAGTGACAGTTGATGCTCTGAAGCATTAAATTAGGCTGTCTTTCTCCAGTCACTTCACCTCCATCATTATTCATAGTTGTGGATGACTCCAAGCCACTACAAATATAGGCCAGAATGTCTGAGGGGTGTTTTTTTCTGAGCCTATGATTTATTTGGCATAGGAAACTTCTGGTGGATAAATTCCTTCTACCAATGAAGATCAGTAACTTTTTGGTAAATTATAATCTTAGGGACCTCTTAAAAGTTAAGCTAAAAGTGACCCTATGTATAGGGTCACAGTCATCATGTATCAGAGGCAAGACTTGGGTCTTTCTCATTATGAGACCAACTCTCCATTCATACTCTGCCTTGTCATTTCATGCATGGAATAAATACTACTCCACATCCTGAAGTTTCTTACTGTGGTCCATTTGGGCAGTAGGACCATCCTGGCAGATGCCCTGGGTTGAAATAGAGTTTGTGGAAGGACCCTTTTTCAGTAGCTCAACATCCCACCCGATCTGTGGCTACACTTCTGCCAAAGTAAATTTCTTTACTTATTAGGCAAGCCTTAGCAAAATGAGTTTAAGTGAGAACTATGTGGAACAAATACATGATGGTAAATGTGTCAGGATAGCCAAGGAAATAGAGACTCTGTAATTTGCAAATAAATGCCTGTTTCACTTTAAGCAACAGATTTCCTGGGAATTGTACATAAATTATATGAAAATTAAATAATTATTTAAAAGTAATAGATACTAGCATTACAGCTACAGCAACTATGACAACCAGGATTCTTCCTCCTCAGCTACTACTATATCTATAACTGCTATTAATATACTACTATGGTTATTGTTGCTGCTGCTACAACAACTACTACTAGTAGTACAACTAATATTACTACTAGTACTACTGCTATTACTACTACTACTACTACTACTACTACTACTACTACTACTACTACTACTACCATTACTACTACTACAGCTAGGTAGCATTTATATAGAGTCTACCATGTGCCATAGGGGCAAATTTGTAGCACAGTAGATAGAGTATAGGGCCTGGAGTCAGGAATATTTCTCTTCCTGAGTGTAAACCTGGTCTCAGACACTTACAAGCTGGGCAAGTCACTTCATCCTGTTTACCTCAGTTTCCTCATCTGTAAAATGAACTGGAGATGGAAATGGCCAAGTACTTCAGTGTCTCTGCCAAGAAAACCCCATATAGGGTCTTGAAGGGTTGGACATGACTAAAAGCAACTTAATGGCAACAACTGTATGCTAGGCACTGTACTAAGAACTTTACAAATTTTATCTCATTTATCCTCAGAACAATCCAGGGAGGTAGGTGTTGTTATCATCCCCATTGTATAGTTGAGAAAGCTGAAGCAATCAGAGGTGAGATGATTTGCCCAGGGTCACACAGCCATCTGAGGTTGAATTTGATCTCAGGTCTTCCTCACTCCAGGCCACATCCACTTTGTTACCTGACTGCCTTTGTGGTACATCCATTTTTAAAGGGAAAAGGTACTTTGTAATGTAAGTAAATCTTTAAATGGATATGTTTTCTTATCAGTTTGTATCTTGAAGGTAATGTGGTATAGCAGACTTGAAGTAAGAAGAGTTGGGCTTTAAAACTGGTTATGCTAGATAACACAAAATAAGAATATAAACAGAATTTTGGGGAATGTTAAGAAATCAATCATTTTCAAGCCTCCTTAAGTGCTTTACATAAAAAATGCTATGTAAATTACAAATAGTCCTTTCTGTTCCTTATAACAGAACCCCTTAAATTCTTGAAAGTTGACAGAAGCAGGCTAGGACAATTCACATGAGTTGGAAGGAAGTGGATGGTAGAAAGAACAAATGAAAATAGAGCGAGATACAAGTACCTGGGACAGAAACCTCTTTCTGAGGAGGAGGCAAAATTCTTGATTCTCTATAGACTTGTTTTCCAGGCCAAAAGTAACTCAAACTTGAGTGGTTCAACTCAGGATTAGTATGCAATGAAACATTTATAGACTAGATAACATTTAACAAAAAGACTTTTGCTCAACAACAGCATGGATAAGTTCTTTCCAGCAAAGATAACAGCACTGGTTAAGTTGGGCACAACTCACCTTACCTCCATATTTGCCATGATAGCGCACAAGATCAGAAGAGCGTGACAATTTCAGTTGGAGTGGGAAGTCTGTCAAACCTGAAAAGCCCTGAGTATTCATGGAAGGCGTCTTTACGTCTTAGGTGACTGGGAAATTATGTCAATCACTTAAACCTCTAAAGTATGGTGCAAGTGAAAAACCAATTTACTGGTATGTATGATAACTAGGGAAATGGAAACAGTAATTATACATCTCAAAGTTAGCAATCAAACTTTATTAATCAAGAGTGTACAAATATTAGTTTATACTATCTAATATATTATATTAGGCAATATAAACACCAACCCCACTAGGAACAAACCACTAAGATGATTTCCTAGGACTTCTCAGCGTATCTCATACTGGGTACTCAACAACACAGTACCATCTCTGCCCAACTAGAGGTCACACATTGTCCTCCAAGGCAGCTACCTTGTCAGCTGAGTTACTGTCAGTCAATGAGCCCTAGTGAGCATAGTGTTGCTTGAGTCTCAAGTGTGGGGATGGGATGCAGGAGCCAGCCTTAGTCACAGCTCAGAAGCAAGTTAAAGTCAGAGGCTTCTGGTGGGTTTCTTATAGCATTAGCTATGGGCCTTAACTGGTAACACCAAATTCTGAATGATGACTAGTGATATAATCTGTTTACCAGTTAATTCAATTGATGGCTGATGACATAAGACAATGAGGCTGTTCACCAATTTTCCCATTAGTAAGCTGTTCTGAGGGTCCCACATGTTTCTCATTTGTTTATTAACGCACACCTGTTATTTACTAACCTATATCATACATATGCTTCTTAAGGTTGAAAATAAGAAAAATCAGCATCAAAATATTTTATCATAAAATTATGGCCAAATGCAAAATACATCATACCTAAAATAATACATACCTAATACATAAGGTATATCAAAGCAACAAGCTCATTCTCACTAGGAAACCTTAGTCGTCGAGATAGGATAAGTATCAAAACTAATTTCGTTGCCTTTTTTGGGGGGAAGAACTAGTCTAGGTAGCGTAGATATTCCATGTTCTTGAGTCATGCTTAATGAATTTCTAGCAGTACAACAGGACCTACCACCATGGATTCCAACCAGATTATTAGTAGATGTTGCTTCTATTATAAGTTTTTGTTATTCTTATTTAGTTGTGTGATTCTTTGTGATCCTGTGGAACCTAGCTTGTCAGACCTTTTTACCTTCCACTTTCTCTCAAAGTCTGTCCAAGTCCATGTTCATTGTTTCTATAACTTTATTGATCTCATCTTCTGCTGCCCCCTTTTCCTTTTCCTTTCAATCTTTTCCAATGCTAGTAAATTCTGTTTCTTAATTATGTTTAGACAACTTGTAAACCCAACTCAAAAGGGGGATTCTGGTCACTGTACTTGAGAAAGTATCATGTGCTATCATTACTAACTGCGTTTCACTTTTTATAGGTTATTATAAAAAGGATAGACTAGGAGATTGTCATAGGTATCACATATCTTAATATCAGAAAGACATTTAATACACTTTTTAAAGACTCTTCTCTTGCTGCGGAAGGGAATTGCCTGCTACTAATAAATGTATTTGAAAAATATTTTCTGTTATAAACTTCTATTAGAAGGTATTTAAGAAAACAAATTACCTAGAAGGAAGGCGTTAAGGTGAGGCAGCATCCAAAATTAGGCAGAGGAGTGAAATATCTGACCCATGTTCCTACACTGAGTGAATGACTTATCTGATTTCAGCTCTATCAGTGAATTGAAGACTATAGTGGAACTGAGATAAAGGCAAATATTTGTTAGGACCAAGCCCAGTAGGGGATACAGTCAGTAAACAGAAACCTGGAAGGGGAAGTTCACGAAGGGGCATCATGAAAGCCTATGCTCATGCTCACATGACCTCCAGAGATGACGGAGCCTAGTGGAGCATGAATGAAGATGCTTTATCTGAAAGGTAGAATCCTACTTGACAATGGCTAATGGATCTGCTTCAAGCAAGTTAATTAAGACAGAAAGGAATAGATTAAATAGGGATTCCAGATCTTGAAGAAGGAAGGGACTGCTAAATCAGTGGCAGCAAGACCATTTAATACTTAGGGAAGGATTGTAGAGGACGAAGAGGAAAAGATATTTCTTAAACAGGACACCAGAAACAGGGAAGGATTTTATTTTATTTTAAAATTTGATTTATGTGTTTTAGGTTTTTTACAATCATTTCCATAAGTCTTAGATTTTCTCTCTCTCCCTCTACCCCTCCCTCCCTAAGATAGAATGCAGTCTAATATGGATTCTACACATACATTCTTATTAACTACATTTTCTCATTAGTCA
Organism: Bettongia penicillata ogilbyi; assembly: GCA_023548195.1. NCBI lineage: Eukaryota > Metazoa > Chordata > Mammalia > Diprotodontia > Potoroidae > Bettongia > Bettongia penicillata. The sequence continues at coordinate 607,504 of JAJHZJ010000603.1, read as the reverse complement.
TGTTGCATAGAAGAATTAAAACAAATGAGAGAAACCATGAAAAAACCAAACCAAAAGAAAACGTGACGTGAGACAAAATATTCTGTTTCATTCTGTGCTCTTATTCCACAGTTCTTTCTCTGGATGTGGATGGCATTTTGCCTCAAGAGTCCTTTGGGAATGTTTTAGGTCCTTGTATTACTGTGAAGGGCTAAGTCTATCAGAAACAGTCCTTGCACCCTGTGGCTAATACTGTATACGATGTTCTCCTGGTTCTGCTCGTTTCACTTAGCATCACTTCATGTAAGTCCTTCCAGGCCTCTCTGAAGTCCTCCTGTTCATCACTTTTTATAGCACAATAGTATTCCATACCACAACTTGTTCAGTCATTCCCTAATTGATGGGCATCTAGGGGAAGGATTTTGAAGGCGTCAGGGTCATTGAGACTTTAAGGAGATAGGGAAAAGAGGTTGGTTAAACTGGTAGGGGAAAGCAAGTATCTATTCTATAATGTCCTTGTGGAATAGCCTAAAGTCAATGAGAGAAATCTTTGGAGAACCAAAGTGCTTGTTGGAAGCTAGAAATTCCATACACAAGATGAAAGTTGGGAGAAATTCTACCAGTGACTATGAATCCTCTCAGCCTTGACAATATGACTATATTTTGGCTAGGAAAGCTAGAGCTTGAGCCAATGTGCAACTTGGGCTCTATTATAGTTACTGACTCAAAAAAAGTCTGAAGGATGAATCTAGTGATGATAAAATGGGGAAGCTAGAAAGAATCAAGGCTAGTTTCCAGTACGTCTACATGGAAAATTGGGGTAAACTTTCAAGACTTCTCTAACTGTAACTTATCCTTCTCTTTGTTACTTACTAGTGGAAGAAAGGGGGGGTATGTAGACCCATGTAAACTGTGACTTCCTTGTGCACATGGAGAAAAATTGATAGGTGACAGTATAATTAAGTGGATTCATAGCTGATCAAACCAATGTACCCCTAAAATTCATGGTCCCAGCATTTTTGAGTGTGATGACTTTTACTTGAAAATTTTCTTAGACTATCACATGGTAGTAATTGCCCTATATTAGTATCAGATAATGGAGAAAAATCCATTATGACAAAAACAACTATGAATTATAAGCAACTAGGTAGCACAATGGATAATGATGTATTTGGATTCAGGAAGACCTGACTTCTAATTCTGCCTCAGACACATAGCTGTGTCATCCTGGACAAGTCATTTTACCTTTCTCAACCTCAGTTTCCTGATCTGTAAAATGGGGAGAATCAGATCATCTACCTCACAGGGCTGTAAGACTCAATTGAAACAGTAGATATAAAATGCCTTGCAAACCTTCAAGTCCTTTATACAGAGTTGTCCCATAAATATTAGTGAAGTTCTAAGTTTTAGTAGATTTAAAGTACACTAAGCTTAGTATAATAAAACTTCAGTAAGACTTTTGGAACACATTGAAAATGCTAAGTATTATTATGATTACAATTAAGGAATACTTTTAAATGACTTGCATCTTAATAAATATGTCAGGCAGAGCCAAGATGGCAGAATAACAGCACAGATTTTCTAGAGTATTCCCTCCAAGCCCAGCCAAATGCCTGTAAAAAATGGCTCTATACAAATTCTGTAACTGCAGAACCCATTAAATGATGGAGTGAAGCATATCCCCAGACCAAGACAGCCTGGAAGGTCGCAGGGAAGTGTTTATTGTACCACTCTGGGAGCAGAATGCAGTCCAGCGTGGGCCATGCAGTCACAGAGGGGACCTGAGAAGGCCTTGGGGGGACTGAATCTCTCACACATGTGGCAGTTTGCAGAGTTCAGGACCCCAAAACACTGAGGATAAATTGGAAAGTCAGTGGAAAAAGAATGGCCCCAGCCCCAGAGTGGCAGAGGGGGGAGGAGGCGCAAGAACCTACAGCAGCCGCAGCAGCAGTAGTGGCAGCTGCAGCCACTGTCTCTGGAGCTCTAGAAATACAGACGGTGGAGAGATCAAACAGTTGATAGTGTACTCCCCCAGACCCCCAGTGGAAGCAGAGAACTACCTTGAAAAGGAGCTCAAAAGTCAGGTAAATGACTGGGGAAATAGAAAAAGAATCAGATGATAGACTCTTACTGTGGTGACAAGGAAGACCAAAACATGTAAGCAGAAGAAAATAAAGTCAAAGCTCCTCCATCCAAAGCCTCTAAGAAAAATATGAACTAGTCTCAGCTCATGGAAGAGCTCAAAAAGGATTTTGAAAATCAAGTAAAAGAAGTAGAGCAAAAATTGGTAAGAGAAATGAGAATGATGCAAGAAAATCATGAAAAACAAGTCAACTGCTTGCTAAAGGAGCCCAAAAAATGTTGAAGAAAATAGCATTTTAAAAATAGACTAACCCAAATGACAAAAGAGATCCAAAAAGTCAATGAGGAGAACACCTTAAAAGGCAGAATTGGCCATATAGAAAAAGAGGTTCAAGGCTCACTGAAGAAAACAATTTCTTAAAGATTAGAATGGAGCAGATGGAAGCTAATGACTTTATGAGAAACCAAAAATTATAAAACAAAACCAAAGGAATGAAAAAATAGCAGACAATGTGAAATATCTCATTGGAAAAACAACTGACCTGGAGAATAGATCCAGGAGAGACTATTTAAAAGTTATGGGACTACCTGAAAGCCATGATCAAAAAAAGAGCCTAGACATCATCTTCCAAGAAATTATCAAGGAAAACTGCCCTGATATTCCAGAACTAGAGGGTAAAATAGAAATGGAAAAAATCCACCAATCACCTCCTGAAAGAGATCTCAAAAGAAAAACTCTTAGAAAAATTTTAGCCAAATTCCAGAGTTCCCAGGTCAAGGAGAAAATATTGCAAGCAACTAGAAAGAAACAATTCAAGTATTGTGGAAATACAATCAGGATAAAACAAGATCTAGCAGCTTCTACATTAAGGGATCCCAGGGCTGGGAATATAATATTCCAGAAGTTAAAGGAACTAGGATTAAAACCAAGAATCACCTACCCAGCAAAACTGAGTGTCATATTTCAAGGGGGAAAAATGGTCATTCAATGAAATAGAGGACTTTCAAGCATTTTTAATGAAAAGACCAGAGCTGAATAGAAAATTTGGCTTTCAAACACAAAAATCAAGAGAATCATGAAAATGTAAACAGGAAAGAGAAATCATAAGGCACTTACTTAAGTTGAACTGTTTATATTCCTAAATGGAAAGGTAATACTTGTAACTCTTGAGACTTTTCTCAGTATTTGGGTAGTTGGAGGGATTATATGCATATACACAGAGCACAACAGGGTAAGTTGCATAGGAAGGGATGATATCTAAAAAATAAAATTAAGGGGTGAGAGAGGAATATGTTGGGGGGAGAAATAGAATGAGGCAAATTATCTCTCATATAAAAGAGGAAGGAAAAAGCTTTCTCAATGGAGGGGAAGAGGTGGGAAGTGAGAAAGGAAAAAAGTATATTTGCTCTCATCACATTTGGCTTAAGGAGGGAATAACATGTACATTCAATTTGGTATGAAAATCTATCTTACATTACAAAAAGTAGGGGGGAAGGGGATATAAATGGGTTAGAGGGATGATAGAAGGGAGGACAAATTGGAGGAGGTGGTTATTAGAAGGAAACATTTTTGAGGAGGGATAGGGTCAAAAGAGAGAATAAAATAAATGGGAGGCAGGATAGGATTGAGGGAGAGTTAGTCTTTCACAACAAGATTTTTATGGAAGTCTTTTGCATAACTACACATGTATTACATATATATTGAATTGCTTGCCTTCTCAGTGGGGATAGGTGGGGAGGAAGGAAGGGAGAGAAGCTGGAACTCAAAATTTTAAAAACAAATGTTAAAAATTATTTTTTGCATGTAACTGAGAAATAAGAAATACAGGTAATGGCGTGTAGAAATCTATCTTGCCCTACAAGAAAATAAAGGAAATGGGGATAAGGGAAGGGAGGGGTGTAATGGAAGGGAGGGCAGATTAGGGGAAGGGGTAATCAGAATTCTCCCTGTGTTGGGTTGGGGGGAGGGGAGAGATGGGGAGAAAATTTGGAATTCAAAATCTTGTAGAAATGAATGTTGAAAACTAAAATTAAAAAAACTCTGATACACTACAAGAAAAAGAACTAGTAATTTTCTTTAAAAAATAAATATATCAGAATATACACCTGCATTTGAAAAATAGCAATGTATCTACCTATACTATATGAGATGTTATTGATAGAATCTTAAGAAGGTGTGTTTATCATGCTTCACATTTTGTAAAAGCTAAATAAGAATTAAAATACCGATGCTTAGTGTACATATGGATTCTTGGACCTTTTGCCATAGCTTCATGACCTCTCTATGTTTTTTTGACCCATAGGTTGAGAACTGCTGGATTAATGAATTGGTATCAATACGGAGAGAACTTTTTATTGATATACCACAGAACTTTGTACTCAACCATACTCTGTTTGATATTTTTATCAATATCAAAGGTAGCTAGGTGGATCAGTGGATAGAACACTGGTCCTGAAGTCAGAATGACCTCAGTTAAAAATCCAGCCTTCAGATACTTTACTAGCTGTGTAGATAAGTCACTAAACTATTGTTTTCCACAGTTTCTTCATTTGTAAAATGGGGGAATAATAATTTCTACCTCTCAAGGATATTGTGAGGGTCAGATGAGATAATGTTTGCAAAGTGATTTTTAAAACCTTAGAGCACTACATAAATGCTAGCAATTATCACTATGGTCGTCATTGTCAACGTCATCTTTATCATCAGTACTTTGGCTGAAGACATAAAATTTGCAGCTATCATGAAAGTAAGAGGAAGAGGGAAAAAATAGATGGCACAATCAAGACCGTAAAAGATCTTGACAGTGGACATCTATAGGGTCAAAATTAACACAATGAAATTTAATAAGGCTAAATATTTAGTCCTACACTTAAAAAAAATCAGTTCCACAAATGGAGAATCATGGAAAACTAGCTTAGCACCAGCTGATTTCAAAAAGGACACAGAGGTTTAATCTACTTGAACTCAAAAGGAGCCAGCAGGGTAATGTGGCTGCCTAAATGCTAATGTAATCTGAGGCTACTTTAATAGAAGTATAATGTTCAGAACAAGGGAAGTAACAATCCTACTGTACTCTGTTGTGGTCAGACCACATCTCTAATATCGTTTTCCATTCTATGCTGCACAGTCTATGAAAGCATCAACAAAATATTTAACAGCCAAAAAATTTAAGTACTTAACTGTTCAAGCTAATGTTTTAAGTGTTGGGTATATAAAGACAAAGATAAAAATAAAAAGTCCATTCACTGAAGGGATATGATAAAAAATAGATGGACAAACAAAACTGCCAACAGGGAAGGGTATCTATTTGTAATTAGCCTAAGGGAAAAGAGAGTGTGAGGTGTCATGTCTTAACCAGTAATAGTCCAAGGAGGGGGATACAAGTTAAGATAGAGTATCTCCTATCCTTGAGATAGATGTCATTTCATGTTATTCCTTTCTGTGGCATCCTTAGCCTCACTTATTCTAGGGATACATTCTTTCCTGCCATTTTTTTTTGGTACTGCTAGGTTTCTCAGATTTTTCTTCAGATTGGACCAGAGCATAGGATGAGAAACAAGAAACGATGGAAAGAGTGGATAGAAAGGTAAGGATTAAGCAACTTTGTGGGGTGGGTATTTCAAGGACCACATCTATGGGGAGAGAGGACAGGATGTAGTAAGGTTCCTAGGTAAGAGGGCAGTAGTTGTAATGAGAGTGAAAACTATAATTCAGGATAAACTGGAGACCAGGCAGATCTAGAGAGGGTGATGGAAGGGATGGACCTAAAATAGATTTCTAAGTGATGGCAATAGCAGTAGGTCTGGAAGCAGCAATGGGGAGCATGGAGTATGTCTTTTCCTTTTACTCCTCCTGGTCCATCATGTTGCAGGTGTTGCAGGGCATGACAGAAGGTGGATCAACTCCTAAAACTTAGACTTGGATGCTCTGTCTTCTGGAGAGGAATCAGATTTCTATGGAAAGAAATCAAAAGGAACATGAAAGGAAAAGTCTAAGGCTGGGGGAAATTTATCAGTGATAGAATGGAAATTACAGAAGGCACAATGAGTTGAAGTAAGGATGAGGAGCCTTAGTAGCAAGGCTAAAGTAGCAAGGCTTAATTATTTAATCTACAAGAATCTATTAGGCACCTGCTATATGCCAAGTACTATGTTAGGTGCCAGGGATACAAAGATTCCATCCTCGAAGAGTTTGTATTTTTTGTCGTTTAACTGTGTCCAACTCTTTGTGACTCCATTTGGGGTTTTCTTGGCAAAGATACTGGAGTGTTTATTATTTCCTTTTCCAGCTCATTTTACAGATGAGGAAGTGAAGCAAGTAGGGTTCAGGGACTTCCCGGTGTCATACAGCTCATAAGTATTTGAGGCCAGATATGAATTCAGGAAAATGAATCTTCCTGACTCCAGGCCTGGTGGTCTATCCACTATGTGACTTAGCTGCACCTACACACACAAAAAAACTTATGTATATATATATATATATGTATGTATACACACATAAACACACATGTACATATGTGCATATACATGTGTATATGTATATATGTAATCCTTGATCATGTGTCTGAAGCAGGATTTGAATGCAGGTCTTCTTAGTTCTAGGGCTCACTATCCACTGTACTATACAAGGTAATTTGAAGGGGAGGCAGTAAGAACTGGGTAGAGGGGATCAGGAAAGGAGTTTTGAAGGGAAACTAGGTGATTCCCAGAAGGAGGAGAGAGTTTTCTAGTCACAGGACAATGGATTTTCTCATCCTCTCTACCTATACTAAATGGATTTGCCCCGGATGTTGGAATTCCTAACTGTACCTGTGGTCCAAGTTATTGTCATGTAAGTTAGCCATTATTTTCCTCTACAAGAAGTCTTTTGGTGCTGTTATCAGGGAATGGACATTAGACTGGACCGACAGGTCACAAAACTAGGACAGCCTTTTTTTCTGTTCTGTTACCTTGCCCACAGTAAGTGGATATGGCCAAGCCTGAAGGTTCCTGCAGGTTGATTGCTTCTGAAGGAAGTTAAGAATGTCAATTGTCATTAAAATGTGTCCTTAGTCCTAGTGAGGAATGCTTTTGGAACTCTCATGCTGCCAGGCAGAGCCAAATGAGCTGATTTTAAAGAAAGCATTTGAGGGATGTTGAGCTGGCAGTGACTCCACGGTGGATCCACTGTTCATTGTGAAAGACTAGACAAGAACGCAGCCCAAGGCAGTGATTGGCAGGGTGATAAAGGGTAGCATTATGCATTGCTGTCATTTGATAATGTTTTGAAATTGTTATTTGCTAACTTGGTTCCTTAAAATGCTTGTATCAATAAAAAATTAGCGGTAAAGTCCGTTTGTTTTGGTTGGCTGCAAAATGCAGTGGAAAACACTAAAAATGGTGGGGTTTATTTTTGCAAACATGCATACATGTACACACACACTCAGGAGCTTCACTAGGAGCATTACTTTGCACACTTGGCCCTCGGTGACCTTTAACCTTCAGGGTAATAAAGAATGACATCCCAAGAGAATTTGGGGAGACTCCTTCATTTGGCTACTGATATCACAGCCTGGTCTTAGAATTTTAGTTCTAGATCAGGAAAGAAACTCAGAGATCAACAGTCCAGGGTCATAGGAACATAGGAATGAGAGCTGGAAGGAACTTTAGCAGTCATCTGTTCCAATTCCCACATTTTACAGTTGGAGAAACTGAGACCCACAAAGAAGTAATTTGATTAAGGTCACACTGGTAGTAAATGACAGAATGATCTGAATTCATACTCTATGAATCTGGAGCCAGTATTCTTCTCATGTCTCCAAGAAAGAAGTTAAACACTCTATTAAATGAAAAGGGAAGGGTATTAGCGGTAGACTTCCCCAAGGTCACACAATACAAGTAAGTGGTAAAGTAAGTAAGTATTGGAGCTCAGGTTCCCTTATTCTAATACTAATGGTCTTTGGGGTAGCTCAGAGGTGCCATACGGAATACAGCACAGGCCTGGAGTCAGGAAGATTCATCTTCCTGAGTTCAAATCTGGCCTCAGTTACTTACTAGTTGTGTAATCCTGGGCAAGTCCCTTAGCCCTATTTGCCTCAATTTCCTCATCTTTAAATAAACTGGAGGAGAAAAAGGCAAAGCCTTCCAGTATCTTTGCCAAAAAAACTTCAAAATGGGGTTATGAGAAGTCATATGCAACTGAAAAATGTCCTAATAAATGTTCTTTACTTTGTAATTTGCTGCCAGTAATTTGGTGATGCAGTCGGCCAGGTCAAGAATCAGGAAGACCTGAGTTCAAATCTAGCTTCAGACACTCACGAGTGGTGTGACCTTAGATAGGCAAGTTAATTAAATTTTGTTTGCCTCAGTTTTCTCAATTGTCAAATAAGGATAATCACAACACCTCCTTCCCAAGGTTATTATGAGGATAAAATGGGAATAATGACTGTAAAGCACTTAATGTAGTGCCTGGCACATAATAAGTGCTATCTAAATATTAGTGATGATGAGGATGAAGAAAATGTATACAACTGAAACCATGGCAATGAACAAATCTATAAGAAATGTCATGGGGTGGGAATTTTGTCCGTGATTGGCTATGTATAAGTCGGGTCACTTACACTTTCTGCATTTCACTTTCCTCATCTATCATATAAGATGACTCGACTAGATTAGAGGTCTCAAACATTTGGGTAGCTGTGTGACTCCCACGGGTGGGCCAGAACTAGAGAGTACTGATAAACTCTGAGTAAAAACTGAAACATACTTTTTTCACTTAATTTCCTTTTCTTGCTTTTTTTGAAGCATGGACAACATGGAAATGTTTTGCATGATTTTACATGTACACTTGGCACCATATTTCTTACCTTCTCAATGGGTAGAGGAGAGGCTGAAGGGACAGGAAAAATGTGGAACTCAATAGTTTTTTAAATGAATGATAAAATATATATATATATATATATATATATATTTACAAAAATAAGGAAATATTTAATAAAATAACTAAAATACAGTAAAACATAGATGATGTTAATAGTCAACCTGTAGCCACAGGGATCTTTTTCTATGATTTTGTGGACTCCATTTCTGAGTTTGAAACTGTAGGATTACATGATTTTTTAGATGCATGTAGCCTCAAGGACTGCCTCAAAGATGGGATGACAGTGTAGAACAGAGCTTGGTAACTCCCTTCGGTGATATCAGAGTAAGATGGATGGAGATGTACCTTCAGCCTTCCTAACTTTATCATGAAAACCACATTTAACCAAGCATTCAGATGATTAAGGGGGCTATTATGGAAGAAACAGTAAACTGGAAATCAGGATATTTGGGTTCTAGCTCTGCTCAATCACTGACCATTTTGCCGCTTCTTGAGAATTCATCTTTTCATCTCTGTAATGAGATGAGAGAGAGGGAGCCAATCATCTCTAAGGTCCCTTACAGTTCTAGCATCCTGTCATTCTCCTAACTGAATTTTACTTCGGGTACACCAATGCCCTGGCAGGTTTAGTTGACCTTGACTGTGACACTTTCCTCTTTGCCCACTTAATATTTGGAGCTATTTAGCTATTCCTGAGTTTCACCTCAGGGGCTGCTATATTTCAGTTGTTAATTCCATGATGCATGTGAATATATGGGGTGGATATGGATATAGCCATATGAATATATGGAATCCAGTGAATATATAAAGTAATATTGGTAGATAGGTCTCTGCCAGCAGATGATTTTGTTCTTCTCATCAATAAAAAATTTCACTGCACCTTCTTCTCTACTCCACCCCACCCTTTCTGGAGCTTCCTCTTCCTCATCTTTTTTTTTAAATTAATTAATTAATTTAACTTTTAACATTCATTTTCACAAAATTTTGGGTTCCAAATTTTCTCCCCTTTTATTCCCTCCCCCCACCCCAATACACCGAGCATTCTGATTTCCCCTATCACCAATCTGCCCTCTCTTTTATCATCCCTCCCTTCCCTTACCCCATCTTCTCTTTTGTCCTGTAGGGCCAGATGACTTCCTGTTCCCCATTAACTGTATTTCTTATTTCCTAGTAGCAAGAACAGCACTCAACAATTGTTTCTAAAACTTTGAGTTCCAAATTCTCCCCATCCCTCCCTCCCCACCCATTCCCTTTGGGAAGGCAGGCAATTCAATATAGGCCCTAACTGTGTAGTTTGCAAATGACTTCCATAATAGTCATGTTGTGTAAGACTATATTTCTCTCTATCCTATCCTGCCCCCACATTGCTTCTGTTCTCTCTTTGGATCCTGTCCCTCCCCAAGAGTGTTGACTTCAAATTGCTCCCTCCTCCCATTGCCCTCCCTTCCATCATCCCTCCACCCTGCTGATCCCCTTCACCCCTACTTTCCTGTATTGTAAGATAGGTTTTCATACCTAAATGAGTATACATTTATTCCTTCCTTTAGTCGAATGTGATGAGAGAGTAAACTTCATGTTTTTCTCTCAGCTCTCCTCTTTTTCTCTCCACCAAAAAGTCTTTTGTTTGCCTCTTTTATGAGAGATAATTTGCCCCATTCCTTTTCTTCCTTTCTCCTCCCAATATATTTCTTTCATCATTTAATTTCATTTTTTAAGATATGATCCCATCCTATTCAATTCACTCTGTGCTCTCTGTCTCTCTGCCTGTGTGTGTGTGTGTGTGTGTGTGTAATCCCACCAACTACCCAGATACTGAAAATTTTCAAGAGTTACAAATCTGTGCTGTCTCTGTATGTGCGTGCATGTGTGTATGTGTGTGCGTGCACGTGTGTACATGTGTGCGCGTGTGTGTATGTGTGTGTGTGCACGTGTGTACGTGTGTGTGCGTGTGTGTGTATGTGTGTGTGTGTGGTCCCACCAACTACCCAGATACTGAAACGTCTTAAGAGTTACAAATATTGTCTTTCCATGTAGGAATGTAAACAGTTCACCTTTGGTAAGTCCCTTATGACTTCTCTTTGCTGTTGACTTTCTCATGCTTCTTCTCATTCTTGTGTTTGAAAGTCAAATTTTCTTTTCAGCTCTGGTCTTTTCATCAAGAATGCTTGAAAGTCCTCTGTTTCATTGAAAGACCATATTTTCCCCTGAAGTATTATACTCAGTTTTGCTGGGTAGGTGTTTCTTGGTTTGAGTCCTAGTTCCTTTGACTTCTGGAATATCCTATTCCATGCCCTTCAATCCCTTAATGTAGAAGCTGCTAGATCTTGTGTTATCCTGATTGTATTTCCACAATAATGGAATTGTTTCTTTTTAGCTGCTTGCAATATTTTCTCCTTGACCTGGGAATTCTGGAATTTGGCCACGATGTTCCTAAGAGTTTCTCTTTTTTGGATCTCTTTCAGGCGGTGATTGATGGATTCCGTCAATCCTTATTTTGCCCTCTGGTTCTAGAATCTCAGGGCAGTTTTCCTTGATCATTTCATGAAAGATGATGTCTAGGCTCTTTTTTTGATCATGGCTTTCAGGTTGTCCTATAATTTTTAAATTGTCTCTCCTGGATCTACTTTCCAGGTCAGTGGTTTTTTCAATGAGATATTTCACATTCTCTTCCATTTTTTCATTCCTTTGGTTTTGTTTGGTGATTTCTTGGTTTCTCAGAAAGTCATTAGCCTCCATCTGTTCCATTCTAATTTTGAGAGAATTATTTTCTTCAGTGAGCTTTTGAACCTCTTTTTCCATTTGGCTAATTCTGCTTTTGAAAGCATTCTTCTCATTGGCTTTTTGAACCTCTTTTGCCAATTGAATTAGCCTATTTTCCAAGGTGTTATTTTCTTCAGCATTTTTTGGGGTCTCCTTTAGCAGGGTATTGACCTGTTTTTCATGCTTTTCTTGCATCTCTCTCATTTCTGTTCCCAGTTTTTCCTCCACCTGTCTAACTTGATTTTCAAAATCCTTTTTGAGCTCTTCCATGGCCTGAGCCCACCGGACATCCACCCTGGGTGTCTGGGATACAGAGGCCCTGACCTCCACATCTTTCCCTGATGGTAAGAATTGTTCCTTGTCATCAGAAATGAAAGGCGGGAACATCTGTCCCCCAAGAAAGTAGCTTTCTATGGTCTTATCTTTCTTCCCTTTTCTGGGCATGTTCCCAGCCAGTTACTTGACTTCTGAGATTCCTCTCCACCCCCTGCCTAGATCCACCCAGCTAGTGCTTGGCGTCTGAGATTCAAATGCTGCTCCCCAGCCTGGGGGCTTTCTGTGGGGGGCATGGCTGCTATTCAATGTGAGCTTAATTCTGCTGCTCAGGTGGGGGCAGGGCAGCCTCCCAGGCTCAGTTCTCTCAGGGGGTTTATGCAGAGACCTTCAACAATGAAGCTCCTGCATGCTTGGGCAGTCCCGGACCACCACTGCCTCTGCCGCTACCTCTGCTGCTGCCTCCCAAGGGGGCCCCAGTCACAGAGACACCCTGCTCCCCTCTTGGCCAGCCCAGAAGTCTCTCTCACTGACCTGTAGTGCTTGTGGGCGGAGGGACCTTCGTGGCTGCTGGAGGTTCTGTCCCTGAAGCCTGCTCGGATCTGCTCCTCTGGGGCCATGCGACCAGGGCAGTGCAAGGGTGGCCTCCGCTGTCCGGTGCGCGATGGACGGCTTTCCAGGGCTCTCTGGAACGGAAATCTCCCCCACTGCATTTCTGCACGGTTTGCACTGATCCAGAATTTGTGGGGAGTTGTTTTTACAGAAAATATATGGGCTGTGGGTTTGGAGCTAGCATACATGAGTCTTTCTATACCGCCATCTTGGCTCCTCCCCCCAGCTTCCATTCTTTTCTCTGTCTTTCATATAACATTTTTTTCATAGCCATGACATAACTTCTCTTTTTTAGACACTTTGTCTGTCAATACCTTTGATTTATGGGAGCCTCTACTGAACATAGTGCTTCAACTGCGGTCTGGGGCAATACAGAATACACTCTTAACTCCCTCAACATGGGGCCCATGCTTCTATTAACATAACTTGATTGAATTATCTAATTTAGTGTTTGGATGGGGGTAGTAAAGGGGAGTCATTTGAAAATTAAACTTAACAGATCTCTATAAACTTTGCTAATTCACAATTTCTCTTGGGGTCTCAATTTCAGTATCCATTAAATGAGGGTTGGATTAAATATGCTATAAGGTCTATGCCAAGGCTATCTTTCCATTATTCAGTGTAGTCCTGGTTGGAGAAAGCTATCATTACATTAATTAAAAGACTGGAAAATTTAGTCTTATTCTTTCTCCTTTATAATACACTTATAGAATGACGTAAAGAAAATTGCTTCACTATGGTAACTCCCTTGTAATCCTTTTGTGATAGGAAACAATGAGAACTACTTCCTGGCTATTTCATGGGAATGTTTGGAAAAATGATTGATTTGACATCAGTAGAATAGTTTGAGGATGTGTATTAATTGATAGAAATGAGTTTTCTTGCTTCCAATTTGATATATACTGTTTTTGGTTGTTGTGCCGTAACTTTCAAAGGAATTGGCCCACCTTGACAAAATATATCCAATTGTTAAAAGATATCAAAGATCATCTTTGATTTGAGTTTTGGTTTAGTCTAACATCTTGAAGGTAGCTAGGTGGCACAAGTCTGGAGTCAGGATAACTCATCTTCCTGAGTTCAAATACAACCTCAGACACTTACTAGCTACGTGACCCTGGGGAAGTCACTGAATCCTCTTTGCCTCAGTTTCTCATCTGTAAAATGAATTGAAAAAAGAAATGGCAAATCATTCTAGTATCTTTGCCAAGAAAATCCCAAATGGGGTCATGAAGAGTCAAACATGACTGAAACAACTGAAAAATCACGGCAATAACACCTTAAAACAGAGTAGAAGGTGCTAAGGGTTTTCAAGAGGTCTTATCTTTCTGTACTTTAAAATACTATTTAGTGAAATTTGGTTCATGAGTAGTAAGACCTATAAACCAATCAACAAGCTTTATTAAGTGCTTACTACATGCTGGAAAAGAAAATGACAAATCACTCCAATATCTTTGTCAAGAAAACCCATGGATGGTATTGGAATACTAGGGTCCACAGAGTCATGAATATTCCAACTTGACTGAATGACTGAACAACAGGATGGACATTGTGTACTAAGGATACAGAAAGTAAAATTAAACAGTTTCTGTCCTCAAGAGGCTTACATTCAATGTGTATAAAGATAATAAGTGTGAAATATTATAAAATAAATACTAGGAAAATAAATCTGATGTCCAGGGCAGGTTTCATGTGGCAGGTAGCACTTGGTCTAAGCTATGAAGGAAAGTGGGAGATGTAGAGGAGAGGGAGGGATGCTTTTCAAGCATACAGGAAAGCCTGCACAATGGGAGATGTGAGCAGCCAATAACACACATGGAATTGTTGAGAAGTGTAGTGCAAAAATCACTAGAAAATACAATATGTTGAGGTTTGTTTGCAAATCACATGGGCTTTCCTACAGGCATAAGTATGGAATTAGAATTGGGAATGTTAAGTGAAAGCTCTTTGGGTAGGGAAGAGTGGAGGGATATATTTGGAATGAAGATGTGTAAAAATAAAAGAGCTCAATAAACTTTTTTGAAAGAAGTACAAATGTTAGGAAGGAATAATTCATCTTCCCTCTTGGTTTACATGCTACCTGTGTGACTGGGCAAGTCACTTAAATCCCTTGGCTTCAGTTTCCCTTCTATCTATACACTCTATGGGTTGGACAAGGTCTCTTAGGTCCCTTCTAGCACTAGCTTTATGAATCTATGATAAATGCAGTCTTAGTGCCCGAATATGGCAGAATGTAGTCCTCTACATAACTGGGCCATGTAATATTGAAGAGGCTTTACCTCAGGGTATTCCCTGGATGAAAGGGAAGGCAGACTCACTTAGCGATGGTGATTCTTCCCTTAGTAGCTGAGCTGCCTTGTCTCTGCCAAGGAAGACTTGTGTCTTCTTAAAGTATTAAACTGACACAAAACCACAGAACTCAGAGCACATCTAATCATTTACATGTTACTTGAATTTTTACAAAGTACCTGACTCATCACAAGCCTTTGAGGAAATAGTGCAAGAAACATTGCTCTCATTTTACAGATAACTAAAATGAGATTCTGAAAGATACCTGATGTTCTATTCATAAAGTGAGCAAAGGTTGGAGGCAAATCTTAAACCCATTTCTAACTTCAAGTCTGGAACTTAGTTCAAATCCATCCTTGGAGAGTCACTGGCTGTGTAACCTTGAGTGAATCATTCAACCTTTGTCTGTTTCAGTTTTGCTTAACCATAAAATAAGGATAATGATAGCACCTACCTCCCAGGTTTGTTGTGAGAATCAAATGAAGTGCTTATCCCAGTGCCTGGCACACAGTAGGTGCTTAATAAATACTAATTCCTTCCTTCTTTCCCTACTAGTTTGTCCCCTACTATGTTGTTACAGCAGCATGATTTGACATCTGTCCTAATCAACATGAAACCAATTTCTGAAGGTGGGTTATCTCCCCTAGGAAGACACTATTTCATATAAGGGAAGACAAGAAGTGATTATCATTGGACAAGAGGAACTGCAGGGGTCTACAACGCTTGAGTAATGCTCATCTTCTTAAGGGGAAAATCTGGTGCATTTTCTTTTGAGGGATAGGGTGTAGAGAGAGAAGAGCTCAGCTGTTTCTATTGTTTGTTAGAGGGAAGGGCTGGATGATTTTAGTGTTATTAGGGTGAAAGTACATTGGATCACAAGTTTTGAAGCTTTCCAAGCTTACAAATTAGAATTTTTGAATTGAAGCAGCACTGGGTAACTCATCTCTGCTTCTTCTTGCTCTTGTTTGAGTTCTCATTCTTCTTGTTCTTCTGGATTTTGTTCTCCTCCTCCTCCTCTTCTTCCTCTTCTTCTTCACCTTTGTCCCTTGTTTCTATTGTTTTCCATTATCTTCTCCTTTTCTTCCTTCTTCTTTTCCTCTGTTGACCTCTTCCTCTATCTTCTCCTCCTTTTTCTTTCTCTTTCTTCTAGCTTCTCTTCATTTTCATCCTGCTCTTCAGTTTTCTCCATTCTTCTTCCTCCACTGTTTGTCTTTCTCATTCGTCTTTGTCTTCTTCATTTTCTTTGTTTAAAAACTGCTTAGAAAACTACATAAAAACAAAGCCTGTTGCACATCAAGCAACTCAGTGAAACACTGATGAGCTAAGCACACATCCATGCCCAGGCTCATTCATTCCCCTACTTCTACCCCAAATTCAGAAGCTGGCAAAATACATTCCTTCAAAGTATAGGGTAGTTTTAAATACAGAGGGGAAACATTCAGTGCAATTAGCTTGGGCTTTTGTTGAACCTATAATGTTGAAAATTGAGATGTTTAAAAGAATTGACTTAGGATAAACTTCCATATCCTTCATTTCCTTGCTACCAACTGAAAACAGAAATTACTGTGCTTTCTCATTATCTCCTAGAGTTCTGTCACATTGGTTGTAACCAATGAAAATCAAGGGGAAGAGTTTTGGCTTGATTGGTCAAAGTTCATGACAGGCTAAAATACTATGTATGGTTTCTATATTTCCATTATGTTGTCATTAGAAATATGCAGAGACTTGTAAATCCCACATCTAAACCCATTTCACAGTAATTCACATCTTTGTATGTTAAAAGCATAGTGGTATTGTGGTTTTAACCACCAAATCATGCATTTCAGTCTATTTCCCTTTCTTCCTTTCAACAGAATACAGTCTACCATGATGAGGTTTTGGAACAAGATCAGTACATTGCCTCAGAAGCTCTGTCCAAAACCCTGCTTCATGAATGGGACCCCATCTTGGGAAGGTATGTAAAAGATGTTGCTATAGATATTGAAGAAGGAAAATTGAATGTAAGATGAGTTCATGAAATGCTGAAGTAACACAAGAAGCAGCAAAGTGTTGAGGAAACTGGATATCCCAAAAATGTTTAAAAGGGTGAGGAGGTAAGGCTTGACTGATATGAAGCTAGCATTAAAGTTGGAAAAGAGAGAAGTGTTTACTACTGAAATAAGTGTAAGGTACATTTTGATAGTTGAGCTGTTGATAGAACTGATCTTTTGAATTTAGAACTGTAGGAATCTCAAGGTTGATGGTATAATTCTAACTTGAATGGCATACTTTTAGAGGCATTGTGTGGTTTAATGGAAACTACACTGAACTACTCATTATAAGACTAAGGTTCTTGTCCCATCCCTGAACATGCATGGGAATATGCATGGGAAGATTATTGCAGCTCTCTGGATGCTGTTTTTTTATCTGTAAAATGAAGAGACTGAACTGAATAATATCTAAGCTTTCTTCCAACATTAATGATCTAGATTAGGGGAAAAAAATTTCAAAGAATAATGTATCTTGAAAGCAATGTCTAAAATTTTAACCTGTATCATGTACATACAGTTTCATTCCAGTTTAGACTTGGAATTCGCTAAGATATAAAATGTTTATGGGTCATCTATGCAATTAATTAACACTTCTGTGGAACTTGTATTTGTCAACTAAAGACGAAACTAAGTTCTAGATTGTGGTATTATATCATGAACAGATTATCATAATATGGCACAAGGCCACTTTTCTGATCCCCAAATTAGTAATAAATTACCTATAACACCCTCTCTAGAGCAGTGAAGTAGTACAGGCCAGCTAGTTGGCACAATGGATAGAGATCTGGGTCTACGGTTATGACTGAAAACAAATGAACCATAGTTGCAACATCCTTTCTGCATCTACTTCCCCAGTTCCCATTTGTATTGGCAAGTCAAGTCCCCAAAGGATAATAATTACTTTTCTCAATATACTGAGAAACCCTCAGATGCTAGAGAATTCTAGTACTGCCACTCCTGAGCCCCCATCTGGTATATCCCAGATAGGTTCTATATAAATCAGTTTTAATTAGCTTTTAGAAAAGGTCTTTATTAATATGGTACAATAAGAACCATTGGTACAAATGTTATCCTTCCAATGTCTTGTCTTTCACATGGATATACAAATGCACGAGAATAGTGGACTCATATTTTGAGTACAATGATAGTGAGGTACATGTTTAGAATATGCATGTATAGGGGTAAACTTACAGGTTCTAGCTTGTAAGTCCTTTCTTCATTCCTTGGTTTATCATTCTTTTATGGTTCAAAGGTTCACATGTCTTAAAGCTGCTTTATCAAATGACTTCCTTTATGTAGTCATTTGTGTCCATATTTGTCCTCATTGGTTTTATCTCCTACTGATCTTGTCTCTTTAATGATAGAGTCAATAGAAAAGACAGGGCTTACATACTCTCTGCCCTCACTTGATGACTTCTGGTACAGTGACAGGAATTTGCTTTCCCAGGAGCTCCTGAACCTAGAAGTTCCCCAAACTTGACTGCTTCATTACTAGACTCTATATTTCCAAACACGATGGATGGCTCTTATACATATATCTGAGATATGGAGTGGTCCAGAGGAAGGTTCAAGATTTTTAATCTAACCACTATATATATATATTTTTTTTTGGGGGGGGGGTTGACATTATCTGCTTTCATTCAACAAACTCAAGCACTTCACTCTTCCCAAATTCATTACTTATTTGCACCTGAATTCAATTGAGAAATCTGAGTCTTCTCTGGTTATATGAATTGGAATACAGATACAAATCCTTATTCTTATACTCTAATGTGAACTTAACTCTTCATTATCTCTCACCTCCCATATTCAATCTATTGCCAAAACTTGTCTATTTCACCTTAATGATATCTTTTGAAATGTCCCCTTCTCTCCTCTGACACTGCCATGCCGCTAGTGCATGTTCTCACCATCTCATGAACTGATTATTTCAATAGCCTATTGGTGGGTCTGTCTATCCTAGGTCTCTCCTCACTCCGTTCTCCATTCAGCTGCTAAAGTGATTTTCTTATTTGTAGGTACTCCCCTACTCTCTTACATATATACACTCTCAATAAACTTTAGTGGTTCCTTGCTGCCTCCAGGATAAAATATATGTTCTGTTTGGCTTTCAAAGTCATTCATAGTCTAGCCCCATTTTTCTTTTCCAGTCTTTTTATACCCTAGCTACTGACACATAGTCTTTGACCTAGTGACAATGGCCTCCTGTCTATGCCATGAAGAAGACACTCCATCCCTTAGCCCTGAGCATTTTCTCTGGCTGACCCTCATGCTTAGAATGCTCTCCCTCCTTATCTATCACTATTGGTTTCCTTAAAGTCCAGCTAAAATCCCACCTTCTACAAGAAACCTTCCCTACCCCCTCCTAATTCTAGTGCCTTCCCTCTGTTAATTATTTTCTTTTTGTCTTGCATGTTGCTTGTTTCGTATACTTTTGTTTTTGTGTTGTCTCCTGTTTGACTGTAAGTTCCTGGAGGGCAGGGACTTTTTTAAACCTCTTTCTGTATCACCAGTGATTAGCACAGTGCATGGCACATAGTAGACACTTAATAAATGTTTATTTATTGATGTATATTATTTATACCAAGTTCCTTGAGAGAAGGGACCTTTATTTTTGCCTCTATATTCCCATTACATAACCTAATGTTTGACTCTCAATAATTACTTGTTGAGTGAGTGATTGATTGACATGCTGTACCATATCCGGGGATGGTATTTTGAACAAATAAGTTGAAATATAAAGAGTTATATTTTTACGAATTTGTATGATGGAAAAGTATACACATGTTTGTATATATATACAAAACAACTTTGTAAATGTTTCTTTTGATTTTCAAATATTCCTTCAAAAACTGTACATATGCCAAATCACATAAGATATTAGTTTAAATTGCAATGCCAAGGAAAGCAAACGGTAGCAATTTCTTCATGTGTAAAAGGGGGATAATAATATGTATACTGACTACCTCGTGAGTTTATTTTGACGGATAGTGCTTCTCATACTTTAGCACCCCATGTGAATCTGAGCAATTATCACCATCATTTTGGTCTGGACCTGTGATTTCACTATGGTAGGGAATTCCCAGTGTGGGACTTCCATCTACCAATTCAAATCAGTAACTAATCTGTGACACAGTTTTAGGGAGTTCTATCAATATTGTCATTATTGCTTTACTTTTGTAGAATGGAAATCACTTGTGGAATCCTACCTTCCATCAATGATGGTTCAGATCAGTTAAAACAATGCATGACTATCATTTTATTCTTGAAATACATGTATATATGCATGTTTATTTTGAGAGGAGATATGAGGCTATATTCAATAAATAGAAATCTTATATGAATAAAAACATAACATTTTTGCAAATTGATGTAAATATAAGGTAAACCAAAGACATACACTGATGCTAACTTTTGGAAATCACATAAAATAATATAGTGTCCTTAAATAAGAGAACTTGTATCTAGAAGGAAACTTAGAAGTCATCTTGTCCATCCTTGTCAGCCTCCTAGACCTCACTCCCATTTAGTCTGATCAATTTCCAACACACTGGTCTGAGAAAACTGGAAAGTACTGAAATGTAAGACCTGTAAAAAAATTCAGATCCATACCATACCTGAACCTGTACATCCCTAACTCTAGTTTATATGTAGATGTACATGCCATCTCTGTGGACAAATACTCTTTCATGTGTCTTTATGAGAAGCAACAGTGACACACAGTGGTTGATTGAGTCAATCAAACATGTTCTCCCTCCAGATATCCCAGGAGGTACAGCAGATATCTCTCCGACTTTCTTTCTTTGGAAAGTTTGGTTGTCTTGTTAATTCAGGCAGGTATTAACTACCCAATATATTCAGCATACCCCTCGTTGTAAGCTGTCAGGTGGTGACATAACATCACATAACGTGACGCTACATGATACATAATGCCTGAATTGAAAAAATAAAAAATAAAAAAAAAATCCAGACACTTCTTTCAGTGAAATAGTAGGTAGCTAATCTGAATATTTGGGGTAATTGGCTCGAGGAAGAGAAAGGCATCATTATTTCAGGCTCCCCAGTGAGCGTTAATTAGCCATATTGCTTCATTGTTTGACAAAGAGAGCGCTGCTAGTAGTGTTAAATCTATAATGACACATTGGCTTTGGGAGCATAGGTATTTTAAACTACCTTGACTGACTGACATAGAGGTAATTCTATTCAGAGTTGAGCAAGGAACTCAGACAGAGTTCTCTCTTTTCAGAGGTGTACAGATTCACCTGTAGAGATAGCCATGAGGTTTTCTTTCTTTATCCCTACTCCTAACTCAATTAGCCCTCTATATTGGGGGGAGATGGGTGAAAGAAAGCAAAAACAAAAACATCAGCATCTTCTATAGCCTAATCTGTGGAGTACCTGGGCTTCATGAACAATAAATCTCCTTTAGAAGCCTTGAATCCCACAGGAACATCTATGGTTGCCTTGTAAGTTTCAGATGTCCCATTACATCCAGAGAAGACCTTCTAGATGCCTGAGAAGTACCTAAAACAATGTATGCAGTTCTAGGAAAATGGGGTAAAAGGCTGCCAAACAGTAAATTTTGCAGTGAACAACACTGCATGATATTTTATTTGAAACTATGATAATAATAACAGGAAAACGGAGGCTGACAGTACATATTAACCATAAACTTTAGTCAAGGAATATTGTGGACTTCTCAGAGGAAGATAATGCTTCAGATTTACCATGAGTAGCTATGTACTTTGAGCTGTTTTCTCAGGACCATCATTGAAGTTTCTCTTCATCTACTCATATGCTCACACCATGTCCCCTAGGGGATCAAGAGCATGGATCTGCAAATGGTTGGTTGGGTTTAGGAGATAGTTTGTGGTAGCTAGCAAAGTACATTGCTGTTGTTGAGTTTATTCTTTGTTCTCAAAGAGGACCCTGACATCAAGATGATTTGCAGTTGACTTGGATTTGAGGGAGGCCATCAACCTCACTTTCTTCTCCTGAACCATCTCAATGAGAACTGAACCAAATACCTTGATCACAACCCACATTAACCAACTGAAAGAATGGATTCCAGTTATTTGTTATGAGGGAAGGCTTCTATAGGAGGAATAGAATTTGTGAGTAATGACAGTGATGTTGAAAAACAATGCATAGAAAGAAAAAAGTGTCAATAAAACATTAAAAGTGTGTGTAGGTGTGTTGTGTGTTTGGGTATGAGTATGTGTGTGTATGAACAAAGACAGGAAAAAGCAGGATAGTTTTGTTACTACTTTGTTAAATTAGGATCATAGATCTAGAAGGACTTCAAAGGGCATCCTGTCCAATCTCTTCATTTCACAGATGAGGAAACTGAGGCATAAAAAGCAAATTAACTTGTCCAAAGTCAGACAGAGAGCAAGTATCAGTGAGAGAATTTCACCTTTGCTTTTGCCTATAAAGTCATTGCTTTTCCCTCACTTTACCATTCACCCTTTTATTAAATATGGGCACCTAGTTAACTGGGTAACCCAATTAATCCTCTCCCTTCTTTCTCCCTCTCTCCTTCCTTTGAGACTTTGAGGCTAACTGGCTATATGTCCTTCCTTCTTCCTTCCTTCCTTCCTTCCTTCCTTCCTTCCTTCCTTCCTTCCTTCCTTCCTTCCTTCCTTCCTTCCTTCCTTCCTTCCTTCCTTCCTTCCTTCCTTCCTTCCTTCCTTCCTTCCTTCCTTCCTTCCTTCCTTCCTTCCTTCCTTCCTTCCTTCCTTCCTTCCTTCCTTCCTTCCTTCCTTCCTTCCTTCCTTCCTTCCTTCCCCCTGACAAAACTCCCCTTAATGGCTGGCTTAGAGTGATTATCACTTGTAACAGTTTCTATTGATTTAGTTATTTTTTTCCTTTTGTTCATTAAAAGACTTCTTCTTAAAGAGGTTCTTCACTCAAGGGGTGTTACCTCCTTCTAAGTGAGTACCTGCAAAGGCCAATCTAAAAAGGCCAAGATCTCCCATTGCATCCTGGACCATCTTCAGTCATCCTGATGAATATCTGCTCATTGGACCCAGATGGCTCAGGAGGAGAAAGTGAGGTTGTTGACCTTGCGCAGCCCTCCCTCACTCAAAACAACGTCAAGTGCAAGTCATGTCATCATTTCTCTGATGTCATGGTCTTCTTTGAAAATGAAAGACAAATCCAAACAGACTGTGTGATATATAGTTTAGAAATTCTCCTCACTGTTTCACATAAAATGTTCTGTTCTGCCCTTTGTTTACTAAACTATTCCTATTTGTTGTTATTTAAGATCACAATGAAAAAGATCTTTAATAAAAAGACTGAATGACAGACTAATTAGAATTTTTTGATTTCCCTGAAGAATCTTTCCCATTTTAGTATTAGTACTTCAAACACCATAATCTTAATTCTGAGATGGGGGGATAACAAATTCCTCTGTAGAACTGAGAAGAAGGGAAATTCCCCTTTTTGTTCCAGTCTATAAGGAGGTAAGGATAGAATGATATATTTACTTATCTTTAAGTAAACTTGTAAGGACTACCTGGACTGGATTTACAGAAGCTTGCCTTTTGATATCAGATTAAATTTAGTATATAGTTGAGACAAGAGATGTTGAAGTATGAACCAAATAAATGTGTATTGGAGAAGGTAAGAGCTTAAAAACTCAAAAGAGACTAGAAATATTCAGTTGTTCAGTATAGATAAAAAAATGTGAAATGTACTAGGTACCTAGACACTAGGTATCTAAATGACACAATGGATAGAATGCTGGGCCTGGAGTCGGAAATATCTGAATTCAAATCCAGCCTCAGATATTTACTAGCTGTGTGACCCTGGGCAAGTCACTTAATCCTATTTGTCTCAGTTTCCTCATCTGTAAAATGAGCTGGAGAAGAAAATGGCAAACCACTCCTGTGTCTTTGCCAAGAAAACCCCAAATGGGGTCACAACGAGTTGGACATGACTGAAATTACTGAACAACATCTAAGAATGGGTTGCCAGTTCTCTGAGGGAGGTCATATAAAAATTTCAAAAGCATCCTGAATTTTTGACTGCTGATCTTGCACAAAATTCAACACTGCAACAACTTTTTACTTCCCTAATACACACCCTTCTTTAAGACCTTTCCTAGCACCTGACACTATTAATTATCCTTCTCCTTTCTGAGTACCTCTCTAACCTATTTTTCCCAGATATTGTTACTCTCTCCTACTTTGCCTCCTACCTATTAGGGTGATCCTTCTATAGTCTTCTATATAGTTGTAATTTATTTTTACAAATTTTTACAAATAAGGAAACTTAGAATAGTTAAGTAGATTACCTAGGGTCACACAGATAGCAAGTGACAGAGCTGAGATTCAAATTCAAGTCCTATGACACAATGTCCAGTATTCCAAGGTGAATATTCCTTCCATTGCATCATGCACTTACTTAAGCATGAACAATCCATTCCTGAAATTTCAGGGTTATTTTTGTCCATGAGATTTTAAGGTAAAAGCATAGGTTTCAGAAGTGGTACTTAATATAGCACACTTGATACAGAAGAAAACTCTGTCCTTGTTATTCTTAGAGAATCTTAAGAGAGTTGAGGCACATCTTTTATAGTTATAAATGTTATAAAATGTTAAAAGTTATAAATGGCCTTCAGAAGACTATTCCCAGTTGAGTTTCCAAAATCTTTGACTTGATACTACAAATGATCTACCATAGAATGACTTAATTGAAAATTGTCCCTCAAATGAACAAAATCAAGTTGAGTCAATAAGTATTTATTGAATGCTTACTGTGTGCCAGACCTGTGCTAAGCACTGGACTTAAAGGAAGTCAAAAACATGGTCCCTGCTCTCAAGGCGATAGATTCTAATGGGGGAGATAACATGTGGAAAACTATGTACAAAGGAGACACATACAAGGTAAATGTAAGGTAATCCCAGAGACATTGAGGAGGACTGAGAAAGACTTCTTGCTGTAGCTTTTTTTAGCTGAGATTTGAAGGAAGTCAAGAAAGGCAGGAGGCAAAAATGAGAAGGGCAAGATTTCCAAGCATGAAGGACAGTCAGTGAAAATGCCAGGAGTTAACAGATCTAGTGTCACATGTAAGGAATAGTAAGGAATTCGATGTCACTGAATCACTGTGAGGGTAAGAGGGAGTAAAGTAGAAGAAAACTGGAGAGGTATTACAGATACCTTCCTTTTGGAGAAAGTTCTTTCCAAAGTTTATAGGTCAGCTGATCTGTGGGGTACAGAGGGTACTGCTTGCCTTAAAACTTAAATTTTCTTTTGCTCGAATGAAAGTATTAATGAGAGTCTAGGATATCTTCAGAACCTTTCAGTTTGCTAAGATGCTGCTGTCCATGGTGACAAGTGGGGAGCCACTTCTAGGAGAATCATGACTTTCATTATTGGAGCATTCATGTCTAGTTCTGATAATTTGGAAGAGGCTTTTGTCCACTGACCAAGCTACCAAAACTGATCAGTATCTTCAAAAGGACCTGACACAGCACTAGTATTGATTTTGATGCATTCAAGTATGAGGAAGTGAGATGATTCCTTTACTAAGGGGATCAGTAAAGGAACCATATTGTGAGGGAAGGACTAAGGGGCTTCCCTACTATCCCTAGGATATATGGCTGCCAAGAAATGGACCTGGTCCTCTGTGTTCTTGTTTGTTCATTTTTATTCTAGCTCCAGGAAGTGTGGTATTCCCTATTAGATCATAATTATGCTCCTTGAGGACAGGGACTGTCTTTTGCCTCTTGTCATTTGCCTTTTGTCATTTCTGCAGTGCTTAGTAGGTACTTAATACAATCTTTACTTAATTGAATTCCTTGTCTTACCTCGCCTTGCCCTGCCTTGCCTTGCCTTGCCTTGCCTTCCCTTTCCTTCCCTTCTCTTCCCTTGCCTTCTTCTCTTCTCTTTTCTTTTCTTTTCCAGTGGGGTGGTAGATAGGGAGTGGAAGGGAGTGAAGCTGGGGAGGTACAATTGTGAAATGTTGTTGTAGGCACTTTCATGTGAGGTCACTGTGGTGTTTGTTTCACTGAATTGTTTTATTTTGCTGTAAGAAAGTTTTCATGGGGTTAGGGCAATCTGGAAATACTTGGAATATAAAAATAAAACATTTCAATTAAACTGAAAACCTTAGAGTAGGGGGGGGGTGGATCTACTATTCTATTGTTTGAAATAGTTTCTCCCCCTTTCTTCATCACCCTGTTTCTCACCTCAGTCTCCCTACACTACTCTTTGCTTTGAGAAGGAATTAATGCTACATATTGTAAAGCACTGCAAAAGATTTTATAGTCTTTCAATGGTAAAACGGTAATACAAACTCTCTAAGAACTTAGGGACCAAGAACATCTATTTCCCCATAAGAATGTTTAAAAGACACAAAGACACAAGCAGACGGTTCACTTGAACTAGTAGGTTACTGATGACATCATAATCTTTCAGGAACAATCTGTCGCTCTTTGGAAATGCTGCGCACTGAAATCTTCAGGTTTGATTAGTTTATTTCAAGGGAGAATGGGAAAAAAATCCCATTTGCCTCACAGCATATTGTTCCTGGGGGAACACATGTTTACATTTTTCTGAATTACACAAATCCACAGCAGTTATTGGAAAGCTAAAGATATATTAATATTGAACTGTAGGCAACCACATGTTGATAATGAGCCCATTTTGTGTCTGGGCTTGTGGAAAAAGAATGTGGAAATGCCTTGTTCTGTGTATTTTTTTTCCTCTGACAGTACTGATACACTGCCGCAGGCGCTCTGAAAATAATAACATAAGGTTAACTGACAATTGCAGGTGTATTTACACTGATATTCTGATATTAGCATGTTGCTTAAAAAAATCCCACTGGTGATACAATATGCATCTAAATAAACTTTTCTGTTTTAGAGAGGGAAGTAGTAGGAACGATACAGAATGATTCTATTAGTCATTTTAGAAACCTGTTTTTATTGAATGCCTTCTGTGTGCAAGGTAGCCTAATAGGTCATGTGATAAAAGCAAAGTTGGGTAAAAATGCTTTTCCCCCCGCTCCCAACCCCAGTTCCAGGAAAGGGAAATCTCTTGTACTGAGAGACAGGGGAACTGAGCTCTAAAGTCCTAGTATTACCACTTAATGACCTGTGATTTTGAGCAAATAGCTTGAGCTACCTCAAAACTAGGTTTTTCATCTCTAAAATGGGGTGTGGGGGTAAGAATCAGGAGTTCTTAACTTAGAATTCATGAACTTAAAAAAACTGACAACTGTATTTCAATATTATTGGTTTCTTTT
This sequence comes from Bettongia penicillata ogilbyi, assembly GCA_023548195.1. NCBI lineage: Eukaryota > Metazoa > Chordata > Mammalia > Diprotodontia > Potoroidae > Bettongia > Bettongia penicillata. The sequence continues at coordinate 580,365 of JAJHZJ010000603.1, read as the reverse complement.
GTAATCCTATATATTTTATTTAACAAATTTAAGAAAGAATCCCTAGGCATTACCAGTCTGATAAAGGGATCCATGACACAAAAAAAGGCAAGAGCTACTGAAACGGATGATGTCTAAGATTCATACCTTATCTGAAATTCTCTAAAGTAGGTAGGGAGATGAGACATAAATACACAAAAAACATATCAAAAATATTAAATTCAGCTCAACAAACATTTTTTAAGCTCTTGCACTATGCTAGTCACTGAGGATACAAGGAAAAAAATTCAAATAGTCTTTGCCCTCAAGAAACTTATACTCTAATGGAGGGAAACACCAATATACACAGATGACTAAATGGAAATTTTATGTAAAATCTATACAAA